>JARHVA010006833.1:610000-692500 GCA_037957365.1 Torreya grandis
ATATCAAATCCACCAAAATTATGATAAATAACATATGTAAATAATGTAAATTATCAGTAATATCATGTTTACATCATGATTCAGTATTTTTTAACTATATTATATGTTTAATTTTTTTTTTGTATTTTTGAAATTTTAATGGTGTGGATAACACTAAAAATAATTATATCAAATGTTATGCTCATATGAGGTGCATGTATCATATGATACGATGGTCACTTTTTTGTGAATGAGAAGTGTCATATGTATGTGTAAATGTATTTGAATTTGAATATATAAAATTATCTTGTGTTGTATTATAACCCCCTTCATCATTTATCATAATATGCTATGTATAATGAGTAACTATATGAAGCATATGACTCTGTGAAATATATTATATAGTAGGAGCACGTACTTACATTTATTTCCATTATGGAATATGTTGAAATATTAGTTACTATAGTATATGACATGGAATAAAAAATGGATGATGTGAGTCTCAAATTAGTCTTTAATGTAGGGATCATTGAAAATTGTCCATCTAGGAAATTCAACTACTTTCCTCTCAACTCTATACATAAAAGTAAGTGAACTAAGATTTATAATTGAGTGTGTAGCATGAGTATAAATATGTGTGGTAACAATATCTGTATCACAATCATAAATAAATATAATACATTTGTCTATAAACTGATCCTAAATAGGTGTAACAACAAATATAGTGGTGGTGGGAATGGACGAGGAAACTCCTTGGCCTCTTGTTGTATTGAAATATGTTTAATGGTATGGAATTTAAGCATAATTAATATGTAGAATACTACCACATAATTATATAGGATGTGTAAAAAATATCTAACCAATTGCTTGGAAATAGTAATTGTCTGAAATATTTTAAATTAACTATTGTATCTATTCCTTGAAAATATTGAAAGATTCCTTATCATTATCTTATTATAATGTTATTTAATCATTTATTTCCTTGATATTTATTCACTTGAGTCATATTTGGTACCCACACTTATGTTTGAGATGATATAAGTCATTATTTATTTGTGATTTATAGTTCCTATATGTTAGTAAACCCTATTGGAAATTGAAGGAGATAGTCATACTTTTTTTTATCAACATGTTATCCCATGTGTTGTAACAATGAATGTCCTAATGTGATATTGCCTTGTGAAACTACCTTCTGTATATCTAATAATGTGTTAATTATTTTAGGCCCACAAGATATTGGCACACTAACATTACCCATGACATTTTTATAAGTATGTGAATGTTGTAAGTCTTGTTAACTATATCCCAATTATTTAAGAAATCTAATGGTACATGTGTTGTAATATAACTTGTCATTAAAAATAATTCTTTAATTATTCTCATATATAATAATGGATCAAATGAACATTGGATTTTTGATTGAAACTTCCTATGAAACATCAATATTTTTACAATTTTAACTTGAAGAATATCTTGTCCTAGTGTGCCCTCCCATGAAACCCTGATGGACCTTTGGTTCCTTGGTAGGAACATCTTAGGATATTTTCATCTTCCTAATATTGTTAATATATAAATATGGATAAGGGGATTTTGTTTACCTATTATAAACTTTACAAAATGTAATAACCCATCTATCCATTAATTTCTCAACATTTTGTCATAATGCATAACAATTGTTATCTTTGTGTCCATTAATATAATTATATTTTTAAAATGGATTTGCCTCCACCTATTCAAGGTGATGGTGAGGATGATAGGTAATGTGATTAGATTATTTTCAAGTAATTTCTATAAAATAAAACTTTATCGATCTTTGAAACAATAAAATTTAAGTGGTTGATTCTTATTTGAAATAGGTGCCTTCATTTTAAATTTTTTATTGTAACCCATATCATTTTATTATTGCATTTGATGAAGGACCTTAATTGACTATTTAATTTAGTATATGATATATTTGATTATAATTACCTATTGGAAATTTCCTTCTCAGGCGAAGGTGGTCTTAAATAATTTAAACTTGTGGCTCTATGTGACTCACAATTGAGATCAAAGGCATATTTGAAGTTGTCCATATAAAGTATATAAAAGGATCTATATGAGTTATAAATTGTTATTTTATTAATTGGAAGCATTATAACCTTTCTAAAGATAAATTATTTTTGCAAAGTTGAGGGTTGATACATTAAATAATGTAATGTATAAATAATTCATAAAATGTAATCTTCAATAAGCTCATCATGATCTTGATTTAAACTTTGGAGATGTTTTAATTTTAATATATTATGGGTTTCAAATTGGTTAATAATTTTGAATTTACTAAAACCTAAAATAGAAATAAGTACAAGCACAAATCCTAATGCTAATAGACAAGTATGTTGGGTGAATATTTTGTCGTCAACTAACTGATGACAAAATGGGTATATCAACCACAACATAAGGAGATTTGCACCACAAAAAGTGTGGGTTTACCAGATCTAGATGAGGTAAATATCTCCTCTCATTAAGGGGAAGTTCCCTATAAATATTTATACACTGAATATATATATATATATATATATATATATATATATATATATATATATATATATATATATATATATATATATATATATATATATATATATATATATATATATATAAGCAGAAAATAACACATGGGGTGGTATAACATCATCTACCTCTCTTTTTTCAGAGGTAATAAATAAAGAACAAAAGAGAGAAATCTTGGTCCTTAGCTACCAACATTCCTCTTCTTTCAGGAATGGTATCAAATGTGAAGCAAAAAATCACCTGAAGTAACAAAGTTCACAAGAACACTCACATAAGAACAAAGTCTTTCGTAGCCTCCTTCACTGATTCAGAACAAGCGTAACCATAGAATGAAATGAAGCACAAAGTCTTCACCTGAAACTACAAAAGATAACTCAATCACAAAGATAAAAATAGCTCAAAGTCTATCTTCTACCTTTTAGAAATTCTCTCAAATAATATTAACACACTCACTTTGCTTATTAAATCAAATAAACAAGATATTACCAAGAAAAAAGACATAAGAACTGTTTCCTAAATAACATAGATAATTTCAACACAAAGTCTGAAATAAACCTGCTTCTCATTCATTTAACAAAATATGATTTACAAGTTTGAGCACAAAGTCTCAAAAAACTATTTCAATTTTGACAAAGTTTTTGCTCTCTATTATCACAGATCCATTTACAAAAGAGGTCTCCACTATATATAGGGAGAAACTTTCAAAATTAGAAAATATTATAATATAAAAATATCTAAGTCAAAGATGAGTCATCTTTGACTTTTTGAGATATTTTTTCATAATTTTTACATGTAATGACACATTATAAAATTGCATGTGAAAATGTCCCAAGACAATTACAAAGTACATTTTAAATAAAGCACGAAAGAATAGCTTCAATCTTTATTTTCAGTCTTCTTCATGTTCTTCGACTTCTTTAGAGAAACTTTAGTGATCTGGAAGAACTTTTGTTGAAAAGATGTTGATAATCATGAGTTAGGAAAATTAGGGAGAAGGTATGTAGGGGTAGCAAAAATTGCTGCCCTTGCATATTGGAGAAGTTCAGGTGCATAGGCGGCAAAAATTACCACTTGTGCACGTTAGGGAGTGTCAGCGAAGAATGTGTAAGGGCGGCAAAAATCACTGCCCTTGCACTTGGAGGAGAGAAAATGAGAATGCAAGGGTGGCAAAAATTGTCGCTCCTGCATAGAAGGATGCAAGGGTAGAAAAAATTGGCGCTCCTGCATAGAAGGATGCAAGGGCAACAAAAATTGCCACTCCTGCATGATGGATGAAAATAGTCTCACGTTCTACTGAGTCGTGACGTATTTCACTGCACTTTGTCTTTTTCAATCAGGCACTTTTTGCAGGCTTTTCTCTTCAGTCGGGCTTGGTTCTTCCATTGACTGAGGCCGCCTTTTGTCCTTTCCAACTTTGTCTCTTCCTACTATGATTTGAGCTATTAGGTTGCATTCCCAGCTCTACTTGCTCTGTCGGCACTTTCTACCACTCCTGCACACTACAGATGCAAAGGCGATGATTTCTACCGCCTAAGCATCTGCACAGGCAGGAATCTCTGCCGCTCTTGCAAATTTTTGGCTTTCTTAAAAATGACCCTTTTGAAGGGCACTTTGATCGATTAAGTTCCATCAACTTGTCCTTCGGGAAGCTTCCTTTTACATTAAACCGAACATTCAAACTTCCCTTTGAACCATGTCTTTGAACCAAAACTTTGAACCTGCTGCTGATACTTGCCGATGGAAATTTCTATTTGAACCAAGGTGATGAACCAATTCCAAAAATAACCAAAAGTTAGAAACTGATTCTTTTGATTGAACCCACCTGTAGAAGCCATGAAGCTCATTGAACTTGTAGAAATGAGCCTATTTGCAGAGTTTGTAGTTTTCTCTAACCTTGAAAGAGTCCGTAGATTTCAATTTGTAAAATCCCATTGAACTTGACCTACTGAGTCTGTAGAGTTTCAAGAAGCTTGAAAAATGAGGAATTTAAATGCCCAGAACAAATTTTTAAAAAGGGAAGAGACAATTTTGATCTGTAGGTTGTCCCAAAAATGAGTGGCATTTTTCAGGGACAATAGTTGGCTCCAGTTGGGGAACTTCCTTCTATTGCAAAAATTGATTGAAGGGAGTAGAATCCAGAATCTCCAGTGCCTTCAAGTGTGCCATTAGGCTATGGAGTCATGCTACCCAAAAAGAAAGGCTCCAAAAATGAAAACAAAATGAACAAAACAAAGCTAAAGACTATACAAATATACAGGTGAATTTATTTGGTACTTCAAGAATTGAAGCACCTCAGATGTTACCCCTTTAGAGGCAGTGACGAGGACGCTCTGTCTTGATAAACGAGTAAGAGGCCATTTTCTCCCCACAATTGATGATGTGTGAATGGAACTCTCCACCAGGAAAACAATTTCCTGTGCCTTCCCTTTTGTTTTCTCTTCTTGCCCCACAATAAGACTTGTCTTTTGATCTAAAAACCACAAATATTTATTTTCTTAGAGAAGAGCTCCTTTTCCTGATCATGATGCACAACAGCATGGTCAACTACCATAATTGGTTGCTCTTCTGGTTCCATCTAACACCTGATTTGATTATCCTCATTTGACACCTGCCACTAATTAGAACTGTCAGGTCCACTTGTCATTGTTTCATCTAAACCAATTTTTTGGTTAGCATTCTCAAGGGTTTTAACAGGATCTTCATGAACCTCTTCTGTGGTCAAAAAATAATTACCCCTGCCAGAGGACTCAAACAAAATTTGAGCCATAGGCGCTGACGTTTGGGTGACCACGTACTTTGCCTCTCCCTCAGGGAGTAACCTCTGCATCACGCCTTTCACAGGGATTCTTGCCTGGGACAAGTCCATGCTCAATTCTCCACCGACATCCTTGCAAAAGTTTTGTCCAAGCAGAATGCCATATGAAGCTGGGATGTCAGCTACCAGAACTGTCATCTTGATCCTCTTGTCAGGGAATGCTACAAATGCAAATTGGGCATCTTTGATCTGACCAAGGAGTGGGACTTGCTTGTTTTCCATAGAGAAGCATCTCCCAAATGTTTTAGTCAATGTGAGACCAATAGATTCTACCACTTTAGCAGGCATGACGTTGTCAGATGCACTAGAATCGATGATGCAGTTGCTCAGCTTGTGACCATTTATTAATAGGGAAACATAGAAAGGTTCTATTTTCTTAGGAGCAACTAGAGGAGTCATGACAAGATTATTCCAGGTGGATACATTATTTGGGGGATCATGAGTTACCCTACAAATTTCTTATCATGCAGGGATGGCTGTACCTTTTACACATTCTACCAACCTATCCAACTGTTCAGGATGGGCTTGTAGAAATTCAAATTCAGACATTTGAATTTTAGTCTTTTTGACATGCTCAATTATGTCAAATGTTTGAATTAGACTAGGCACAAAGGATGGGACTTCACTCTTTTGGTTTTTGAGAGGGGGAGGGTTGGTTTGCAAAGTTGAAGTAGAGGGTGCAGAGATGATTGGGGTACATACCTTTTTAATAGTCACCAGGTCCTTTGGTTGGAAGGGTAGAGTAGTTCCCTACTTGGCAATTGAAATTGCTGGTTGAGGTTGCTCCTCTGTCTTCTCTTTATCAGCTTGTTGAGCTGACTGATTCTGGGACCGAGTGAATATGACATATGATCCCTGAGCTGCATTCCCCTCACTTTTGGGTTCATCTTGATAATTTAGGTAACCAATGACGGAGGTGCCAACTAATTCTTCTTCCTACTCATCAAAGAGATTAACATCATCTTATTGGTCCAACTGAGGTTAGAGTGAATAGTCGTGTTCAACCTCTAGGTAACGGATCGTGGAATTGGTAGGTGTTGCTTCAATGGCTAATTTCCCTGGAGGGGGAGGCAAGCAATTTGGTTGCCCTTAGTTCCAAGTAGCATTACCCTGATACTGCTGATTCTAAAATGTTCTCCTGGGCATATCCCAATAGGTAGGGGCAGAAGTACCTTGGGCTATTTGCCTCTTCAAAGCTATCAGTTCATTCGTTAGTTTTTGTACCATAGGATCTGTAGTGCCTGTAGAAGAGCTTTTAGTAGATGAAGAGAATCTATTTTTACTAGGGTCTTTTTTGATCTTACCTACCAAAATAAGATCATCTTCGATCTTAGTAGCCAAATTTTGAGCTAATGCTAAATCCATATGGCCAGCTCGCCTCAATAGGAAACTTACTTTAGGAAGCTGGGAGTTGATGAAAAAGTACTTGAGATTCTCCGACGTGGGCTGAGCCACAGTTGGAATCCGATTCCTCAACTTGTTGAATTTAGCTATGAAATCCCTCATGGGTTCCTGGGATTCTTTTTTCATTTGTGTTAGCTACGCTAATAAGGCGTATGTGTCTTCAACAGGTTTAAACCTGACTTTGAATTTGGCTTTGAGCGTATCCCAATCAGTTACTGACCTGGCCTATAGGTGATAGAACCAATCCATGGCAGCTCCTTGCAGGGTTTCTATAAAAAGTCTCACTGCTACATCATCAAATTCCACACTGATTACACCGCATGCTATGGAAAAAGTGGCAATATGCTCTTTAGGATGAACCTTTTCGTCACCAAAAAACTTAGGAAAATTTTTCCTATAACTATGAGGTAGTTCATGTAAGGGTGGAGTCAAGTTAAGAGGACCAAAGGAATTTCCCCACGGACCTTGAGCCATTATGATAGGATGATTAAATGGTAGGATAACAAACCTTGGTAGGGTATTTATAGGTAGGGCACTATTAACAGTAGAAAAAGAAGCTCTACCTTGCGTTGGTGACCTGATAAGGTCAGGAGGAAGACTCCTAGATCATTGGAGGAAAGGTGGTGGAGGACACAGATCAAAATGGCTCTGCTATGCCAACTCAAACACGGGGTCAAAAACACCCTTCACTCTCTAGCTTCTTGTGTAGCATGGAGTTTTTAGATTTCAAGATAAAAATGTTAAAGAGCAGGATCTACTTCAGTTTGAATTTTGGGACTTCAAACTACATGCTCTTCTCTAGCGGCTCTAGTTTTGCAGACCAGATAATATAATGGAGATGGAAGAAGATGGTAAGGCTATAACGATAATGGGTAAGACATGGAATAGAGTTTCCAGACTATGTAATGAATAAGGTTTATAATGATAGTGGGTAAGACATAGGTGATGTTTCAATCTGAAACATGAGGTTCCAAATTGCACAAAATAACTGTGTCCCCAGCGGAGTCACCAAAAACTATTGGGTGAATATTTTGTTGTCAACTAACTGATGACAAAATGGGTATATCAACCACAACATAGGGAGATTTACACCATGAAAAGTGTGGGTTTACCAGATTTGGACGAGGTAAATCTCTCCTCTCATCAAGGGGAGGTTCTCTATAAATATTTATACGCTGAATATATATATATATATATATATATATATATATATATATATATATATATATAAAATTAAGCAGAAAATAACACATGGGGTGGTATAACAACATCTACCTCTCTTTTTTTAGAGGTAATGTATAAAAAACAAAAGAGGGAAATCTTGGTCCTTAGCTAACAACATTCCTCTTCTTTCAGGAATGGTATCAAACTTGAAGCAAAAAATCACCTGAAGTAACAAAGTTCACAAGAACACTCACGTAAGCACAAAGTCTTCCATAGCCTCCTTCACCGATTCGGAACAAGCGTAATCATAGCATGAAATGAAGCATAAAGTCTTCCCCTGAAACTACAAAAGATAACTGAATCACAAAGATAAAAATAGCTCAAAGTCTATCTTCTACCTTTTAGAAATGCTCTCAAATAATATTAACACACTCACTTTTCTTATTAAATCAAATAAACAAGATATTACCAAGAAAAAGGACATAAGCATTGTTTCCTAAATAACACAGATAATTTCAACACAAAGTCTAAAATAAACCTGCTTCTCATTCATTTAACAAAATATGATTTACATGTTTGAGCACAAAGTCTCAAAAAAGTGTTTCAATTTCGGCAGAGTTTTTGCTCTCTATTATCCCAGATCTATTTACAAAAGAGGTCTCCACTATATACAGGGAGAAACTTTCAAAATTAGAAAATATTATAATATAAAAATATCTAAGTCAAAGATGAGTCATCTTTGACTTTTTGAGATATTTTTTCTTAATTTTTACATATAATTACACATTACAAAATTGCATGTGAAAATGTCCCAAGACAATTACAAAGTGCATTTTGAATAAAGCATGGAAGAACAGCTTCAATCTTTATTTTCAGTTTTCTTCATGGTCTTCGACTTCTTCAGAGAAACTTTAGTGATCTGGAAGAACTTTTATTGAAAAGACTTTGATAATCACAAGTTAAGAAAATCAAGGAAAAGGTATGTAGGGGTGGCAAAAATTTCTGCCCTTGCATATTGGAGAAGTTCAAGTGCATAGGTGGCAAAAATTACCACCTATGCACGTCAGGGAGTGTCGGTGAAGAACGTGTAAGGGTGGAAAAAATCACCACCCTTGCACCTGGAGGAGAGAAAACGAGAATGCAAGGGCGGCAAAATTACCACTCCTACATAGAAGGATGCAAGGGCGGCAAAAATCACCGCTCCTGCATAGAAGGATGCAAGGGTGGCAAAAATTGCCGCTCCTGCATAAAAGGATGCAAGGGTGGCAAAAATTGCTGCTCCTGCATGATGGATGAAAATAGTCTCATGTTCTGTTGAGTTGTGATGTATTCCACTACACTTTGTCTTTTTCAATTAGGTTCTTTTCCTAGGGTTTTCTCTTCAATTGGGCTTGGTTCTTCCATTGACTAAGGCCACCTTTTGTCCTTTCCAACTTTGTCTCTTCCTGTTGTGATTTGAGCTATCAGGCTGCATTCCCATCTCTACTTGCTCTGTCGGCACTTTTTGCCGCTCCTGCACATTACAGATGCAAAGGCAGTGATTTCTGCCGCCTAAGCATCTACACAAGCGGGAATCTCTACCGCTCTTGCACACTTTTGGCTTTCTTGAAAATGACCCTTCCAAAGGGCGCTTTGATTGATTAAGTGCCATCAAATTGTCCTTCGGGAAGCTTCCTTTTACAATGAACTAAACATTTGAACTTCCCTTTGAACCATGTCTTTGAACCAAAACTTTGAACCTACTGCTGATACTTATCGATGGAAATTTCTATTCGAACCAAGGCGATGAACCAATTCCAAAAATAACCAAATGTTAGAAATCGATTCTTTTGATTGAACCCACCTGCAAAAGTCATGAAGCACGTTGAACTTGTAGAAATGAGCCTATTTGCAGAGTTCGTAGTTTTCTCTAAGCTTGAAAGAGTCTGTAGATTTCAATCTGTAAAATCCCGTTGAACTTGACCTGCTGAGTCTATAGATTTTTGAGAAGCTTGAAAAATGAGGAATTTAAATGCTCGGAACAAATTTTTAAAAAGTGAAGAGACAATTTTGATCTGTAGGTTGTCCCAAAAATGAGTGGCATTTTTTGGGGACAACAAAGTACACATAGCAATATGAGGGTATTAAAGACAAAAACCTTAGGCTTAAGACTACATGTGAAGGGAAAATCAGAAATCATATTTTTAAAACAAATATAAATATATAACTTTGAAACTCTAATGAAAAAAGGATGAAACTCTAATGGAGGCTAGGGGTTTACAAGGTTTTATACATTTTACGGGTTTACCAATATGTTTTACCATATTATGGATTAGTAAACCATTAATAAGATACACACTTTGTAATTAATTAATATTATATAAAATATTACAATTTAAGACTATGAATTTAAAAGGTAGAAACTAATTTGACACTTATTATTACTAAATATGGAAATTACTAATAGTGATAATTTTTATGTGATGTGCATGTCTAAGATTAAAAGTAAGCACCAAGAAAGATAGGAAAGTGGACTATGAGTTGCATACATTAGGAACTAGATTTCTTGGCTTGCCTAGATGGTAGCATCAGACTTAGGTCATTGATGTCATTCACTATGTTTCATAACTAATGGTATAATATAGGTAAATCTCTCTCTTCTATTAAGGTATTCACTATTTATATTTCTTCTCTTATTTATTTGTGTGATTTTGAGGTTTGATTGTGTATCAAATACACATAAACCTATCTCATTATATTCAAAACCCAAGTCCATTGTTGATAGTAGGTTTAGGTATTGAAAATGGGGGAAAGGTAGGATGATTTTACCCCAACCACTTCCCATTGAATACATAATCATTACCTATATATCTAGTATTTCTAAGAGGGAATTCAAACCACATGTAGATCTCCCCATTAGGTGAATATGTGTAATAGTTCTCATTGAATATATGAAACATATAATATAGATTTTTATACTTGATAAATGATGAATTTGATTTGGATATGAGGTGATTTAGAATTGGATATGACATAGTCTTTATGATGAATTGTAAATAATAGGGAAATAATTTTGAATGTACAAGTATTTGAGTATGCTTGATAGATGATTTCTAGATGTACAATATTATTACACCTATTTTTTATTTGCAAAGGACTCTTTGGGTAATTTATCACAACACCAATTTTCAAAACATATGGTTTGACCCATATAAATGATTTGAATTTTGAATGTGACCATAGGTTAGAGTGGGACAAAACTGTCAGGTTTGGATGCTACTAAGAATATGGTATAGTTTAAGACTGATATTTATGTATAAGAGATATGAACATTGATCTAAGTATTTGGATATGTATAAGTATGATAATTGACTTGTTTGAAATAAATTCGGGGAATACCTATAGGTGAGTGATATAAAATATAAGCGATCAGACCCATTGAAGCATGTGGATTTGAGAGAATGGAAAATAAGAGTCATATATATATCTACATGTCATGTATGGTGAAGGTAGATAAAAAATGAAATTTTAAAGTTTATAATAGAATATTTTAGTATTTGCATGATCAAGATCATAAGACTACACAAAATCTCAGTGAAACTAGAGGTATTTCCCCTTTTTGACTTTTTTAAAAGTGCATTCACAAAGTTCTTATTTGGAGATGAGGAATTACACATTTCATAAATAAATATACTTACCTATTATTTTGGAGTGTAATCTAATGATATCCATATAATCTTAAATCCAAATATGGTATATGATCATAAATGTGCTCATAGATTGATTGGAAACGTATGACATTTATGTGGTAGTCGGAGATTGAGCTAAAGATTGATAGCATTTTAAAATAAAATAATACATTAATTAATACATTTTTAGGAATTTCAAGGAAGTAATTTTCATTAGGATGATATTTTTTAACATATTATATGGGCCATCTATAACATATCACGTTAATAAATTTTGGATTCCATTATTATCTATGGAATTAACAAATAGTGTAGTCTTTAATTTGGGAGAGATTTTGAATTTTTACCTGACTAAAAAATTTTAAGGATCTTATAAGGGTCATAATTTTAATACAACATCCTATTTATTGGATGCCACTAGTGAAACTATGGAATTTGATCATCAAAAGTTCCCATAATGGAAAATAGTAACTATTGGCAATTTTTTCTACTATTGGTCAATGGTATGCACAAAAAAAAATTGAGGTAATTTAGTTTTGGATAGTAATATATATGATGTTTTAAAGATATTAAGATAATTTTTAAAAATTTAAGGAAAATTGAATCTACTTTGTTCTTACAAAGTCTATCCAAACCTTTGGAATGTCTTGTCAAGTGAGTCAAGTTCATTTTCTTAAAGATAATTTTAAGTTATTTAATGTGATAAGGGATCAATTAAAAGTTATAATCAATAAATTAAAGTTTATTTTAATATTTTCACATTGTTTTTTAATTGATCTCAAACTTCTTCGAATAAATAACAAATTCAAAGCATGGAAAAATGTAAAAAGGCATCTTGGCACATTTAGTTCCTTATGTGCATGGATTTTGTAAGATTCCATTCATGGAATGAGGATTTAATAATATTTTTAAAAAATAATACATCATTAATCAATCCAAAAATATTCTCATTAATAACTCACATGTCCAAAAATGGTAGAAGTTTTATCCATTTCTCCATTAAGCTAGTTACAAGCTAGTAAGGGTTATTTATAAATGTTTGGTTCATGAAGGAGAAGAAGAGTTGGTTAAAATTATATTAGGATAATATAATGGTACCTATTAATTCAACATTAAATTCATTAGTTTCATTTTACATGGGCTTAAATTTATGAACCATCATTAAGAAGGAAAAGTGCTCTAAAACCTTTATAACGCCCTAATAGCTTGGTTGCAGGCAATATGATTACATTTTTGAACTATTTATTGAAAATTAAAATTAGTGTGAGATATTAGGGGACATAAATAACCATATTATACCTTATTAATATAAATATAAATTTAAATAATAGTGAAATGTGTAGGTATAGGTTATAGGGTTTCAAGAATGCAAGGGAGACAGTTAGAAAAGGGATTTTTTAAAGAGGTTTAAGTGATTGATTGAGGGTATAAAATGGTTGTAATGGTTATATGGGATAAAAAAATATTAAAATTTAAAAATAATTAAGTATTTAGGAAACATAAAAATCAATAAAATTCTAGAACGTAGACCTACAGTAATGTAGAATGATAAAAAATAAGTTAAAAAGCACTAAAAAGTACATATTTTGAGTTTTACTACGTGAAATCTAATAAAAATTTACACATATGTTTTTATTTATTTATTTTAATATTTTAAATTTATCAATAATATTTACATCACATGATGAGATATAAAATGGAAAAACATAGGTCTCCACCATGAAAGAAATAAGGGGTTTTGACTAATTTTCTCATGGATGGAGTGTGAAATGAGTGTTTCAGACCTTTTTAATGAAATACAATGATATTATAGGGTGTATAATTAATTTTAAGGTGATATTACATATTTATACAATGAAAAATAATTTAAAATAGGCTTTGATCATTGAAAAATATATAAAGGCAACCCTATGGGCATCAAACAAACAATTTTTTGAGAATTTTTACTTGAGAGTTTGGCGAAGTATTTTTGAGATTTTAAAAATTATCCAAGTTGGACCCATTTATAAATATATAATTATTCTAAGGATAGTGTCTAGATATATATATATATAAATCATTTTATACCCCCAATCTAAATCAAGGTTTCTTCATGCCTGGAAAGTATAAAATGGCAATTTTAAAAGTTGTATGTGGATTTTAGAGATAAATTATTATTGAAGGTATGTGACACCATGGTTATGATGTTAAAATAGTTATTAGACTCATAATATATTCAAATAATGAAATTGCATCAAATTACAGGTTCTCATTATGCATTTGACAAGCTTTTCAAGATGTAGAAGATGGACATATCCAAGAAAGATTATTATAGAGAGCTATCATTTTTCATTATAAAATACAATATAATAAAATATATTTAATGAATACCTCAATAAAAAATACATGAGTCCACACACTTTTATGCCAAGATAGAGGAATAAGAGTCTTACTATCTAGCAATAAGTTCCATCAATGCATATAAATCTTCAACAAACATTGCCAAGTCAATCACTTGTGTTTTTTGCCATTTAGATATTAATAAAAAGTCAGTATTTTATGTTAAGAAAGGATTAAAGGGTGGAATAATTATTCAAAAAACCTTAAGAATAATGTTTTCTCTCTCTCTCTCTCTCTCTCTCTCTCTCTCTCTCTCTCTCTCTCTCTCTCTCTCTTATGCCACATTGGAGCTATTTAAGGAAAAAGTCAAATCAACATAAAGAAGTATTCGAATAATGTTATAAAGGTCGATGAAGGGCCTATCAAGGTGGATAAGCATCATGAAATAATGGATGGGTTATTTGAATAATTGATCAAGCCTTGAAGGCCTATTTTCATGGAAGAGACTAATTCATCAAGGAAAAACATGCAAATCTCTCCCTTCTACAACACCTTGGAGCTATTTGAGGAAGTTGAGAGAAAGAAACATGCAAACAATAATATAGATGCATAAGTGGGTAAAAATCTAAGAGAAAATGAGGATGATTAAGTTGTTCATGAAGTGTGTGCCTCATGTTCATTGATGTAAATTAATGAATGATTGATTTTCCTATGTTTATTTCTAAAATTTTAATCTTTATTCAGGATATCAAAATTATTTTAGGTCGTGTCAACTATCTAAGTCTGCTTTCTACCTAATTTGGAAGTGATTTCAACCAATGTTAATTTCTTCCATGATAGTGTGAATATTTATCAAGACCTTTATATGAACTACTAGGGTAAGACTATTTATATACATATGAATTGAATGTATGCAATTTATTTAGCTTCTCAAGTGTGTCAAGTATAAGCATGATTGACTATAACATTGGTTCATTACCTCAAATTTTCAATTTTAGTTTGAGTGTTGCTCTTTTTACCCTTTTCCTAGTCAATAAATCACTAAGTTAGAGAGTTTAGAGTGAAGTAAGTGAGCGCACCAAATGGAACCACCCATTCATATATATATATATATATATATATATATATATATATATATTAGCTCCAATATAATTTAACACACACCTTTGAGAGTTTTCTTTATGTCAATAGTTGTGAGAACAAGCACACATTCTCACAAGGGTACACTCCTTAGTGATAATATATTTTAGCACACCCAATGGGACCAAAAATTAGAGCTATACAAAGACATTTTTAGCTACAAATAACATTTATCATTCATGTACTAGGTGATTCTTTGAGTTACATACTTTTTGGTAGTAGATAAATACTAGTTTCATGCCAAAGATCATTACAAGGTGTTCAATTAAAAGTTTTCCTTTTGAGTTTGATAAATTACCTTTGCATTCAAACAAAATAAGAAGGTTTTTAAGAATAATTACATATCATAAGAGGTTTTTTTAGTCACCAAATCAGCCTATTATGAAAATTATTACAATGCCAAGTCTCACTATCAACATAGTTGACCCTAAGAACCAAGTAGTTGCCTCTTTCAATGATAGAAGCCCTCTCAATTTGGCCCAATATGATGATATCTCAGACTCAACCATCAAAAGCATAAAATATTTAATAGGTGATGATAAAAATATATTCACAAAACATATCAAAGATGTGGCCAACTTATGTTCATTCCACCATGTTACCCAAGTGAATGTTTCCATCTATTTTGTTGTTGCATCTTTCAAGGGAAAGGCATTACAATGGTATAATAATCTTCCCTTGAATCCATTACCAAATGGGATATTTTAGGTTCAATATTATGTAGATAATTTGAAAATAAATTATACCATTTATCCCTTGTTGATTAGCTCACTACCATCAAGATAGCATCACATGAAATTATGTTTGATTTAAACCTTAGATTTTAAAACATAGAACATAATACCTCCCATGATAAATCCATCATGTGATTATTATTTCCTATAATTATTGAGAGCCTTGAATTTTGATATTTCAGTTATGATTTAGTCGGTGGGTGGTAGTACACTCTCAGATGCTATGAGGTTTCCCTTAGAGTGTAAAGTAGTCTAATTTAGGCTGGTAAGTTTACACCTATGCATAAAATTCCATTTTTATATAGAAACATATATTAATACACCTCCTCAACATCCATTAGTATCCCCAATTTTATCCCCTCAAAGTCAAATTTAAGCTTTTCTTAATCAATCTAGTGAGCTTGGTGAACTAAAAGGTCTGTTACAATCTTTTGATAATGAGATAGTTTAGCTGAAGACGTAGTAATATCAAGCCAATAATCCATATCAAACACCTTATCATTCAACATATCAGCCATATAGAGAGTAAAGACCTCCATACCAAGGCTTTAAATATAATAGGCCTTCATACCAAGCTTAAAGAGTCATTACACCAACCAAATCATATGTTGTATTTAATTCTAGTGATCCTTCCCTATCTAAGGCCATTGTACTAGTACAAAATAACTTGATGCAAGACTCAATTTGGTATACTTATAACACCAATGATGTGAAAAATCAAGATTTAGTGGTACAATATATGGCAATTCCTTAAATTAAATAAGAGAAAGCCTTTGTTCAAGGAGGCCAACACAATGAGGATATGATAGAATAAGGGGAATTGATTCATAGACAATTAAAAACTGATGTAACTTTAGTGAATTGGCAAGTTGATGATAGTAAATGAGATTGGTGAGCATAGCAAATCAAACAACTTGGTTGCATCCATCAAAAGAGCCAAAAAAAAAGATATAGATAAGATTCAAAAGGTAAGTCATGCTAAAATTTTTCCTAATATGGTTTCTAAAGGTACTATTGATTATTTTTATATAGATTTAGCTCAAAAATTTATAATGTGGAAGCAAGCAAGGTTCACCAAGTGCCCTGAGTACAACAATATCCTATTGCTCCAAAGGTGCAACCAAACATTGGAGGCTCTTCTTTTATAATAGTATACCATAAGAAGAAAGAATAAATAAACATGAATATGTGGGATTAATTAGAAATTATATGACAAAAATATATCCTTATCCATGAGCTTTCAGGCCTTAGCTTGCCTACAAAACCAATAAAGAAGGAAAGTGTGGTTCTAACAAATTTAGACAAACAAGAGAAGTGACAAGTGAATTAGGTATATAAAGGGGTAAAGGTCACTAAATATTATGAAAAAATAATTAAGACACCTCCTTTATATCTTTAATTAGTTTTTGTAAATGCATTAGTTCTTAATTGCATGGCTGATAGTAGAGCAGGTAGCATAGTGATGCCAAAATAGATTACAGATAAATTAGGTTTCATGTATGAGCCAAAAATTAAGTGTGTCTTAAAACTTTATGAATATATAAACAATAAAATGGGTATAAAAAATATATAAAACTAACACTTCATGCATGCCCAAATGTGAACATTAAACAAGATATGGTGGTGGTGTATCTTCCTTCATACTTTGCTATATACTTATCACATGACTTTACTTCAAAGATATGTGGGTATATTTCAGATAATTATACATAAGTCATGTTTAGAACAATGTATGGAAATAAATTTAAAACTCATTCAGAGCTTATTTCTTATTTTCATCTAGAATCATACATGCTTAGTGTTGTTAATGTTTATTGTGTTATCTTGGATGAAGTAGAGCAAACTAGTGAGGTTGAAAAAAACACATATTTTGATGGCATTCCTAATTTATTTATTTATTAATCTGATAATAATACTCATTATCATGATACCTATAAGATGATTGAGGAATAATTACTCAAATTTATTGTTTACATGAAGATGGTGCACAAATTCCCTCTTTAGACAAAGAAGGTGAGTTAAATGATGGTTTAGGGAAACTGTATTTTGATGGATTATAGAATAAAAATGGTATAGGGTATGGTATGATTCTGATATAACGCTAAAAACAAAGGTAATATGATGGTATAAAATTTTATTTTAGATGTTCTAACAACATATAATATGAGATCTTAGTTCATAGTTTGCAATGGGCTAGAAAGATGGGATCTAACCTCTTGTAGGCATTTGGAGATAGTGATTTTTTGGTACATCAAATAAGAGGGATGAATTTTTGTAAAAATCCATTGTTAAAATCATGCAAAAAAATGGTATAGTATCTTCTAGAGGACTTTGATGCATTTGACATGCAAGCAATGCCTAGAGAGAGCAATAGGCATGCAGATAGGTTGGCTGCAATAAGAGCCCAAATCGACATTATAGCTAATATAAGGAATGATAAAAATCATACACACATAAATATTTTTTAATAACCTCAATTTATTATAATAATTTGAAATTGAAAGTCTTTGAAGATGATGATCAAATTATTTATTTCCTACAAGATGAGGTTGAATTCTCTTCTAGAAATTAGTCAAATATTATACAATAATATAGTGATCAAAGAGTTCAGCTCAAGTATAAAAAGTTGCCCAGAGGTCTTGTCACACTTTAGAATATTTTAATTATGGATGATGAGGTACGAATGGAGAAAGATTCTTTGTTTATAAAATAGTAACATTATGCAAGAATTGACATAGTCAATGGAAAAGCTCTCAAGATTGGTAAATTATGCTCTTATGCTAAAAAAAAATCTTTTGTTGATTAATGTAAAAAGTTTTTTGATGTGTTTGCATGAGATTATAGTGATTAAAAATATTTTGATCCTATATTGTCTCAAAACACCATTAAAATAGAAGCAGATATAAAATGGATGAGGTAAAGACAAAGACCAATAAACATAAAGCTATAACCTTTAATGAGAGCATATATTTACAAACTAATTAAATCAACTATCATCTTTCCCATCACGCATTCCAGTTGGGTGGGTAACCTTGTTCCCATGAAGAATAAGTATGGAGAAATAAAATTGTGTGTGGACTTTTGTGACTTGAAAAAGGCCCCATTCAAGGACCATTGTCCCTTGCCATAAATGGAACAAATACTATAGATAGTCACCGGTTCAGAAAGGTTTTCATTGTTATATGGCTATAGTGGGTATAACAAAATACTTGTGAAGGAAGATAATTGATTTAAAACAAATTTCACCAAAAAGTGGGGAACCTTCGCATACTAAAAATGTTATTTGAGTTGTCTAATGTAGGATCAACATTCCAAAGAGCCATGGATATGGACTTTTAAGGTTTGATCAATAGGTTTTTTATTATGTATTTGAATGATGTTATAATTTTTTCAAAGAAGGCAAGTGATCACATGATTCATCCTAGAGAGATATTTGAGAGATGTCGGTAGTACGTGGTGTCACTTAACCCTAAGAAATGTGTGTTTTTAGTGCATGAAGGTAACTCCTTGATCATGTTGTTTCTAATCATGGTTTGAGTATTGAGCCATAAATAATAGACTCTATTCTTGAATTATCCTTGTATAAGCATAATAAAGCATTTCAAAGTTTGCTTGTCAATATTAAATTTATATTAAAGTATATCTAATTTTGCAAATTTGTCAAGGCCTCTTATAGCTAAGCTCAAGATAAATAAAAAAAATTCTTAGACCAAGGAAGACATGAAAAGTTTTGAAGAAATGAAACAAGACATAGGTAGTACTACCATTCTTATCAATCCTAATTTTTCAAAAGATTTTGTGTTGTATGCATATGCTAATGTTAATATAGTTTTATAAATACTTACATAAAAAAATCAACAAGGTTTAGAGCAGTCCATAGCATTTTTTATTCAAATCTTGCAATATTATGAAACAAGGTACACATTTGTAGAGAAATATGCTCTTTCCATAATCAGATGTCTTAAAAAGTTTAGTTACCTACTATATAACAACAAGATCCATGTGATGGTTGCCCATCCTAGCATCAAAGAGTTCTTGTTGAACAAGGACATAAGTCAAAAGAGAGAAGGGTGGATAACAATGGTCATGGAATATGACATGGAAATAAAGGTAACCAAGATGATTGGAGGTAAAGGGTTGTGTGAGTATTTGGATCATGAATTGAAATAAATTAAAGAGACATATTTGGTCTTGAATGATGAATATATGCAAGCTAATCATACACCTACACCAAGTTGGTTTCAAGATATGATAAAGTACTTTGAATTTGGTATGTATCTAATAAAACATGAAAAATAATGCATATGATCATTGAATCTAGATGTACGATCAATAGAAAAGGAAGAAATGAAATCAACACAAGATATACGTACAAAAAACCTCTCACAGAGGTAAAAACTCCACAAAGATTATTCATATAAGAGAAACTAAAAGTTCCCAATACAATCTTTCTTCCTCTCATTTCCTCTCAATCAATCTTCCTAGAACATGGAAATATGTTCTCCACATTTCTTCATTTATATCACTATCACTTCATTGCATCTTACAATGTAAAATATTTATTATATAGACAAAAGTAATCTAACCAATATAATGTGACCTTTTCCAACCATTACATTAATGGGTCCAACCTCTCCAAAAGCTATTCAATATATTTTATTATTTATTTACATGAAGATAAAATCATAATAAATAATAAAATATATTATTATCTAACCAATGTAATTTAATGTATTAAGAGTACATAAATAGCACCAATTAACTATTAATTATTCTAACACTCCCCCTTAATGTTAAGTGTGGATACATGCCATAATAACCTTTATAATAAATAAGTTACACTCCATAAACCATCCACATGATGAGCTATAGGAGGTAATAATTGAAGGAAACATCCTTTATCATGACATACTCATCTTTAAAGGAATTATACTATGTAAAAATAGTCACCCAAAGGTATTATACTATGTAATCACAATCACATAGTCACCTTTAAAGGAATTACACTACACAACTATAGATACCCAAAGGTATTACACTATGTAACTATAGTCACATAGTCACCTTTAACGGCATTACACTATATACCCATAGACACCTAAAGGTTTTTCTCTATCCCCATACACACCTTTATAGGAATTACACTATGTGACCCTAAACCACATAGAGTGAGTTTAAGCTGGCATGATCATGAGACTACACCCCACATTTTTTCATGAATAATTGATCAAATATATATTGGAGCCTTTTATAAAATAAGGTCATCCATGTTAATAAGTATTGGGTACAATGTAAAATTCCACATTAAGTTTATTAAAATCATATAAAGTAATATATTAAAATGCTTTACAATGAGAAGAAGTATAGAGAGAACGAAGAAAAAACATGACCCATATGGTTATTAGGAAGTGACATTGTCATGCACACTCCCCCTCAATGACAATTTTGAGAGGCCTAGAATTATACGAGACTAATAAAACTTTGTAGCACCAAGAGGTTTTGTGAATATATATACACTTGTTCATTCGTATGATAAAATTACATACTAATATCCATAATAAAGACTTTTTCTTAGATAAAATATACATCAACTTCAATATGTTTAGTTATTTGATGTTGCACTATATTTTTTTGCAAGAACTATACAACTTGAATATCACTAAGAGGATTGGTAAAATGATAAAATTCCACATGAAGCTATTTTTTCATCCTTCATAGCCACAAGGCTTCTTTAGCAGTTTACACATGAAGTGCTCCAAGTGAGAACACTTGCACCAAACATAAACACATATCCAGAAGTAGACTCATGATAACATAGTATGGTTAGCATCATAATAACCAAATAAATTAACTTTATCAAAGGAAGAATTGTATAAAATAGATTTTACAACTATTTTTATATATTGAAGTATTCACTTTACTAATTCTTAATGATCCAAGTATGGATCCTACATGAATCTAGAAGAAAAACCCATAACATATGAAAAATATATCATAGTAATGGTTAGATAAATCAAACTACCAATAAGATTTCTATAAAGGGTATGTGTACAGAGTTGGTGGACAATTTTGTGGACATTTTTCCCAACGTGCATGTGTTATCTGATAATGTGTATGCATTATTTCCATAATGCATACATGTTATGGCTCAGGATACCCAAGCCATAACGTGTATGCATTTTTGGTAAAAAAAATTCATATATATTATTTAACCAATATAAATGTATACACATTATAGGAACACATATGTATTCCTATAATTTCAAGGAATGTGTACGCATTCCTTAAAACATAAAAACAAAAAAAAAAACCAAAATTACCAATTCATTTCTTCATCTCTTGTTTGCATTTTTCTCTTCTCCCATTTACGTTCTAATTTCCATTCATGTTTTGCTCCCATTGGCATGGAAATTATTGGTTTTACTCCCATCGGTAGTAGAGATTATTGGTTTTACTCCCACATTCATGAAATCGATGACGCTGCCATGAAAAAGAGGTAAGTGACAATAAATTAAATCAATTTTTGTGAATTTTTTGTTTAGTACATAATTTAATTTATAATTTTCCTATAATAGGTTAGAATACTAATCCTCCACCTAACCCTCTGCCCAACCCTCCTAACCCTTTGCCTAACCCTCCTATAGTTATACTAGATCTCCTAGGCATTCAGGAGGATATAGCTACACACATAGTGGAGAACAAAATTGAAAATGAACAAATAATTAGGAGAATGAAGGAGTGCACTTCCTCCAACACTGATCACACCTATCTGGCCAATACTTTAGAGTTAGTATTAGGTCAATTTGACTTGATAATGAGTCAAATTGATATATGGAGATCATATAAGGATAGTTACAGGGATTGCTATGATGACAAATTATCATCATATGAGGTAAAGAAGAAATAAATAACAAAAGAAAAAAATTATTCCTTATTCATTGACCCAGTCACCAATCCACCATTTCTAGTAACAACTAAATATTTCCCAATCCATTGATGCCATCACAATTTTATTAAAGCTAATTTTTTGGAGCAATGATGGATGGTGTTTGATTATCCACTGTGTAATAACCATGAGGTCCCATTGTATTTTTTGAGGATACTCTATTATGAGTTTATCTTTAATGAGATTCTAAACTATTTTGACTATGGTGAGTTTTAGGGCTAAGGGAAAGGCTCTACTAGGATTGACCAAGTGCACATTATGTCCCTAATTAGCCTACAAAAATCACTACCTAAAATCCACTTGATCTGAATATTCTATCTGCGGTGAAGGAGGTTGTGGAGATCAACACTTTTCTTGCTTGTAGTGTTCTTACTGATACACTCTTTCATCATACAAGTAGGCTTTTAGATATAAATGCTTGAGATACTCTACCTAGTGGGTGTATCAAACTCTAACCATGAAGATCTTATGGTGTTATATGCATTCAACCTTTGGATGATGTTGGTAGTGATTTAGGGGGCTTGGAGGATATGGTATTGATTGATGAGTTGTTGGCACACATGTTTGGTTTGGATATGTTGGTCTCTACATGTATGCAGGTATCTTTTATATAAATTTCATGTTATAATTTTAAGTTATATTTGCAAATTGAAAAGGTAAAAATTCATTTACACTTTACACATCTAAATTGAATTATATATACATACATACATACATACATACATATGTATGTATGTATGTATGTATGTATGTATGTATTTTTTATTCTGGGAGGAGACTTTGGTATCACAATTTCAATATACTGATATAGGTATTGATCCAACCATTATTACATCTATCTGTGTTAGTAAGACACCATATATATTTAAGAATGTAAAATTTTGAGTGAATCTTATATACTCTAGATGTACATTCATACACCTTAATTGCATCATTGGTAGATTCTGTGTAATAAAATATAAAATACCTAATATAATTTTGTTGGAATTTTTATTTTTTGATGTATTAACATGGATTGGCATAGTGTTATAAACTCATCCTCCATTTCAATTTTTTTGATTTTATTTTGACTTTCAAATTATGTTTTCAGTAACCAAAATCACTCACTTGTAAAGAAGACTATCCACTCACTCTTATCTCTACAATATTCAAGTCCATATTTTGTATGTCTATTTAGATTTTAGTGAGACCTATTTTATAAGGTTCTAGATACCCTTAAAAGGATTGTATATATGTCCCTCATAAAAGCAACCTATCACTCTAGGTTTCTTAAAGATTAATACTCAATTTAAAAACTTATCAACAAACACTTATACAAGTTACTTGTCTTATCACAATGATTGTTTCTAAGGGATTTTATATCACACCAATACTCAATTGGACTAAAAAGGTAATGAATGCCTGTAAGCAAAGTACTCAAGGTGTTAACATGATCAAAATTTCAAAATAAATCAACTTAGAGACCATAGCTCATAGGATCATCCTCAACTAAACGAAGTCACTGCCTTAAGACAATTAGTCCTAATGACCTTAATCAAGTAAAATATAGTGATAAACTTTTTCACCAATGAGAAAGATATGTAGGTTATCATTAGACCCGCCATCCTTGACAATGACTAGAATTATTAAGTGTTTGAAAGAAATGCTCATATTGCTATGTTTATCTAGCAATCATTCAAATTCATGAAATAATTTCAACCAAAGATTGAAGAGGCCTATAGGGACCAAATCATGCTATTAAAAAGAAATAAGCTGTCAAAGGGGCTCATCACCTTAGATAATCTATTCGATTTAAATGATGCCAAAAATGATAAATGAAAGTTTGTCATGGATAAAGATGAGTACTATGTGCTTGATGTCAGAGGTAGAAGCAAGCTAAAGGTGGGAAAGTAGGTTCCCCAAAAGGATAAGGATCAGTTGGTCTCTTTATGCAAAAATTTTGAAGGCATCATTTCATGAACCTATGATGACTTGAGACAATATGACCGTGAGGTCATTCAATATACCATAGAATTGATGGAGGGATCCAAACCTATTTGATAGAAGCAAAGGATGGTAAACCCAAAAATAAATTCCCTGATGTCCCAAGAGCTTAGGAAACTAATCAACTCAAAGATTATATACCTGATCAAACATTCGACTTGGGTATCCAACTTAGTTCTTGTACAAAAAAAGAATGGAGAGATTCGACTGTGCATAGACTTCTGGGACTTAAATAAGGTTTCCTCAAAGGATCACTACCCCCTTCTCTCTATGTAACAAATCCTCTAGACAATAGAAGGTGCATAAATATTTTCTCTACTAGATGGATTATCTAGATATAATTAGGTATGGGTAAAAGAGGAAGATCAACACAAGACCACTTTCACCACAAAGTGGGGAACCTTTATGTATGTGAATATTCCTTTTGGCCTTTCTAATGTAGAGGGTACATTCTAGAAAGCTATGAACATGGATTTTAAGGGCCTAATTAATATTATCATCCTCATCTATTTGGATGACCTTACTTTGTTCTCAAAGAAGAAGGAATACCACTTAGATCACTAGGAAAAGGTTTTCCAAAGGTACCAAGAATTTAAGGTGTTTCTTAATCCCAAGAAATGTGTCTTCAGAGTCCCATAAGGTAAGATGATTGGATACATAGTATCCAAATAAGGTATCACCATCGATCTAGAAAGAATAAAAGCCATTAGATATTTAACCTTATTGATAAATAAGAAAGGGGTCTAGTCTTTCCTTGGGAAGATTAACTTTGTTAGCCAGTTTATATTTGACTTCATAGGATTGGTGAGACCAATCATGATGATGTTGAAGAAGGACTAGGACTTAAAATGGAAAGACAAGGGGAGAATAACATTTGATATAATCAAGGACATGATATCCACCATTTTTGTACTAGTTAACCCCAAATTTTTGAAAGATTTCATTATGTACACCTATGGGAGTGAACATAACCTGGTGGCTATGTTAACTCAAAAGGAAGAAGTAGGAGGAAATGAGCACCGGATTGCATTATACTCAAGAATATTACTTAGATATAAATTCAAGTAGAATTTTGTAGAGAGATAAACTTTTTCCATTGTTAAGGGTCTCAAAATTTTTTGGGAACCTTATGGTGGGTAGTAAAATAATGGTGTACGTGGCACACTCTAGCATCTATGAATACATAATGGAAGTAAAAATCACCAAAAAGGGCTGATTGGTTAAATAAGATCCTAGATTATAAAATATAAGTTAGGCCAGCTAAGGTAATTAGAGGAAGAGGAATCTATGAGTATTTAGCCAAATGTGTAGATGTCCCACTAGAGAAAATAGACATGTCAAAAGTAGTCATACTGAACAAACATAAAGCTGAAAGATCTTGGTTGGTCAATATAATCTGATTCATGTAAATTGGTTGGTATCCTAATGGCCTCTGCATACATAAAAGGCATTTCTATAGGCTGTAAGGGTTTAGTTACATGTTGGTCCAGGGATTATTATTCAAAAAAAAAATTGACATTGATTTCCTTTGATGTGTCAAAAGACACCAAGTTAAGAAAATCATCCAAGATATGCATTTCACTCCCCTAAGTGTCTATTTCTCGGTAAAAACCACTGTGACCAAAATCATTCACATAGGGTACTACTAACCAATCATGTTTGTGGACTACCATCAAGTAGTCAAGATTGCTATAAATGTCTATTCTTTGTGGGGAAAAGGAAAAATTTGGCCATGCCATTAACCAATGAAACCTTTGTCTAATGGGTTATAGATTTCATCAGAATGATTAATCCCATCTCTAGCACTAGTTATAAGTGGATATTAATGGCCATCGATTACTTCACTAGGTAGACCGAAATGGTCCCACTAAGAGAGGAGACTAACAATATGATCCTCAACTTCTTGGAGGAATTTATGACAAGGTTTATCTCACCTAAGATGATCATATACAAAAATGCAAAATCCTTATTTGGGTCCAATATTTCTAAGTTCACACTCTTAAATAGTATCTTCTTAAAGACTTATCTAATTACTACCCACAAGGAATGGGTTGGTAGGGTCAACAAATAAGAATCTGATAAGGCTGATCAAAAGGATGGGTGTTGACCAGAAAAGGGAGTGGTATATGCAGGTAAAAATGGCCCTATGGGTAGATCTCATCACTCCTAAGAAAGTCCTAAAAAGTTATCCATATGAACTCATATATGGGAAGGTGGTAATCATGATTATGTCATTAGAAATACCTACATTACATCTTCTAAAAGTTGTTGAGATTGTGGATAATGGAATGATGGAGGTTCGACTCATAGAGCTACTTTGCCTCCAAGAGGTAAGAGATTAGGCAATTGACATAAAAATCACCTGATAGTAAGCAATCAAGTGGTGGTTTGACAAGAAAATGTTAGACCCAAGATTCAAACTTGAGGATATGGTCCTTGATTATGATCAAAGATCCAAAAAGCTCAACAAACATGTAAATTTTGATTCTTTATGGAGAATACCATTTTTCATCATCAGTGACAGATAGGGAAATTATTTTGAGCTAGAAGATGAAGAGGGCAATACACTGGAGATCCTGGTTAATGGGATTGACTTGAAATATTTCAACTAGTTGACTTACTTCCCCCTTATACATATTTTGTTTCCCCTTTTTACTTACATGTTTCCCTTCTTAGTTGTTGTTCCCATTAGTTTATTTCCCTTTCCTTTGTTGTTCCTTTTGAATAAGTGACATTGACATAAGTGGATCCTCTCATTACCATGTGTCCTCACCCTAGTCTTCCTAATATTTAAAACATTCTTTGAAAGATATTTATCTACCCACCTCTCTTACCATTAATGTCAAATTCTCCATATTTCATGATTCCCCATAAGGATCACCAAAAATCTCTTACAAGTTGCTCCTCGAGTGTGCATGTTTCCATTAACATTTATGGGGTACCCCAGATTAAAAATATCCCATGATGATCATACCTAGGAGTGTCGGTGTATAAATACCCCTCTCCTCATCTAGCCAAACACTTAGACACATTGAGATTTTTGAGAGCATTGAGCAAGGTAAAAAGATCATAGAAAGCCAAGTCAAGAATTATGAGACCCTATGAGTAGAATTGGTTAACAAAATAGCTTATTTGTGAATAGAGATTAATTTTAAAGAGGAATTATCAAGATGGTGACTTCAACATATTCATTGAGATGTGATAATCATCCAAGAAAATAGATAACTTATAGCTCAGGCAGCTAAGGAGACATTCCCCCTCCATATGCTGTGAGCAAATCATCTGCTTTTGCCCCCACTTAGCCAAAGGAGAAGTTACCAACCATCAAAAATATGGAAAAATGGCACAACAAAGACCAAGCATTGGTCATCAATTTTTTAGATGAGATATATGACCCCAATCTGGCAAAAAACCTCAAGAGCTTGAGATAGTTCACCCACACCTAAATGATTGAGAAGGTTTGGAGGAATGACTATGACTCATTCATGTATAGAATGTGGGACTATATGATGGACCAATTCATGGCACCCTATGTTTATCCATTCCCATAAATCATTACCCTCTATGTATAAAGGTATGATTCTAACACTTACGTAATAATGGGCAATACCCATTTGAGGGTAAAAATTAGTGTGAATACCATTAGGTAGATGCTCTAAATCCCAAGTGACCCAAAGGTTGACATCTGTAGCATGGAGAGCCTCTAATATGTCTAGGACACCCAAATCTATGATAAGTTACACTTCATTAATTTAATCCTTTAGAGTGGCTATATGGAGGTGCCTCCTGTCCCCATCCCCTTGGCAAGCTTCCTAATGAAGTACTTAAAAGATGCACTATCCATGTTGGCCTTCATCTTCAGGATGGAATTAGATGCCAATGTCACCAATTTTTAGTTAGGGGAACTCTTCCTCTTGACTATGGTGAATAAGGGGGAGGTATACATAAGTAATTTTTTAGATGCCATCACCACTGCCATGAAGGATGAGCTAGAATTTTTTTTAATATGGGGTACCTTTCAGTATTCCTCCTAACTCCTGCATCTCATTTTATTCTAGAACTCCTAGTTATTCTCTACATATCTCAATATCAACTCATCTGAGATGGGCATTTTACCCAACATGGTAACCCCATTCACAATATGGACCCATGTCCTGTAAATCATGTAGGACTACTATGAGTTCTTAGATCTCTTTTTATCCCCTATCCTCATTGACCTCAACTAAGAGGCCATTACAGACAAGACGATGGATGTGCAGTGATCATGGCTCAATAGGAGTAAGATTCCATTTTATTAGTTCTTTGAAATCCATTTCACCTTTATCTAAGCCCATGGGTTCAAGGGCAGGCCATTTTAACTCTTATGCCTGCTAACATACATAACTTTGGCCTTGGAGATGGCCTACCAACTTGATGTGGTCGAATCTATCTATAGAGAAAGAAAGAGGAAGGGCCTATATGATGTCCCATTCACATAAGGAAGCATCACAATGATGAAAATGCTAAAGGAGCACGTACTTAAATCCAAACTCATGGAGCTCATCCTCAACTTGATCGATGATAGGTGGAGCTATGACTTGATTGGTTTCATAGCCTCCTTAAAAACTACCAGCATACCCAACCATCAGCCCTAACCTTACCTCAAGGATAATAAGTCACCTATAGAAGATGACCTTGAGTATTACATAGATGTATCTTAGATCTCATTGGACACTCGTAGGCCATGGGAGTCCTTCTATGACATGGTTCAGACATTCAAACCCTCTAAAAGGTTGATAAAGGGTATGAGGGCACAACTCACTTGGAGGGATTAGAGCAAAGAGAAAATAGCAACCTATGGAAAATAGAAGCAAGAGATTGATAGGATATACTTAAACTTTGAGGATGAGGAAGGAGATGAAACCTTTGAAAGTCTCTAGGAAGAAAATCATCTAGAGGAAAGCTTGGCATAAGGAAGATTCTCTACTGAGGAAGAGGAAGAATAAGCTACCCTTGGGGAAGAGGTGGGATGTGCCTCTTAATAAGGAAAAATAAGACTTGGAGATCCCAAATTTGACAACCTGGCCACCTCCTTTGTATGCATACCCATAACCCCACAATAGCAACAAGCTTCTTTAGGGCACCTTGCATTTGGATCATCATATTAGAAGTGGATCAAGGTATCCTTATGATAGAACCCCCATATAAGAAGATATAATTCTCACATTCCCTTCTTTTCACCTTAGCCTCTTTCTTCAAGCCCACATCTCCACCCATAGTTTTACCTCAAGTTATGACACTCTCCACTACCTAACCAATTACTTCCCTGGCCCCACTCTCCTCTTCATCCACCCAGTCCTCCATCGAGCTCACACCACTTTCCTCTATAGTCCTAATCTCCTCTTTCATGCCTTTTCTAAATCTGCCACCTTCATCATCTACTTCATCTTCCATTATGGCACAATTGACCTCCACCCCACTCCATAGGCTCCCATCTTTCTCTCCATCCACCCTCACCCTTTATCCATTCATATTTGGGGGAATAATGTCCATTGCTTCATAGTAGCAAGTCACTATTACATTCACACTACCTCAAGGACTACCCTTTGTAGGAGAAAGCATTTAGTCATTGAATCAATACCATCAGTAGATGGATGCTATGAGGAAAACTCAAGAAGCTTAAGTCAAGAAGAGGAAGGGAAAATAGGCTAAAGCCATGGTAGTACCTCACATGTGATCATTCTTTAACCCTTCACAACAATCCCTTATGACTATGCATATGTGCCCTCAAGTAGTCAATCTCCAAGATCAAATGTAGCTAGGGGACTACATAATGCAAGCCATCGGCTACAACCTTAACTAGGCCAAACTCATTAATATGGTCGAGCTAATGGAATAAATGCATAAGTCTATGACTACAAAATACATCAAAGTGACTTGAGAACTAGAAAAGGCCAAGATAGAACTCACCAAGTTGAAGGCTACAGTCAATTGCCTCAATGCTGAGGCTAAAGCCAAATATGTGAATCTCAATAAAGTGAGGTCTGACCTTTAGAGCCATATCTCTAATGAGAGTTTCTAGGAAAAATCCAATCTAAGGGTGACCATAGAAACTAAGATATAATAAAAAGATATTGAATTGGCATAAATCCACCATAAGCTCTTGGATTCTAATTGGGATTCTTAACAATTGTAATAGTAGGCACAACAAGAGTCCTCAGTCAAGGACTAGGAAATCACGTAGCTAAAGAATGATCTCTCCACCTTCTCCTAGACCATGGAGATCCTCCCAATGATATACAACTATACGTAATATATTGGGAGAGGATCAAAAGAATAGCCACAAACCTAAAGCCATCCCTCACCTTCATCATAGATTCATAAATATTGAGCTCTCAAGTAAGTACATCCATCAACTAGGTTATTGCCTATGTAACCACCAAGGTAAAGGATGCATAATTCCTCATCCAAAATATTTACAACACTTCAGGAAATGGAGGTGGCTGATCATAGTAAAGTGGAAACAAAGCTTAATAAATTTATAGGCTACAACAAGGTAGTTACCAAGTGTAAGGCATTTTTTGATGCCTTAGAAAAAGTGGTCCAAGATAGATGGGGACACATTGAGTAACTAGTCCAATTGGGACTCCCCTCTTCATTCTTAGTAGATAAAAACATCCTACTAAAGGACCATATCAAAGTGCTACTGGAGTAGAAATATAATGACTAGACCATGTTTATGGACCTTGATCAATCACCTAGTGTCTTCAAAGTAGAGGAAATACTGCATCCACTCATCCAGCTAGAATTTCAAGCACTGGCAATAGTATAGGGTATGGGGAAAATATCCATTAAGAAGATTATTAACCTAGATAGAGCCTTTGAGGCTCTCAAGAAGAAGGTCCAACCCAAGGAGGAAGAGTGGGCACCCTTGTAGGTGGCTCTTCAAAAGATGTAAGTTCATAGACCTTACTCTTATTTTGAAAATTTTGCCTCGATTAGTACATGTACCAAATTTTTGGGTTCTCTCATCCATAGGTGGATACCCATATGAGTCATAAAGAACTATGGATTGGTATCCACCCTTTTGATTATCTTGATTAGTTTAAGTTTAGTCTCAGGATCGCTTGACATATATAGCAGTTGCCTTTCATCCTCTCCCTTTTTTAAGGCCCCTTTTTATATATTTTGCCTAAGTATTTTCCTCCCTTTGATTTTAACACATGGCATCCTGATGCTTCCTTGGCAAAAAAAAAGTCCTTGGTTCTTCTTAGAGTAGCATGAGCTTAACACATGGTGACCTAACACAAATTCAAGAGGCTATTTCCTTTTAATAGGCCTTTGAGCATCACCATTTGCTAATGGGGTGATGGGTAGGACCCACAAATTAGTTATCAAGGGAAACACAGTTATTCCATGTCGCACCTTTGTGCTCATTTTGGTAAAGAAGTTCCCAACTTCCCTCAAAGAACCATCAATGGACACATGGCATCATAACACTTATCCAAGAGTGGTTTTGATCTCTTAAAACTCTGGGTAGCACCATTGGCTATAAAAAAGGAGGGAGAACCACCATGAAATTATGATAAGATAAATTTGATCCTTTCCATATGGCATCATGATTATTGTTGAAGGCAAAGTCTTCTTGTCAAAACTAGCAGTTATACCATTAGAAAAGGTATATGGACCTCCGTCTCTAATGAGATAACAAAATCAATTTTAGAGATAGACATGTGTCATCACTACGCTCCCCTTGAGCATCATGATAATAAAAAGGTAGAGTAGTTATGCCATATTTGGGATCTATGGGTTAACTACACTCATGAATCTGAGTCCCTTATTCAGTTATAATGGCATTATCATAGGTTCAAGTGCTGATATTTCTAGGTGTCACCCCCACAAGAAGCCACTTCACCTATATATTATGGGATCATCCCTTTTGAAAAGGGGTGGTTATCATTTACTTTGTATTTTTATTTATTTTGAAATTAACCATTTATAATAGAATATGAGTAGTAGTAGCTATTAATTTTTTCATTGTATGACCTTCGCAAGTGCCCCTCACCAGTATGATTGGATGTTTTGTATTGTGCCCTTTAGGCCTTTGGCATTCTATTCTCCACCTAATAATGAAGAGGATATTGTGTTCTATGTTAATTTTAATGAAGAGTTATCTCTTCTTATATTTCCTTTCTTTCATTTCTATAGTATTAATATTTTCTTGCATCATAGACTTTAATTCATGCTTTATGCTCCTTTATGGTTTGTAGTGTTTAAGGATTCAATATATTTTATGTAATTATAGGTTAATGCTTTAAATCTCTGAGCACATCACCTTATTTAGTTTTGTTTTAGTGTTATTTTCATTTTTCTCTTATCCATTTTCATCCCCAAGATCAATTGAAGAGATGGCTTCTAAAATCCTAGAGGTTGCTTTATAGACGATAATTTGGTCCCATGCTTGTAAATATTCCTATAGAGGCTATCTAACTTGAAGCAAGATTTTTAAGCATCAATAGTTTTTTCACTTAGCTTTCTAGATTTATCTATAAAGTAGTCAAACCAATTTGTATCCACCACTTATCCTACACTTCTTCCTTTTCCCAATAATAAATTAGGTTGGGGGGATGTGTACTCTTGAAATAAATGACTTATAGTATGAATTTATTCTAAATTTTAACTTTAACCTATGATAGTTATGCATTCAAATATAACTTCTTCCCAAGAAACTGCCTTCCCAGGGGTAGTTAAAAAAACCTTTCATTAAGTATGATCTACCTCTACCATCTAATTGCTCTACTGCTGGCTTACCTTCTTCTTTTTGCACTATCTTGATATCTACAGCATTTATATCTACTTATTTATCTTCATCGGTCCCTTTTTCAAACTCTCTACTTGCCACATTTTCTCTTAACATCTTTCCATCTCTAGTATCTTCTTTCCTTATCTTTCTAGATATATAACTTTCTTTCCTATCTCTATTCCTATCCGTAGTTAATTTTGGATTCCTTGTTTTGTTCTACCATCTCTATTTTTGTAGTTCTCATTCTAATCCAAGAATATCATTCTTGCTCTTAGTCTTTTCACCTTTTATTTTTTTAGATTAAGTTCAGGTTTCTTTTAATTATCTCCTCATCATTCACTTCTAAATTGCATGCAACTCCCATTGTGCCTAAAGAAACTACTCCATGTTGATTGGAGTAAGCTCCATGGCCTTTTCCACAATCAATATATTAATTAGAATAGGTAGTCATTGTATCAATTTCCCCCTTATTCCTTGGACAAACTAGTGTTGTGTAACTTCAAAAGATACATATCTATGTACCATGAATTTGGTAATATAACCATCAATTTTAATCCTCATCTAATTATTTAGTACTTGGGTCTAGTTTGTATCTAGCTTACACAGTCTATCTAACTTCTCTTCTGTTCAAACTATAAGATTTATCCTCATTATTCTGAAGCAATAATATTCCACCCTATATATCTATGTATCTAACAATATAAAAAACTCACACCAAAATATTTCATAGATTTCACCATAGATATGTTCTTAGATACTCTCCTTCATAGTTATTCTGACTCTCCTAACTTATTCTTATATAGAATTATGTATTCTCTCATACAACCATATCTCTATATCTATTTATCTTGGAAACCATCTCAACATAACTCATCCAAATGGTTCCATGGTCATTGCACCATTATTGGTAGAGGTTCTAGGAAAACTCTAAAAACATGCTAATTACAAGGACATCTTACACAACAAAGAGAAAAAATAAATGAAATCCAATAGTTTAGACTTATAAAACATAGTTTAAATATAAAATCACACTATTTCATTGAAACACATAAATAACACATTGAAATAGGTGGTCTAACCATAACAAATTATAGATTTAAAGGTAAATAAAGTACTCACTATGCAATGAACATAGATAAAAGATTATTAAGAAAACCATAAAAAAGGTATTTTAATAATCTCTAACACACATTGTAACCATATTTCATTACAACTAAGCATTATAAATAGAATATTACATAACATTGTCTCTTTACACTCTAGTCTTTAAATATGCCATAAGAAAAGACTCTATGTATTATATACTCTACTTCATATGCTTATAAGGTCACATACAAACAAAAGACTATAAAAAATAAAAAATCATATAATTTAGACATGTGTATAGCCAATTATACCAAAAAATTTTGGTGACCTCAATCCATACCCAATAATTTTATATCAATTAGACAAGTGAGGCAAAGTCATGATAATTTTTATAAACTATCATTGTATCAGGTAGTGGTTCTGTCGAGTCTACAAGAGGTTGATGACCTTATGGTATATAATTAGTAATATATAGGTCGCCAAATTTTTATCAGTGGTATAAAATTATTCTTTCAGGCATGTTTCAAATTTCAAATCAATTTGAAAATTGGAGCCAAAGTTATGATAGTTTTTTGGAATGTCATTCAGCCATAAACATGCTTCTATATAACCTGATGGTTCACTACATTTTAGAAGATATGAGATGATAATTTTGTTACCAAATTTAATGGGTTTATGTAAAACATAGTTATATTTCTATTTTTCAAAATTTTGTTCATTTTGATGAATGATATCTAATGTGTAGAACTTAGAGTAAGTACCATTAAATCTAGAAACATATCTATGTACTATGTGAGACTTGGTAGTTGTTCTTTACCTATAGTGACATGTTTTAACATGAGGTAATTTAAATTTGGATGGGTGATGTAACATTTATTATACAACATTTTTTTAAAATTTCACATCATTCATATTAATTACATGGAAGTTGTGGTGGTTTCGTAACTATTGATTACCCTAAAATGTCACTTGATAATTTTGATAGTTACTAATAATTACATGTTGATCTTGAAAATGGAAGGATTCACAAATATTAGATGTTTTATAATGTTAATTAAGTTTAAGAGTCACCCCATAAAGATAGGAATGTCATAGGAATACTCAGATTTATTCAAAGAAGTCAGTTTATGAGAGGGGGCAAGCTGTGTGGAGTAGGGAGAGTAGAATAGAGTGTCTTCTATTTTCACATTTTGTATTGGAAAATTATATTGTATTTTAGTGTGATGTTCTATAAATGATGCAACCAATTTTATTCTTAACTAAATGAGAATAAAAATATTTGAAGTATTGTTGTTATCTATATGTTTGGTTTGAGTGAATATCTAAGCATCACAGAATTAGAGATTGTCCTTAGTTAGCTTCCCTATTTGTGTTTGCATCATTTGGTATCAAATCCACATTTTTTATTAATGGAAGAATTTTTCATGAAGAATAATCTAGCTGAGTCTATTAGAAATATGTGAAATAGAAGTTTGCATCATTGGAGAGATGGCACATAGAGGAAACATTGTTAGAATATGGTGAAAACTAAGAGGACCTCGATTTATATATTTGGTTGATATGATGATAGGAATGTAAATAAGGTTGGATGAAATGGAAAGAGGAAAAATGAGAGAATCTCATGGTGGATACATGAGTGAGAAAGAAGAAGAATAAGTTCATGAGTTTGGTATGGAGGATATGGAAAATGAAGCTAAGAGAAGATTACTCATAGTTGTGCTAAGGATTGGTAGTAAACCAAAATTGGAAACACCTTGATATAATGAGATATGGAATCTCAATGAGATTTTAGATTGGATAATATATATGGATAATTATTTTGACTATGAGAATATGGAGGAACATAAGAAGGTGAAATTTGCATGAATAAATATGAAGAGCCATGCTTATTTATAGTGGGATAATGTATAGGATAAGAGACAAATGAAAGGTAAGGAGAAGATAAAGTCTTGGGAGAGGATGGTGTAAAATTTTAAGGCAAAATTTCTACCTTTTGACTATCAAATGAATTTATTCAAGAAACCATAAAATTTGAGACAAAAGGAGATAAACATCAAAGAGTACATGGAGGAATTTTATAGACTTATTATAAGGGTTAAACATATAGAGGATGACCATGAGAAGGTGATAAGGTATGTGAATGGACTACATTTTTCCATACAAGATGAACTCAATTTGTTGAACTTGAGAATTGTAGAATAAGCTTGTTAATGTGTGTTGAAGGTAGAGGAGAAGTTGATGATGAAATAAAAAGTGAACTCTAGATGTAGAGGAAGGTATTCAAGTGGACGAGGACATATAAATGGAGAAAGAGGTAAAAAAAACAATGGTGGAGAGGTGAGTAGTTCACAAAATTAGAACTCAGTATAGAGAGGAGGCTATTATTCTAGAGGAAGAGGCTTTTATGGATGAGGTAGAGGTAGAGGTTTTTGAGGTAAGTGTTTTGGATGTAATAAGTATGTTGGTCATATAAAAAAAATAAGGTGTGTTGTATATGATCCAACCATTACAATGTTTAAATGAATGATAATCAAAATATTTCAAGTACTATTGTTATCTGCATGTTTGGTTTGAGTCAATGTCTTGGTCTGAGTGAATATCTAAGCATAATAGAATTAGAGATTATCCTTAGGTTGACTCCCTATCTGTGTTGCATCATCCTCTCGTCCAAATTATCTAGTGTGTCAAATACCAAGAATTTTCATAATAGGTAACCTAAATATGGCATGGATTCCATCCAAGGTGATCTCCACCTCTATCACATCTCCCTCCACCACTAATCAGGATGTGTATGTTATCCTCTCCCGTTCCTCAAAAAATATGTCCATAACCTCCATGATCAAAGGTACATGGTGTATCTCCATAATCCCACCAAATCTTAACATCATGAGATGATCTCTATTTGTTATTTTTATTTAATAAGGGTACCTAAGAATGAACACCTTACATATAAGGTCACCTATATCAACCCTCTAAACCTATATAAAAAAATATTTATTTGTATTTATATAATTGTTTTTCATGGCGTACCTATGAATATTTTTTTAAAAGCATACCTAGGATTGAAGGAATTACAAAAAAGTTTGTATACACCTAATATTTTCATAATTTTCATTTACTAACACTTTCTATTATAATGCTTGTCAACTCATCAATCTTCATGAGTATACACATTAAAGGGTGCACTAGGAATGGGGTGGGATCAACTTTGGTACTTTGTGATAGATGTTTATATATTATCCTATCATGACCTCAATGCTATCATTCTAACCTCCTTTGAGTCCCTATTTATCTTTCATCTCCATCTACTTTCCATCCAAATATGTTAGCTTCCATATATCATACAATATCATTCTGAATGATACAATTTTTTTTGTACTTAAGTCTTCCCTACAATATATCATACATCATCATAGAGTTATGAGCCTATCTTTTATCATTTATAATGTATCAACCTAGTTGATACCATATTGTATAAACTAACATCTTCTAACCATATCATCTTGGCCTATATTATTGGCTTAGAGTTCAAGGCTAGTATTAGGTATTTGATCCATATATAAGAGTCATATTTAATTCCTAATAAATATATAACAATCATAGATTCTATTTCTACTCACATATTTATCCCTAAGTAATATTTTGGAGATTTATTGGTTTAAAGTCTTATCTTGGAAGTCTTTCCTTATGGTGTCATTGAATATCAATAGGAGAGTTATTTTTGAATTCCTAAGTATATCTAGGTATAAATCTAATGATTTGAGATCCTAAACCTACAAAAATTATTTCAATACTCTAATTGAACCAAAGGAAGATATTGAAGCATCGACAGATCCACCCCAAGGTAAGTATTTCTATCCCTAAACTATTTAATTTTCTTAATTAGTAGATCATGTGTTATTTATTGCTTTTTGGATGTATGTATCCTTTCTTATGATATTTATAATATTTAATAAGTTGGTAGAGATATAGGTTTACTTAGGATTTTCATATCACTTTAAGTTGCACAAACTCCCATTTAGTTGACCATTTCACATTACATTCTTTACAATCACTTACCCATAATTTAATTTACTTGTACCAGTTTAAAATCATTTTCTTTACTTGCATCTTTATAATTATTCACTTTACTTATATATTTACAATCATAGAAATAATTATTTACCTTTGTTGAGCCCTAGTGAGTATTACATCCCTATATCTTAGTCTTAGAATTTAGAACCCTTTCCTCTTGACATTTGAATTTTTAACTAACTATTTCTAGGTCTACAGATATCTTAAGTCCTTACCTACTCATCTAATTATACGTATGAATCCTAGTCTATTGATAGAAACAAGATGGTTTTAGGTCATCATATCCAATGCATATAAATCTCACCTATATCATCCTTCCAAACCTATATAAACACTTTTTGTATGTCTTTATATAATTATTTTTCAAGGGGTACCTAGATTCATTTTTTTCAAGGGCTATGCAGGATTGAATGTTTTATGCATAATTTTATCTATATAAACCTTTGAAATCTATATAAAAATAATAGTTATATGTCTTTGTTTGATGATTTTCAAATGGGTAGCTAGATTTGGTTTTTTTATTCAAGGGGTACCTAGAATTGAATGTTTTACCTGAAAGGTCACCTATATCAACCTTATAAACTTATACAAAAATGTTATTTGTGTGGTTTTATTTATTAATTTTGTTAAGGTGTGTGTGTGTGTAATCATTTAATGCATACATATAAGTGAACACTTTACATAGAAGGTCACTTATATGAACTCTCCAAACTGATAAAAAAAACTCTTTGTGGGTTTTCATATAAATATTTTTCAAGGGGCACCTAGGTTATTTTTTCAATGAGTACATTAGATTCAATGATTTATGCATAAGGTAACCTATATCAACCTTCCAAACCTATAAAAAAATTATATTATTCTTTATATAAAATTTTTCAAGAGATACTCAGATTATTTTTTAAAGGTGTACCTAGGATTTAATGATTTACGTAGGTTACATATATAAACCTTCTAAACCTATATAAAAATACTACTTCTGTCTCATTATATAAATAATTTTAAAGGCCTACATAGATATGTTTTGTAATGGGTACATAAAGCTAAATGATTTATGCAAAATATCACCTATATCAATCTCCCATACCTATATAATATATTATTTACTTATCTTTATATAATGTTTTGTTAAGAGGTACCTATACTTTGTTTAATGGGTATCCAGGATTGAACATTTTACATAAAATATCACCTATATCAACTTTTCAAACCCACATAAAAATATTATTTATGTGTCCTTATATAATTATTTTTCAAAGTAGTACTTAGATATTTTTTTTGAAAAAATACCTAGATTTATTTTTAAATGGGTACTTAAGATTTAAATGCTACATATAAGGTCACATATCAACTTTCTAAAGCCGTATAAAAGAAACCAAGATATTTTTTTATAGGGATACTTATGAATGAAAGATCTATACAAAAATTCACCTATATAAACCTTGCCAACCTATATAAAAATATCAATTATGTGTCTTTATATATATTTTTTCAAAAGTTTACCTAGATCTTGTTTTTCAATGAATACTTAGGATTGAATTTTTTATATAAAAGGTTAAATATATAAACCTTTCAAAAATATATAAAAATACTATTTTTTCATCTATTTATATAATGTATTTTCAAGGAATATTTAGATATTTCTATAGAAGGTACCTAAGATTGAATGTTTAATGCATAATGTCTTCTATATCAAACTTATAATCTTATATAAAAATACTATTTATGTTTTTTTATATAATATGTTTCAAGGGTATCTATATTTACTGTTTAAAGGTATTTACGATTAAATTTTTTACACAGAAGGTCATTTATATCAACCTTACAAATGTACATAAAATATTATCTATAAAAATTTATATAATAATTTTTCAAAATATTGTTTATCTTTTTATATAACTCCTTTTCATAGATCACCTATATTTTTTTTCTTTTAAGCCATATCTAGGATTGAATTCTTTAAATAAAAGGTCAGCTATATCAACCTTCCAAATGTTTAAAAAAAAATATTATTTGTATGTTTTATATAATTCCTTTTAGAGGGACACCTATTATTTTTTTGGGGTACCAAAATTATTTTTTAAATGGTACTTCAGATTGAACACTATGAGAGTAAGTTTCAAATAAATTGATGTATATTGGTACCATGTAGAGAATACCACACTGGATATATGGAATCATAGGTGCAACTCATAATTTGTCATACCATGTGTCAAATAAGGTTACAACTTCAAAATTGGTATGGTAATACTATAAAATGGTTTCATATTCACACATGACAAACTGTTCAAAATATGGGACATACGCTATAATTATCCTACCTTGAGCACATTTTAAAAACCCATGAAAATTTTCACTAAATTCCTGAAAGGAATGAATAAGATTTAGTTTCCAAAGGGCAATGTTGCTAGACACTTGGAGTAGTAGAAAAGGAAACTCAATCTGGAATATTATCTCCTTGGGTTCAAATTACTCAAAGGAAGAAGAAATAGTAGAAATAAAAAATTAATTTTCAATATTATCACTTTAGTTCTGACAATGATTTATATTATAATAATTTTAAGAATGATCAAAAAAATTTCACAAGCTCATAGATGCAGTGATCATTCGGTCCCGACCACTCTCATCTCCTGTTCATAATTATTTTGAGGAAGAATAGAAAGGAGATGGAGAGGATATAGAGGATGATGAAGTAGTAGAAATAAATGAAAAATAGGTTTTTGAAAGTTCACCCTCCACAAATCCATATTGAACAAGTGTTATGGATCGGTTTTAGTACTTAGCATTTGCATTGCAGGTAGGTTGTGTTGTAAATAATTGGTCCCAAATTAATGTAGGATTGAATGAATGAAGTTATAATATGTTTAAATGTAAAATTGAATGAATTTAATTTAAATTGAACTAATATCCCTAGTAATATGATTCTAAAATATTGTAAAACACAAATTGAAAAAAATCGTAATTAGGTACCTTGGCAAGTTCACTCGCACAACATGCAATTCCTCACCAAAAAAATTATGCATCAACTTCCTTTTACACACCTTTTAAAATGTCTCCCTACAATGCCCCCAAAATAAAAAAATAAAAATAAACATATTATAAATTTATTTAAAAAATTGAAAAATCATAGACTGCAAATATCACAGAATAGAATAGAGAGAGAAAGAGGGAGAGAGAGCTTGTTTTTTTGTCTTTAATCTCAAATTTTTGGGTGGTGAAAATGACTAAGAGATGGATATTATAGGGAGAGGGAATATTCCTAATATATTCTACACTTTCTATCTCCAATATAGTACAAGTTAATTAAACTAAGACCAGATGGTCCATATTCCACCACCAATTCAAGCCAAATGATTGCCCATATATTATCAGGTTTAGCATTCCATGGAGAAAAGATTTATATTTAGAGATTTCATCATAAAATGTATTAAAACCCTAGGCCACTTAAAAATAATAACAAAATATCCATATATAACATATTATAGGTCATTATATAGAACTTAAATCAACACCAACCCTTGCTAACTCACTCCAGGGCATTGCAAGGGATTATTTAAATTGAAAAACCTAAAAATGTTCAAATTAGTAATAGGTGGGTTACGATGAAATAAGTCACAACTTGTTTTACCCCTCACAAGTTGGTGAGCTCACCTAATAATGCCACATTCAAGAGCTTTGTGATGATGCAACATAATATGTTTTCTAGATCAAGCTATGCATTATTATTGTTCATTCTCCTATCAATAGATGTCAATTTACACATTGATTTCCTTAAACTATTAACCAACAAATTTCCATTGACCCAGTCTACCAAAATTATTCACATTTTACTACCAAGTAAAAAAAGAAATAAATTAGTCACAGCTTGTGTTAAACCCTTAAGCAATCATTATAATTTCCATCAACAAAAAAATTTAATTGATCCAAAACATTTTTGAATGTAATTTAATATGCTTTAGAGATTACAACAGTTGGAAATATGGTTTATATTATCTCAACATGGAAGCCAACCAAAAAAAAAAATTAATAGTTAATGTCCTTGGATATACTAAAATTTTTAACCATTTGACTGGATATTTGAAAAAAAATAGTTGTATTTTATGGCTAAAATTTTGGAAATATTCACACTGCCATCAAATTTAAACTATGGTTCTAATTGATTTTGGCGTTGCATTATTATGATGATTCTAGAGTGTATTCTACCTTGTATAGAAGTGGGAAATAAGGGGGTGAGTTTACAAAGTGCCACATGGAAAGTGGCCTTCTAATGTGCTTGTCTATAGGTTAACTTTAATTAGAAAAGAGACGTGATAGTGCAAGTAGAGGCACATAGATGGATTTTCTATAAACAGTTGGCCCTTCTTGATTCTAAATATAAAAATTAACTTCTTGATGAGAAGCTCGTTGTAGGGGAATAAATTGGAGAAAAGGTACCTTACCAAATGTCATGAGAGGATGTATACTTGCTAACATTTCCACTGTGTATATTTAAGCATGTGCCAAACTATTAAAAGGTTTAAAAAAATTACAAAATTAAGGGATATTTGAGTCACTCATTGGATTGAACCAAAAAAAAAATTCCATCCATCCATTTAAAGGGTCAAGATCAATTGATAGGAGTGAATTTACATTAAGTAGGACAATTATTGGCCATTGATTGACATGGTCAGATATGTTCATCCATATATAAAGGGTTTTTTGTCATATAATACACGTATATTCTCTCATTGCCAATTTATAGCGATGTCTACATCATACATGTACCTCAGTGCAACTAAAAACAAACAAAATAGTAAATTATAGCACCCATTATTACTATCTACCATCCACCCATAGTTCACCAAAATAATAGTAGAGCTAGAACTAAACTAAATGTCATAGCAAAATAGAAACAAGTATCAGTGCATATCACCTATGTCTTTGAATGAATTATTTTAGTATCACCAACAACATAATGAAAACTTTCAAAATAGTAAAAGATGATTTCTTAGCATATGCATCTTCAAAATTTTGGTGCCCTCCTTGTTGATGTTCAATGTAAACAATTTGTATAGTTTCTATTTATTAATGCATTTTGTATTAAATATTCCAAAGGATTTTTTTATTTGTCATTCCAAGGAAAGGGAAGGGAAAACTCAACTCTCAAATTAGTCCTCATAGGTGGCCAAAAGCTTTATTGATTATTTCTTTTTAGGATAATATATAGTGGTTTTTCCCCTTGGAGACATTTTGGAAGACAGATGTCCCAAGATCAATCTTGGGGTTCTTGTGATGTGGTGTGCTTCACCTGATAGGTTGAGTGTGAAACCGGGGCATTTGCCACTGCCATTGCCATCACCATTGCTATAGGTACCTTTTTCATGTCACAGTGCTTCGTTTCTCTACCAAATTTAAGGTCAAAATTATGTTGAATACCTAAATGCTCTTCTGAAATTCCTTCTAGTCTCCATATTCTCGGTCGCTATCAGTTGCAATGACATTTGTAGGTATTGACATGTGTTATTCAAGTAGGTGCACCGATGTTTCTAGCATGACAATAAGGCATTAATCAATTTATATGAAGTTTTGAAACTATATTACACATCCTCCATCTACCTTCCCTAAACAACACTCACATCCATGCTGCTAGCAAATGCATCCAAAGGAATAAAAATGAAATAAATCTCTCTGATTGGTTGCATAGTAGGGAGACCATTCGGGCTTTAGTACTAACAAAGAAATGAATAAATTATTAATATGCATTGCAAAAATTTGAAGCGTGGTTTAAGTTGATGGAGAATCATGTCATCCCATTGACTATGGGCAATAAGTAGGTCAATGTAATCGTTGAAGGTGAAAACAATAGTGCCCGTTAGTACTAATAAATAAATTAATTAGTGGACTGCCATGAGGTGCAACACTATCAAAAACATTAGTGACTAGTGAGTCATAGGGAACTAAATCCCTATTGACTTCTCATGTTTTATCTTATACTCCATATATGCTTAGTGACTCAAGTTTGGTGAATACTTTGCTTTTCCTGCATATTTCTACATCAACTTACGCTGAAACCCCAACATTGATATAAGTTTGGCAATTGCCTTCATTATTACATTATGTATATGTGCCACTTGTTCATCCAAGTTACTCTTTCTCATGTGTTGACATAATTATCACAAGTAATAGTGATGTTTTAGTGGTTATAGTTATTCCCAGTAAAATAGAACTCCCATTGGCGGTCCCTGTTTCTAATAATGAGTAGGTCTCTATTAATGATATGGTTGTTATAAAGAGTTTTGTGAATGAATTTAACATGAATATAGTTTATTTAACTAATAATGACATTATGTATATTTAAATAAATTTTAAAATTAGTATATGTACATTAAATTTAATGCTTATATGATTGTATTTATATTTTTTATTATAAAATATAATCAGTTTTTTAAAATTGAAGATATTTAATTTATCGAAATTATTTAGAAAATGATTATATATATTTACTTATCAATTATAATCAATGATATATAAACTAAAACATTACATATATATTGATATCTATATAATTTTAAACTTTCCAATTATTTTTATATATAAATAATAAAAAATAAATTTTACATACATCATTAAAAATATAATAAATTATATTTTTTAATAAATTATATTTTTTATTTATTTCTACTAATGAATTATTGTAAATTAATTTTAATATTAATTTTTAAAATTTTAAATTATACAAATATTTGAAAAACAATATTTAATGAATAACTGTCATGAAAACAATTCATCATATGAAAATCGACCCTCAAATTTAACCTCGGTTGAGCTGCCGCCAAATTTAACTTGTCAATAAAGAAAATAAATGCATCGAAGCTTTTAATCTTAGTAAACAAATAAAATATGGTCACTTGACTTACTAGTTTCTTGTGAGTATGGCCAGCGATGTGTCAGTTCAAAATCGAGACAAATCTTCCATGCACGTCCCGCCAAAAAAAAATAATAATTAAATATTTGTCTGTATCGGATATAATTTTAATAATTAAATCCTTATCTATACCTCATATTATTTTAATAGAATCTAGGTTTAGTGATCTGGAGAAACCATTCTGGCGAGCCGTTATAAGCACCAGGCACGGTGCAAATACATCCACGCAACAGGCTGCAAATAAATCAAGAAGAAACTTAAAATTCGTACGTTTACTATTAAGAATTACACCAAACAAATATTTCAAACACATAATTTGGTGTTTTAATTCAGGAATAAGTTTGACATAAATATATTTTACCATTTATTTTCGAATGGGTCAGAGTTGACGCAGTAATCAGGTGTATTTGTCCAATGCAGTAAGGGTTTTTTTTTTTTTCGAATGGGTCAGAGTGACACAGTAATCAGGTGTATGTATCCAATGGAGTAAGGGGGCTTTTTCAAATATAATTTGAAATAAAATATTACCAGGTACGAAAAAATCAACAATTACGAGAACCTGCTAACAAGAATTATTCACGGGGATGAAAACCGTTGAACGCGCTTGAAGGACATGGTTTACCCTTTGAGCACTTCTTTGCCTTTCTAATTTGACCTTCTCGTCGAACGACTGCGTGGACTTCACATCCATATTAATGGCGCAGCAACCATTCACAACCACACTAATCGCCCTTTGACATCGCTTCCGCATTCGTGTTCTCTGTTATCAGCATAATACACTACAACTTGAGAATTCCTTGGCCTTCATTTTAAAAAATAACCATCTATAGTCTATTCCTATCCAACATTCGGCTACGAGTGTGTGTTATTTGTATGGATCAATCACATAATTCAGAGGTGGAAATTCCTTCGTATTTCCTGTGCCCGATATCGATGCAGCTGATGCGAGACCCTGTAACGCTCTGCACGGGTGTGACCTACGATCGAGAGAGCATTGAGACGTGGATATATACCTCGGGGAAGAACACCTGCCCCGCCACAATGCAACTCTTGCACAACACCGAACTTATACCCAACCACACCCTGCGCCGCCTTATTCAACACTGGTGCGTCGCCAACTCCTCTGTGGGCGTCCAGCGGATTTCCACGCCCCGGGCGCCTCTCGACACAAATCAACTCAATAAATTGCTCCGGGACATCGAATCGTCACTGGCGCCGGCGTTTCAAGTGAAGGCCTTGAAGAAGCTTAGGTCTCTTGCTGCCGACAGCGAGACCAACAGACGGTTCATCGCTTCGTCCGACGCACCTGCTGCACTGGTATCCATTATTGAATGCCGTTCGGCCGAAAGTGATGATGCAGGTTGCCTCTACGAAGCTGCGATGGCCTGCGAGGAAGCCCTTGGGGTTCTCTATTCTCTTCCCTTGTCCGACGATACGGTAGACTCGCTCGCTACCGTCAAGTGCCTGGCGTCCGTGGCCTCTATTCTCAAGGAAGGCACCTTCAACGCCCGCTTTCATGCTGCTATGCTTTTAAAGATTTTCTCAAGGAAATGCCTGGAGCGGTTTGTGATGAACGCTAAGGATGATTTGGTCCAAGAGCTTCTACAGCTGTTGAAAGAGAAGGTGTGCCACCAGTCTACCATGGCCTCACTCGAAATCTTAACCGTAATGAGCTCAAACAGCAGGCGCAACAGAATCAAAGCAATAGAAGCAGGCGCCGTATCTGTGTTGATCGAATCGCTTCCCCACCAGACGTCGGAGAGAAGAAACACCTGCGAGAGGATGCTGTGTCTTCTCGACGTATTGTGCGGATGTGCAGAAGGAAGAGCTGCCATGGCCGGCCACCCCATGGGCATCCCTGCAGTTTCTAAGAAAATAATGAGAGTTTCGGACTTGGCTACTGAGAAAGCGGTCGGTATACTGTGGTCGCTTTGCAAATACTCTCCGTCTGAGCGAGTTACGAGAGAAATGTTGCAGATGGGGGTGGCCGCCAAGTTGTGCATGCTCATGCACGCAGAATGCACGCCCAAAACAAAGAGCAAGGCAAAAGAGATGTTGATGGTGCACATTAAGAGTTGGGGGAGCTCTTTTTGTGTTCCCTCCATAATCTATCCGCAATCTGTTTACTAGACGTATGGCACTGCAAAACACATAATGGAAAATTCATTACTCTCTCTGCATTTCTGTTTTGGGGTTCACGTTCCTGGAAGGGGCCATGGCATACCCTAATCTTGTCAGCATTGATCCGGCAGTAGGTTGACGTGGAGTTATCCATCTCCACGCGCTGCGCTCTCGGCTAATAAACCCTCCTGCTTCTGTGGAAGCTAATTTTATCCAAGGTAGGGGTGAGCCTGTATTCATGCAAAATAAAAATTTGGACGCATATCCCGGCATTTGGAGAGAGGCCACAAGTCAAATCAAATGTACATATAAGATAACATAATGATCTTAATGTTCAGGAAAGGTTAGAATGGTTTGTCTGCATAAACTGAAAATATATAAATATATAAAATAAAGAATGCAAGGGGGGAAAAAAAATAAAAAATTAAAAGAATTGTGCTTCCTTTCACTTCCATGGAATACTCAACTATGAATTACCGATATGAGTAAAAATCTGGTTAACATGTATGCATTACAATCTTTAATCTTCTAAAATTCGTGATATTTTTGAAATAATTTCTTCTGAGGAGATCTGGATTCTCAAGCATCTAGGAATTTTATGGACGAATATATTTATTTAATATTTTAAGAAGTAAGCTTATCTGAAACAAGGGCTACAGAGGGACTAGTCATTGAGAAATGTGCAATATAATTGCTTAATATTACTATATCTCACGGGAAACTTGTTTTAATATTTTCTATGTATATAGAAGTTGTCCGCACATCTTTTTATAAAATTTGTTTGCGTTGTTTCAATTCTAATATACATACAGACTTATGGATTTTTTTAAAGTGATTAACCAAAATATAATTGAACTGAAAATTGTGATTTTTTTATAAAAATAAATAAAAAATATTGATATAAAAATTAGTTAGATTTTTACTTGATGTTAAAAAATTAAATTGATAAAAATATTATATTTAAAAAAAAATTAGACCTTACACTTTTCCCTAGTCAAAAGTGAATATACGAAGGAATTGAAGGTTTCTATGTGAAAAGAAACATGTGTGAAGGATCAAAGGATGCAAATTAAAGTGGATAGGCTTTAGTCAAAAGGAAAGAGAGAAAAAAATTAAGAGAAGGATTTAGAGGAGGAAAAAGTAAAGGTTGGCAGGAATGCAGAGAATATGTAGATAGAAGAATCAAGACAACGAGATGTGTAAATTTTGGTCATGATGTGGGAAAATGATATGAAATTAAAATCAACAAAAAAAAGTTCTTATGAGGATTTGCACTACAATAGTTACAATTTAAAAATGAATCCTTTAGCATGTCATCTCTAAACACCCTCCTACAAATAAACAACATCGATTAAAAAACCAAAAAATGACACAAGGATTACCATTAAGACAATAGAGATTGATGAAGGAAATTAAAATTAAGGCTACAAAGAAATTCATAAGTGTTACTTAAAAAAATATCTCTCCTCAAAATTGAACAAGTTGAAAATAGAGGAAATGTGAAAAGAAAGTCACCACATTAGGCTTTGTAAGGAAAACTCAAAAAATATAGTAGAAAAAAGAATTCAACCCCACCTTCCCCCCCTCTCGATATGACCATACTTAAAATAGAAATAAAAGAAACTTCTTTCAAGGTAATAGAAGAGGTTTTAAAATGAAGAATTCATAATTATGTTGGAGGTGTTTTATTTGGAAAAGTATAACCAGATTCATTTTGTGCTATGGTTTATTCCCTAGTTTCATTTACAAAATGTAATTTATTTTGACTTGTCATTTTATGGCACTTGTCTAGTAGGTGTTACATTATTTTTTGACATGTGTCAGGGAGGTGTTATTTGTGTTGCATTTTTTAAAGCTGGTAGCTTTATGCCATTTTCAATGACCTAAAATGACAACATGGTGGTTTGAGAAGGGGGCCTTGCCACCTATATTCACCTTACAATGGGAATGCTTTTCATTATAAACCTTTCTACGACTCCCATCACACCAAATGTGGGATTAATCGCTTGAAGGTTTAAAGGATTGAAGCCAATGAGCTCGTTCATGATACTTCACCCACAACAAGTACCATGTCAACCATGTACAAGTGCCAGGTCAATTACCTATGAATGTCATGCCACCCAGTAGATAAGGTGAGTTTGGGCATAGTATTGGTCTTTGACAGAGAGCTCGATGAATTAGAGTTTGAGGTAAGAAATAAGCCCAAGTTTAAACTAGGACTACAATGATTAGATTAGATCTCAGAATAGGCATGGAGACAGACCCAATGAGCAAAGGTGAGCTGCAAACAAAAGATAGAGCTCAAGTCTTTTTAACAACCACAAAATTTTATGGTAAGAGCTTGACATCACTCATGATGAAAGAAAACATATTATACTAATTATGATTATAATATAATAACAATATATATTAATATATATATATATATATATATATATATATATATATATATATATATAAAATATGAAAATCTATCTAATATGATATATATATATGTAGAATAATCTAATATTAAAATATATATTATATAATATCAATATAATCAATAATATGTAATACATAAAAATAATATTACCCTCCAATGAGTGTCATTACATTGTTGATTTAATACACACATTAGACATGGATTTTTTCTGTAATCAAATAGAAAATAGTCAATAAAAAAGATTCTTTATCAACCACATCACACTATCGATTTTCACTCTTTCTATTAAAAAAATCCTTTATACCAACATACATACATACATGTTTATACATGTATACATGTAGGTATTCTTGGAATAATTGTCATTGATGTCAAATGAATTGTAATGAATATGAATGGAAATGTCAAACAAAATTGTTACCAAAAGTGAACAAAATTATTGCTAGAAGTGAATGGATGTGTTGTTGGGAGTGAATGGAATTATTACTGGAAGTGAACAGAATTGTTACCAAAAGTGAGTAGAATTGTTGCCAGAAGTGAACGAAAGTGTTGCTAGAAGTGAATGCAATTATTGCCAGAAGTGAGAGGAAATGTCAATGGAAGTGAATAAAATTGTCAACCTTGGTCGACCTATTAGGAGGATTTGTGAGCATTCGAACGGACCTTTTTACTTGAAGAGGCATGACCTTAATTTGTGGCTTTTTTTGGGTTATAAATAAGTGCATAGAGAATGGAAAAAGTGTAGATTCGAAAGTGGAAGATATAAAAGAACAGTAGAATTATTAAAGGCAATTTTTTTTGAGAATATTAAAAGGAAAAAAGAAGCAAGTATAAGGAAGAGTATAGAAGTGAAAAAACTCAAGTGTAGATCCAATCAAAAGGAGATAAAACAAGTGTTCTATCATCCATTATTTTGACAAGAAATTTGAGATAGAAGAGTGATTTTTTTTTAGAAGGTTGGTGCCTTTGTCTTGAAGAGATTGGCATCTCTTGCTGAGTTGGTGCTCGATGAAAGGGGTTGGTGCTCTGATAGGTTGGTGCCTATGAATATTTATATTAAGATAATTTCTCTGTGGTTTTATCCTGAAAGGGTTTCCATGCAAATCTGTGTCAATTTGCATTGTATGGTTTTGTATTGTATTCTTTGATTTATTTGAATATATTAATTGTGGAGTAATTTGAGGTTTTGGATTTAAGATTAATAGTCAAAAGTGAAAAAAAATATCTTATACTGATTCACCCCCATCTCAGTATAAGCTTGTGCTTAACAATTAGTATTAGAGCTGGTTCCTTCAGTGTTAGCACAACTACTAGAAGGTAGATCTTGGAAAGCACATATGGCAAGATCTCATGTGCTGGATGGTTTCTCCACTAACAAGGCTCCTTTATTTGATGGAATGAAATATGAATTTTAGAGCATAAGGATTAAGACTTACTTGATGGCCTTAGGTTTCAATATTTTGCAAGCAGTGATAATAGGATACCTAATGCCACAAATTGCACCAACGAATGCCACCGAAAAAAAGGCTAGTGAGAACAATATGAAAGCTATGAATACAATCTTATGCGGGCTTTCAAAAAATGAGTTTGTTAAGGTTATGCATTGTGAATCTTTAAACGAGATTTGGGATAAACTCAACACTATTTATGAAGGTGATAGTAATGTTAGAAAATAAAAACTTCAAACCCACCAGAGGTAGTTTGAAAGTTAAAAAATGAATAATGATGAAAACATTGTTGGGTATCTTCTTCATGTCAATGAGATTGTTAATGTCATTCAAGGACTCAGAGAGAAAATTGAAGAATCTGTTATCGTTTAGAAAGTCTTGAGATCCCTACCATTGAGATTTGATGCAAAGGTCTCCACCATTGAATAAATGAAGGATTTAGACACGATGAAAATGGAAGAGCTCCATGGAATTTTAATGACATACGAAATGAGAACTAAATTTGAGAGACAATCAAAGAAGGAAGCATCATTCAAGGTATCAAAGAAAGAGAAGATCAAAGAACTAGAATCAAGTGAAATTTCAAGTAGTGAAGAAGATGAAAATGAAGCTCTATTCATTCAGAAGCTAAAGAAAGGATCATGAAAATATAAAGGAAAGTTACCATCTAGATGCTTTAATTGTGGTAAAATTGGTCATTTTGCAACCAAATGTCTAAATAAAGGAAATAGCGATGATGCAAAAAACAAACCAAAGTATAAAATGGGATTCAAGATGAGCAAAGACAATCAAAGATTTGAGAAACAAACTAAAAGCCTATACTCCAAGAGGTATAGCAGCTCATCTGAAGAAAACAAAGAACATGATGTTGAGAGTGATAATGAAGAGATTATGTTCATGGCTATAGAAGAAAATGCCACCACTAGCAAAGATAATTTAGAGGAAGATGAAGACATAGAAGAAGAAGGTGAAGTGAACCTTGAATAAGAACTTATTTGCACATTGGAAGAAATGAAAGTATTTAAGAATAAGCTTCAGAAATTGAAGTTACAGCTCCAAAAATATGAAGAAGAGAATCGAGACTTCAAAGTGAAGACATCAAAAGTTTTTGAGGAATCAAACAAGGTAATTGCTGATGTAAAATTCCAAATCAAAGAAGAAAAGAAAATTGAAGAAGATCTAATGGATTAACTAAAGAATAAAGGAGAAGACTGTGAAAGGTATGAATCTGAGATAGCTGCTTTAAAAAGGGATCTAGAAAAGGTGAATTCTAAAATAGAAAGTGACTTGAAACCTAAGAAAAGCACTCAAGTTTTGAATAAGATTATAGAGAGTTAAAGATCACCATCTAACAAGTCAGGAATTGGGTATGAGAAATAAAATGAGAAAGCTAAGAGCTATGCTGAAACTCTTAAGGAACTAGTGAAAAAGGAGACCAAGAGGGAAGATGCCCAGAATACAAAAACCATCTCTATCAACAAAGAAAGCAAATGAGAATAAAAGTTTAGAAGACCATTTGCTTCAAGATATGCAAATAAAACTAGGTTTGGTAATTATTTTGATGGATATTGTTATTATTACAATCATTTTAGTTATAAAAAATTAGATTGTAGAAAGAGAGCCAAGGATATTGAAGTCAGGAGTAGAAACAAAGGAACCTATGGAGCTTTGAATAGAAACTACAATTTGTTTGCTCCCTTAGTAAACTTTGATGAAGCTATAATTTGTTACAAGTGAAATAACTATGGACATATATCATGCTATTGTAAAAGTGTTTTTGAATCTATAAGACAAGATCAAAAGTTCAAGGCTTTAGTGATAAAGAAAAGAGAACCATCAAAGACCTAGAAGAAGAAGCAAGAAGAATTCATGATCATTCAAACAACATTCCATGCTAGATATGAAGGACAAAAATTATTCATTGATAGTGGATGTTTGAGATACATGACTGGAGATAAAATAAAACTCATCTCATTAAAAATTGTCAATGAAGGCATGGTGAAGTTTGGAGACAACACTATAGAAGAGTAACAAAAAAAGGTACACTTAGTCTCGATAATGGAAAAACCAAAATAGAAAATGTGTTATATGTGGAAGGGTTAAAGCATAATCTCCTAAGTGTTAGCCAAATGTGTGATCAAGGACACTCATTTAATTTCTTTTTTGAAGGTTGTGAGATCAAAAAAAGAGACACGGGAGAACTAATTGTAGATGCTCATAGAAATACAAACAACCTATACATGCTTGGAGAAATGAGAGGCGATAAATGTTGTCTAAGTCAAGTTGAAGAGAGTTGGCTATGGCATAGAAGGTTAGGGCACATAAATTTTGATAATATTGTGAAAATCAACAACAAATAGGCTATGCAAGATATGCCCAACATAATGAAACCTTCAAGCACTCTATGCAAGCAATGCCAACACGGGAAGCAAACCAGAGGAAGGTTCAGAACAAAGGAATATTTGAACACCAAACCACTAGAGCTGATTCATACAAATATTTGTGGTCCTACCAGAATTGAAAGCATGTAAGGTGAGAGATACTTTATGTTGTTCATTGATGATTATACTATAATGATGTGGGTAGCCTTTCTTAAAGAAAAATTAGAAGCATTTGAAAAGTTTAAAGCTTTCAAGGCATTAGCAAAAAATGAAAAATAGTTGAAAATAAAATTCCTAAGGTCTGATCGAGGAGGTGAGTTTATTTCAAATGAATTCATTGAGTTTTATGAAGATCATGGAATTAAGAGACAATACTCAGCTGCAAGGACTCCATAACAAAATGGAGTAGTGGAAAGGAAAAATTGAACCATTTAAGAGATGGATAGAATTATGTTGAATGAATCTATGCTATCAGATAGATTTTGGAGAGAAGCAATTAATACAATAGTATATATATTGAATAAAGGATAAATTAGAGTTAATAATGACAAAACTCCTTAAAAATTGTGGAAAGGAAGACCATCTTTGGTCAAAAATTTCAAAGTGTTTGGAAGTAAATGTTTTATCAACAGGAATGAAGAAAACTTTGGCAAATTTGATTCAAGAGTTGATGAAAAAAAATTCTTGGCTACTCCATCAAAAGCAAAGCCTATAGATGTTATAACAAAAGGCTACAAACTATTGTAGAAAATTATAGTGTTAGAATAGATGAGATCATAAATAAAAAGGCAAAATAACCTTCAAAAGAGCCTCTAGAAATACCCAATCTTGTTGAAGAAGAAGGGGAGGAAGAAAATGTAAAAAAATTGAGTGAATCTGAAAGGCAAGACACCAAAGCACCATCTCACTTTGTTTAGAAGAATCATGCTAAAAGTCAGAGCATTGGCAACATTGATGCTGGGGTGCAAACAAGAAGAAGAATTGTAAGTATACCTGAGCATGTAAATTTATCTTTTTTATCCAGGGTAGAGCCTAAGAATTTTTTTGAAGCTAGTCATGATAAACATTGGTTAAAAGAAATGGAAGAAGAGTTAGATCAAATTGAGAAGAATGAGACTCGAGAACTTGTGCCTAGGCCAATGGATCAGAACGTGATTGGTACTAAGTGGGTTTTTTGAAACAAATTGAATGAAAATGGCCAAATCACTCAAAAAAAAGAAAGGTTGTTATGTAAGGGGTATGCTCAAGTAGAAGGCATAGATTTTGAAGAGAATTTTTCTCCTGTTGCTAGATTAGAATCAATTAAATTATTTCTTACATTTTTAGTATTCAAAAATTTCAAAGTCTATCAAACGGATGCGAAATCAGCATTTCTAAATAGCAATCTAGAAGAGGAAGTTTACATAGAACAGCTAGAAGGATTCCTCTTATCAAAAAATAAGGATTATGTGTGTAAGTTGAAGAAGGATTTGTACAAATTGAAACAAGCTCTTAGAGCATGGTATGCTAGGTTTCATAAATACCTACAAGACCAAGGATTCAAGAGAGGATATGCTGATAGTAATCTTTACATCAAAATTGATGGAAATCACCAGTTAATTTTTGTGGTATATGTAGATGATATAATCTTTGGAGGAGACAATGAGGAAATGTCTAAGAGATTTGTCAAAGATATGCAAAAGGAATTTGAGATGTCCATGTTACGTGAGTTGTCATTTTTCCTTGGTTTACAAATCTCTCAATCCAACAAAGGAATATTCATATCCAAAATCAAGTATGTGAAGGAGATGTTGAAGAAATTCCATACGGAGGAGTGTGCTCCTATTAGCACACCTATGGCTATAAGTACAAAGTTGAGCAAAGATGATGAATCTTTGAATACTGATCAAACTCTTTATAGATCAATGATTGGGAGTTTACTATATGTGATGGCATCTAGGCTAGATATCATGCAAGCAGTAGGTATGGTTACAAAATTTCAAGAAAATCCAAAAGAAACACATGCACAAGCCATGAAACGTGTATTCAAATATTTAAAGAGAACCTTGGATTATGGGTTGTGGTACCCAAAAGGTAAAGACTTCACATTGGTAGCATACATAGATTTAGATTGGGTAGGTTGTGTAGATGATAGAAAAAATACAAGTAGAGGAGAATTATTACTTGGAGATAGCCTAGTATCATGGTTGAGTAAAAAGTATAATTTTGTATCTCTATCCATAGTATAAGCAAAGTACATAGCGGCAGTGCTATGTTTCACACAATTTCTATGGATGAAACAAACCTTAAAAGATATCAAATTAGAGTATGATCATCCAATATCCATATTTTATGATAATACTAGTGGGATAAGTATTTTGAAGAATCTGATTATGCATTCTAGAACTAAACATATCCCTATACAGTATCATTTCTTGAGAGAATAGGTGACAAAATAACAAGTAAAATTGGAATATGTTTCCACATCTGAAGAGATGGCAAATATCTTCACTAAGCCACTTCCAAATGAAACATTTGAGTACCTACGATAGAAGTTGGGAGCAATATCCTTTGCTTCTACTCATTAAAAATTAAGAGAAGCATTGGTTAAGGGGGAGCTAAATTTATTTTTTTTAGCTCCTTGAATGACCCTTTTTAATTGACGGCAAAGGGGGAGAATGGTAGTACGAGGAGTTACAGTAATGGAGAGTTTCAGAATAGAAGATGGGGAGTTACAAAAAAGATATTTTTGGAAGGTTGCCATCAATGATAAATGGGGAGATTGTTAGAATAATTATCATTGATGTCAAAGGAATTGTAACATATATGAATGGAAATGTCAAACATAATTATTGCTAAAAGTGAATAGAATTATTGCTGGAAGTGAATGAAAGTGGTGCTAGAAGTGAACAAAATTGTTGCCAGAAGTGAATAGAATTGTTGTCGAAAGTGAATGGAAGTGTTTCTAGAAGCGAACGGAATTGTTACTGGAAATGTCCAGATATGTCGACGAAAGTGAATGGAGTTATTAACCTTAGCCAACCTATTGGGAGGAGTTGTGACCATTCAAATGAACATTTTCACTTGAAGAGGCATGACCTTAATTTGTGGCTTTCCATGGGTTATAAATAAGTGCATAATGAATGGAAAAAGTGTAGATTCAAAAGTGAAAGATATAAAAGAAGATCAAAAATTTTAAAAGGAAATTTTTGTGAGAATTATAAAAGGAAATAGCTAGCAAGTATAAAGAAGAGTATAATAGTGAAAACACTCAAGTGTAGATCAAATCAAAAGGAAATAAAGTAAGTGTTCTATCATTTGTTGTTTTGACAACAAATTTGAGATAGAAGAGTGATTTTTTTTGAGAAGGTTGGTGCCTTCATTTTTAAGAGATTGGTGTCTCTTGTTGAGTTGGTGCTTGGTGAAAGGGGTTGGTCCTCTTATAGGTTGGTGCCTAAAAAATTATTTTTGGGGTAGGTAATCTATTTGGTTGGTGCCTATGAATATTTATATTAAGATAATTTATCTTTGGTTTTCTCCCAAAAGGGTTTCCATGCAAATATGTGTCTATTTGCATAGTGTGGTTTTGCATTGTATTCTTTGATTGCTTTGAATATATTAATTGTGGAGTAATTTGATTTTTATATTTAAGATTAATAGTCAAAAGTGAAAAAAATATCTTATACTGATTCACCCCCCCTCTCAGTATAAGCTTGTGCTTAACAATGTGTGTGTGTGTGTGTGTGTGTGTGTGTGTGTGTGTGTGTGTGTGTGTGTGTGTGTGTGTGCATGCGCGCACGCGCGCGCGTGTGTGTGTAGATACATGCATGTGTGTACACACACACACATATAGGTAAAAAGTGTTTTTAAAGTTAAAGAGTGCAAATTGATGGTTGATGAAGAATTATTTTTATTGACTATTTTTTTTTTATTGTAGAAAGAATCCACCTCCAATGTGTGCATTAAATCAACAATGCAATGATGCTAATGTGAGGGTAATACATTCAGGTTATAAAATTTATCTTATTATTTTCATTGCATTTGAAGTGAGTATAAAAGGTGTTTTAAAGTGCATGCCAAATGGGTGCATAAGTGGGCATCATCTATGATACAATGTGAATGTCAGGCTATAAGAGTCATTGATTGAAAGAATTGGTTGTAGGAGGTAGAGAGGGTTAGTAAGTTTAAGTCTTAAGAATTAAGGGGTGCCTGTATGCAATAAAAAATGCATCATGTCCATAAAAAAATCCTAGATTATATGGGATAGAACATACCTACACTTCTAATTGGGGAGTATATAATTGTTAAGTGGGAGCATGACCAATGTGAAGATATACTAGACTCGATTAGGGGATCACTTGTCACAACACACCATGTGAGATAGGGTTCCAAAGCCTATAGTATAACATAATTACATAACAAACCTAAAAGAGTCCCATGATTTAATATTTCATTAATCTAATAACAAGAAAATTAAATCTAACCTAGTGCACACCAAAGCTTATGGGACAAAGTCGGGGTTAGTAAAGCAAAGTAATCAAAACATATATAAGGAACTTCAAATAAAGTAAGTATGAGTAAAACCCTAATATATAGAATATGAAGAGTAATATTATTCGAGCTAACATTTATGATACTTTTATCTACTAAAAGAGAGGAGAACAAAGCTAGAATATACTCACCTGAATGTGAAATTGTCAATACTCAATATCTCCCTTGGCCAAAGGGGCTTCGTAAGAGGTTTTTGTCATTCATAAGGATTACTTTTTTAGGCCAAAGCATCCAAGACCTATCTACAAGATTAGATTATCCAAAATAAGAAACCTAAGCTAAGTCTCCTCAAGTAGTATAGTGGAAGAACAGATTGTGAAGAAACATGAGCAAATAAAAACTCTTGATTGCATATTATAATAATGACCAAAATGACCCTATATTTATAGTCAAAACTTACCCTAAAATAATTAGATAAGGTTTGCTATGCTAGGTCGACCTGATTGACCTAGCACATTTTTGAGTTAACTCACTAGGTATGTGATAGGTCAGCCAGGAGGCCATTAAACCAAAAGAGCTAAAATATCCATAAACTATACTAGGTCGACCAGGTCAACCTAGAATGTTGAACAATTCCAAAGGGTTCCATGTAAGAAAATTAAGGATAGAAAGAGGAAAAAGACTAGAAGACTATGTAAGGGAGGAGAAACAACTTAGGGAAAGGTTTTAGGAACTAGTTGGATTGGTAATAATATGAAAAAAAGGGACAATAATCCTTCAAAGCATCAAAGGTCTACCCATCCCTTTCTCAATGCACCCCATATGACGTGCACTCAGAGAGATTGAGTCTTGACATGTTCCTACAAGATGTAAAGCATCAGTATTTGATAAAAGTTAAAAATAGTATATGTATACATATGCCCCGCTTGAAGCTCATCACATGTCACTAAGGTGTAATGAGGGATGATCCTTTGAGAAAGAACATAAGGACACACATAATATTGATTCTAAAAAAAAGTTTTAGTATTTTAAAAACATAAAATAACTGAAAGTAAATGACTGAAAGGGAAACTAATCTATAAAGTAAATAACTATAAAGTAAATGCAATGCATATGTTGACTTAACTTTTATCATGGGATGGTTGTCTATTGTGTTGTTAGTTTTTATTGTGTAGGGCATAGATACTAATTTTGAAAAACACAAGAATGTGAAAATAAAGAGAAAAAACAAACACAAGAAAAGCTAAAATAGTTGGTGCTATGAGGATGGGACATACTTGGAAACTTTGGCAAGCTGGGGTGATAGGTGCTATGTTAGACCAAATGACCAAGTCAAACACACAAGATTAAATTAGGTAATAAAAAATCCAAAGCTATTAAAGGATGAATAACTCAAAAAATCTATCCTAAATTAAGAAAGGTAAACTCACCAAGTTAAACCAAGGATACATGTCAAACAGGATGGAAAAAACAAAACAAAATAAATGGTAAAAAGACTAACTAAAAATACAAAATGGTAAAACAACATTGATGAGTGAGTAGTAACAATCCACATCTCAATCATCAATGGAAAAAGGATACATAAAAGGGAAAACAACATTGTTGAGTGAGCAGTAACAAACCACATCTCACTTAATAATGAAAAAAGGGTGCAAACTCAGTTGTCTATAACAACAAGAGAACAAAATCATGATAAATGGTAAAATAAAGGTAAAGTAAGTATATTAAATGTAAAATCATGTTATAAAATAAGAATCCAAAGTTACTCAATCATGTTATTTTGCTTCTAAAGATAGATAAAAAACTAAAACAAAGTAGTACTAGCTTGTTTTTAAGAGATGAAGAATAAAGAATTAGAAGAAGAGGGAAAATAGATTCAGAATCATAATTTGTCTATCAAAGGGGGAAAATGAAATGGGTGGAGGAGAGAATGAAGTAAAAACCAAGGTAGAGATAACTCTTTATATAATTCAAGACACTAAAATTAGGTTTGTCAAAACAAGAGGACTTTAAACCTTAAGCACTGTGAAGAACTTCTCTTAGCGACACAAGTCTTGGGTAAACAAATGGAGTATATATATCATCCCATGAAGGCTATATGCATGAAAATTAAAAGGGACATACCTCCCCATGATGTATTATCTATTCTTTAAGACGCCTTCCAGATCCATCAATCTACTATGAATATTGGGTACATATGTGAGAAAGTAGGTAGCATCATAAAGTTTTTTTAAATCCCCTCTTCCAATCTACTAGCCTACCACACCCTAAAGGACTTTGGCTCCATGTGAATATTACTATGGAGTTTGAGATTTGATTGGATATAGGAGATGTGCTTGTAATCATGTTTTTTGGTATGATTTTGACTTTTTAGATTTGTATGTTGCCCTTTAAATATCATTGCCTTTTGTTTCAAATGATTTGGTTTTTAACTTTCTTTTGATGGATTTTTCTTTTCCTCCTCCATACGGATTTGGAAAACCAAACATGGCTGCTAAAGATGATTTTCATTTGAATATTTGGGACAAGGTGGATAAGAGAGATAAATTCAAAAAGCATGGGGTCTAAGAGTCTCTTAAAACTAGGTGAAATAAAAGTGCTATCTTGACTTCAACCTTGTTTGATCCAATGAGGAGATGAGAGAAAGGGAAAATCAAGAGGACTGACACATGGAACAATTTGAATTTCTTCAAATTGTAAAAAATGTGATAAAGGGGAAAAAAAGGGATACAATGATAGAAAAGTGTGATTCTTTATCATAAAAAAGATTAAAATGGAAGAAAACATGCTAACATAGATTGTTGGGTAGATTCAAGAACATGAATGAAAACATTTTAACATGCTAAAAATTAAGAACAAGGATTAAAAACATGAAAAGAATGGTAATTTTATGAGGAAGGCCAGGTCCTATCCACAATCTTAAAAAGAAACTCATAAAAGAGATACTCATGAGGGTGCTGATAATCAAGAGAAAAATAAAGTGAGGGAACCTTATTAAAAAACAACTCACAAAGAAAAACCCAAAGGATGCCAAAAAAACATTGGCAAGCAAAAAAAAGAGAGAGAAGGAAATGATTAAAAAATGGTGGTTTTGTGAGGGATGCCGGGTCCTATTCATGGTATTAGAAATCAACTCACAAAAGAAAGACCCAAGGGGTGTGAAAATAAATTAAAAAATGCAAGAATATAAAGAATACTGTGGTACACCAAGAAACCAAAAGACAAAAAGGGAGAACTAAAGGTTTGTGAAAAGAGGGAATTGTTTTAAAGGGAGATACATGTGCTTAAGTAACCTAAATAAATTATTTAGAAAGATATAAATAGAAAACATTATAATAAGGAAATGGTTAGGCATAGTAATTTTTAAGGAATTGGGCTTTGGTGGGATCTTTGAAAATATGGCCTTCATTATTTTGATGGTGGTAAGTGCTTGGACCAAGAATGTCTTTAACGAAATATAGACCCCACCATTTTTGGGCATATTTGCCTTCTTTGTCAAGGGTAAAATTTAATTTAAGGACAAGATCACCAATATTGAAAGTTCAAACTTTAACATGTTTGTTATGTTGTTGGGCGATGCAAGCCTCGTATTGGTGGTTTTTTTATTATGCAAAAAGACAACGTTCATCAAGAAGATTAAGGGAATGCAGGTGAGCTTCACGTAATTATTCATTGAGAATAATGCCATGAAAATATATACATAGAGAGGGAAACTCAAATTCTAATGGAAAGACCAACTTAGAACCATAGACTAATGAAAATGGATTTTCTCCAGTGGTAGTATGAATGCTAGTATGATAGGCCTAAAGTACAGGGTAAAGATGAATGTGCCAATTCATGTAGGTTTCAAGAATTTTATTTTGAAGAATTTTGTTGAGAATTTTATTGGTGGCCTCAACTTGACCATTGAATTATGGATGATAAGGTATGGAAAACTTATGATTGATCTTAAACTCGGTACAAAGTTGCTTAACATGTTTATTTTTGAATTTACCATAATTGTCTGAAATGATGGTATGAGAAACACCTAAGATAAAAATAATTTGGTTAATAATGAACTTAGATATGGTCAGATTGGTAAAATTAACAAGGGGTATGGCTTATACCACCTTGGTAAAGTACTCGATAGTGGCGATGATAAAAAATGTGCCCATCTTGGGAATAAGGAAGTTTACCAATGAGATCAAATCCCCATGTGAAAAATGGCCAAGGAGATTCGATAGTTTTAAGCTTGGTAGGAAGTGAATTGATAAGATAATTATGAATCTAATAAGGATTTCACTTCTTAGCATATACAATTACATCCTTTTCAAGAGTAGGCTAAATGTAACCCATACATAGGCATTTTCATGTTGTAGCATGTCCACTATAGTGACCACCACAAATGCCTCCATGTACTTGTTCGAGTAGAGGAAGAAATTCATCTTGCATAACACAACAAAGTAAGGTGCCTTTGATGTTATGATAGTAAACGATATTATGTCAAAATACATACTTGAAAGCTTGTTTAAGAATGCATGTATTTTCATGAGAATCTAAATTAGGAGGATAAGTTTGATGTTCTACGTATTGAATGATATCTTGGTACCAAGGGCTTTCTCGAATAGTCATAGCCTCGATGTGATAGATAAGTGATTCAGGTGGTTGGGTAGATGTCAGAGATTTTATGATTTGTATAATAAAAGAAGGATAAAAGATAACTTGATGAGGATGAAAGAGAAAAGCTAAATAGGTAAGAGAATCAACAATGGAATTTTAGTCTCGAAGAATAGGCTTGATAGTGAAAGAGATAAAGTCCTTAGCAAGAGTGGTTGAAATTTGATGATACAAAATAAGGTTCTCACTTTTACATTAATAATCACCATTATCTTGATGAAAAATGAGTTGAGAATCTCCTAAAGCATGAAGATATTGGATGTCTAGATAGAGAGCATCTCTAATTCCTAAGATAAGAGATTCATATTTGACCATATTATTGGTGACATCAAAGGTAAAGAAAAAAGCCAAAGGGATGATTTTATTGAGAGGACTAGTGAGAATGTAACCTACACTAGATCCTTGAAGGAATTTAGCACCATCAAAGTTGAGGGTCTAATTATCTTCATGCAAGTCAAAATTAATTTCTAAGAGCTCCTCGATAACTACCTTTGATTTAGTAGTACTGAAGGGAGGGGAAGATTATTCAAGATTATTAGCTTCGAGATCAAAAGTAAAGTTATGAAAATAGTCTTTAAGGGATATAACTTGATTAAGATCTTCAATGAAAAAGATATTGTCATCAGGTAGATCATCTTGAGGTGAAGAAATGGTCAGAATGGGAGCTGTAATAAGTTGGTAAGCTATGACTTACCCTTTAACAATTTTTTGTGTGATGATACGTAAATAAAATTCCATAAGTAAGACCATCATTTTCCAATTCTATCTCTAGGAAGAAATTTTTTGGAGAAGAAATAACGAAGGGGTTTAGAATGAACAATGACATAAGTAGTCTAGTATAACATATAATGATGAATGTTTTTAGCCATAAAATGGATAGCGAGGAAATCATGCTCAACTTTGGTATAATGTGTCTCATAATCAATGAGGCCTCAACCAATGTAGTAAATAACATACTCTTTTTCTATATCATCTTGTTGGGTAAGCATTTCCCCAAATAAAATAGATGTGAAATAAATATAGAAAATTAATGGTTTATCATTGGAAGGTGGACGAAGTGTAGGTGGATGAAGTAAGGAATTTTTCATATTATCTAAGGCTTTTTGACATGAATCCATCCATTATAAAGTTGTACATTTTTTGAGAAGTAAATTTATGAATTAAATGAGATACACCATTTTGGGCATAAATCATCTAATTACCCCAAGTTTACCTAAATAAGTACAAATATCTAGAGTAGATCAAGGAATGGGCATGTTGACAATAACACTCCTTTTGGTTGGGTCAACATCAATGCCAGGAAGAGAGACTAAGAATCCTAGTAATTTTCCAAATGTGACTCTAAAAACACATTCTTAAGGATTAAGTCTAACTTTGTATTTAAGGAGATGGTCAATTATGATAGCAAGGTCAAAAAGATGGTTCTTGCAATGTTTGTATTTAGCAATTAGATCATACGCATAAATCTTAAACAATTTTATGGATGAGATTGTGAAATATGTGAGTGATAACACGTTGGTAGGTAGATCTAACATTTTTGAGGCCAAAGGGAATTTTAACATAATAATAGGTGCCACATTCCATGGTAAAAGTAGTGTTATGTTGGTCCTTGAGAGAGATATGAATCTGATTGTATCTCAAGAAACCATGCATAAGAGACAACATATTGTAACCAGTTGTGGAATTGATGATGGAATATATTGAAGGTAAGGGGAAGTTATCATTATGAGAAACAAGATTAAGGTTAAAGAAATTAATACAAATGTGGATGACCATAGTGACCTTATTTCAAATATGAATAATTTTATAAACACATTCAAAATAATCCACTATATTAATAAATTTAACATCTAGTAGTTTAATTATTTCCTTATGACATATATTAGTAACTTTAGGTGGGAATTTGCATTGCTTTTGATGCACTAACTTAGCATTAGGATAAGTGATGATGTTATGAACCATAATATTAGGGTTAATGCCATGCATGTCTTGGTAGAACCAAGTGAATGCTTCCTTATATTTATCAAAGAATAAGCTAAAGTTGTCATGCTCAGATGGTGAGAGTTCTCGATAAGTTATGATTGGTCAAGGAGAAGATGGGGTATCATATTCGATGCAAGTTGTTTATTCAATAAGTATGGCATTTCCATCTTGAAAATGGTAAGGTGCATTAGGAAATGCTGAAATTGGATTTATTTTAAGCACAATGCTAGCGACAAAGTTGTTAAAGCAAGGAGTTTTATTCTTGAAATTTCCAAGTTTATTATGCTACTGAAGAAGTTGAGGTTTCTGAGCATGAATTAACTCAAGAATAGCTTTGTCATTAGGTAAGGTAGGAAGAGGACCATAATATTCAACATCTACTTCAAGATACAGAATTTTATTTCCATGGCGATCATATTCAGAATGAATTTGATAGACATCGATTGCCTTGGCATCTAGTATAATTTCAGAAGTAGATGAAGAGGATGGATTCAAAGAGATGGGAGTATTGATAGATTCTATGCTGGGAAAATAATCTAAATAAATGATAGGATCCATAGGATGTAAGAGTGTTTGTATGTTTGGAAGGTGTATGCTATTCTACTACCTAGGGAATATTAATAAGTGGAATATTGGTGAGATGCACATGACCCTAAGGATCTAGGTCATGATGTGTAGATATGGTATGTACATCCTGATTGAAGCAATGAATTTGGGATAAAATATTTTGATGGTGTTATAAATATAATTCTTGAGAGTGAACTTGGGTCATGATATAATTATCATCACATGTTGGAAAAATCATACATTCTTGTGAATCGGGGGGAGTTTCAGAAGGTGAAATCCTAATGTTACTAAATATCCAAGGGGACATGGTGAGAGGGTCTTGGAATAATTTATTCACTCCAAAATCATTGCAAGTGAAGGCATATTCAAGTAAAGATGGCTCCTGAGCATATATGGAGGGGGTAAATCAATAATCTCATCCATGATAGGAATAATACAATCTCGAGGTAAGAGAGATGGAAGAAGCCAATCCACAATTTATAGAGGTAGCTTCTTAGTATTACAAGTGTGTTATAACTCATTGGGATCATCATCAATGGAATATGTAAGAGTAACTTGAAGATTAGGATTTGTGTTGATGAAATCAGGAAAATTAACATTATTGATTTTAGAAATTGTAGGAATTTGATATTGAGGCTTAGGATTGGGAAGCTGGATGATCCATGGTTAGGATAAACTTCATGTTTGTAACATTTTCCATTATGTAATAAATTAATAAATTGACTACCAGAGTAGGTGATGGCCATCATCTGATGAGTCCATGGATGACTAAGAGGAATGTTATAGGATAAATGAAGATCAAGGACAACAATCTTGGTTCTAATGGTCTTATTTCCAATGGTCAACATAAGCCAAATGTATCCAAGAGGATTTTGATTAGTCTTTTCAAAGTCATGGCAATTAAGATGGGTTTATTTAAGATGATCTTTTTTATAACTAGGTTAAATGAGCCATAATGATGTGACATTAATAATAAAACCTTTTTCAACTAGAAATATTATAATAAGGGTGGTATTAATGGCTACTTTGATAAAGAGAGGTAGATCATCGATGCAAAAAATAATTTCATCATTGATCATGTCCTCTTCAAGAAATTCAATGGAAGGCTTGGAAGAAAGACACATAGTCTCAATAGTATTCACATTTGTTGGTTGAGAATTGATAGAAGGTGGTTCTTCATCTATGGAAAATGGATCTTTAATTTTTTATATTGCATAAGAAATTTACAATGATAAGGTGAGGTGTGAACCAACTCTAAAAGAGGAATCTTACAAGGTATAGAGTTGAGTTCTTTAATAAAAATCCATTGTGATTTAGAAGAACCAGCATGAGGTTTAGAAAGTAAATTAGATTTAGGAGGTATAGATGTGGTGGGAGGATTGGAAGGAGTAAGTTTTTCCTCAAGTGATTTTGAATCATCAATAGTGGTAGTGGTATCTTTAATCAATTATTCTAAAGATGGTTTCTTAGGCTTGGTAACAAGATCTTTGTGGGCTAGTTTAAAATGATAATAAACCTTGGCAGTGTTGACATATTGAGAGTTGTTATAATATAGGTCAAAACAAATATCAATGGAATAAACATCCTTGATATTTAATTTATTATTGTTTGAGGAACATTTTTGAGTATTAGAAGTAGAGGCTTTAAAGTTTTGTTATTTTTGAGATGTGGTAGCATACTCTTGATGATAAATTTTTATCATAGCCTCATGGTTGAATGAATCACAAAGCATATAAGAAATGGAACACTTAGTGATCCCCCTAAAATATTCATGAGAATGACCAATTTTGGCATAGAAGCAGTAGAATAGATTGGGATCATACCATTCAGGAGGAGCATTGGGATAAATGAAAGGTTTCGACGGAAGTAAAATTTTTTACATTTATTGAATCGAAAGAGGTGTATGAGATGGTAAAGGAATATTAGATTTGGACACTCCAGGTTTGGTTTGGGAAGCATTACTAGTGATAGCATTAGATGTTTAAAAATATCCTTTAAGAAGTTTATGATTGGGTTCAAATTGCTTCATAAGAAAGTCTTGACACTTAGCTTGATCAATTTATTCATTAAGAGTTTAAGGAGAAAAATTTTAAACCTTGTATTGAAGAGTGGGATTCAAAGTGGTTATAAAGAGTTTGAATAAATTATTGTCAATCATATTGTGATTAGATTTATGAGCTAAACATTTCAATCTTTTAATAATGTTATGAGATTATTCATTAGGATATTATTTAACATTTAGGAAGTGACTAAGATAATTTGTAGGAAGATCATTATGTTGAAACTCTTCAACTAAAGTATTAACCAAATCTTCAAGTTGCCAAATAGAATATTGAGGCAGTTTGATTTGATGTAGCCATTTGGTGAACCCTATAAACAAATCTTTTATGTTATATTTTTTTTCTAATTTCCTCTCTGTGATTAAAAAACATTTAAATTTTATTTATTAAATTATGGAAGTTTTATAAATTATTTTTTTGGATTTATTAAAAGAGGAAATTGTAAATTAAAATATTCTATTTTATTTTAAATCTAATCCAAGCAGACTATAAAAGGTTTTATAACTTGGATTTTTGGATCAATGTGTGTGTGTGTGTGTGTGTGTGTGTGTGTGTGTGTGTGTGTGTGTGTGTGTGTGTGTGTGTGTGTGTGTGTGTGTGTGTGTGTGTGTGTGTGTGTGTGTGTGTGTGCGTGTGCATGTGTGCGTGTACATGCGTGTGTGCATGCACACACACACACACACACACACACATATAGGTAAAAGGTTTTTTAAAGTGAAAGAGTGTACATCAATGGTGTGATGTGGGTGACAAAGAGTTTTTTTTATTGACTATTTTTTATTTTATTATATAAAGAATCCACCTTTAATGTCTGCATTAAATCAACAATGCAATGATGCTAATGTGAGATCAATACATTTAGGTTATGTATTTTATATTGTTTCTTTCATTATGTTTGAAGTAAGTATATAAGGTATTATAAAGTGCATGCCACATGGGTGCATAAGTGGTCATCATCCATGATACAGTGTGAATGTCAGGGTACAAGAGTCACTGGTTGAAATAATTGATCGCAGGTCGCAGAGGGTTCATATGTTTAAGTCTTAATCATGAAGGGTTGCCCACAACCTACTTAAAATAGGAATATATTCTAGAAATAAAAAATGAAAATAAAAAAATTATACATTTTCTCTAATTTTTCTTGCACACTTGGGGCAAATGGTAGTCAATTATATTCTCCCAATAAAGTATGAAGAATAGGAAATCATCCAAACATTTTTGACTCCACATTGGAGAATTCCATAATAAAAGGAGATATTATATAAAGTATAAAGAGGATGGCCTAGGTTATATCTATCATGAGTTATATTTATAAAGAGTTAGGGATAAGTAGTCTTAAGAGGAAGTAATATACATGGAACATCTTAAAAGATAAAAAAATCCAAATCTATGATGATAAAGACCAAATAGACCCAAAAGTAGGAATTAAAATTCAAAGGATAATCTCCCCCTATTTAGTTCAAATAGGAAAATAAATAATAAAGGTATTGGAGATGGAGTCTTGAATACCTTAATTAAGTAAAGATAAAATAAAAAATGAGAATGGCTAAGAAGGAACATGCAGCAAGGGTAGACACCAGTAAAACAAGGAAAATATTCAGCCTAACTACAAAGTAAGAAAGTAGAAAAGGAAATGATTACATTAAATTAAATAACTATTAGAGGAAATCCAACACAAAACCCATAGATATAAAAACACAATCACAAGGTTCTTAGCTATGAAATTCCAACCCATAACTGGGATATGTAATACCAATGGAATAAAAAAATAAAATAAAAAATTTAAGGACAACACCATTGTGATTTATAGAAAGGATAGTGAAACACAATATGATTTATATGATGGGAAGTGGAATGGTAAAAAAAAACTAAGGATAAATTTATCTCCTAAGTTGAAGATTTATAGGCCTAAGTGCCTTTAACAAGGCATGCTTGGTAAAGTTACTCATTGAAGATGAAAAACCTAATACCATATTAATATTATTTTGGATACTTTTGTCAACCTAGCCAAAGATATTTGGAGATCCAATGAATGGACTAGTACATCAGCTAAAAGATCAACATGGGGACTAGCTATCATATTGAAGTCAAAATATTACATCTACATTTTAGTTTACAAAACTAACAACTTTGTCAATGTCTATGTTAAAGAGTTAAACTATAGATCTCACTTCCTATAATTAAATTCATATATCTCAATGCATAAAAAAATGAAGAAAGGATGTTGGGAGAAGCTAAGATGGCTCAATAACGGAATGGAGAGAATAGAATAGTTTTTTTAAGAGAATTCAATGGCATTCTAAAATTTTATTAAACAATATGAGGATCAACCCAAATATCATAAGATCTATTGGTTTGATTATTATTCTACCAAAGGGAAGAAAACATAAATTTTAGCCTTAGGGGATAGGATGTACTTGGAATATAAGGAGGGGGAGATTAGCTAATCCTAGAAATATTAGACAAATTCTTAGTAAACTCAAATATGGTTGCACAAGGAAATAATTACTATACATAGGCTATCCACTTTATAGGATCCTACCATTTTCCTTTATCATTTTCAATTGAATCTGATACAAATCCAAGAGGAATTCCTTTTTAATTCGATTTCATGTGGTTGCAAGACCTTATCTTTTAGTAATAGTGAAAATATGATAGAGGAATGAGATAAAAAGATATAAGTGACTTATATTTTCCAAAAAAATTCAAGGAGGTGAAGCAAATAATAAGGAATGGAATAATAATAATTTTGGTAATATATTCTTCAAATAAGAAGGTATTTAAATAATAACTTCAAAATTTTAACAGATATATAGACTAGAGGGAGATTAGAATGAAAACTTATAAAATTTTAAGATATGATTGATTTCAGAACAATAGAAAATATGTACATAAAAAGAAACATTATGGAAAGAAAATAAAGAATAAAATGGTTGAACGAAGGAGATAGGAAGACAAAATTATTTCATCTCTCAATTATAATTAGAATGAATAAAAATAAAATAGAATACATTACAAACATATAGAGTGTAATAAATTAAGATATTAAAGATATAAAGAGTGAAAAAGATTAATTCAATGGGGATTACCTCATAGAGGAAATAAGAGACAAAAAGAGAGACCAAAATGCTTGTTATTTTGATCTGGGATTAGATAACAGTGTTAAAAAAATAATTTTGGCTTTTCTTCATTTATTTCTTGGCCTAAGGTTTTATATTAGGTTACAATATTTATTTAAATTTTGTGTTTCTATTTCAATATTCACACCAAAAAAGAAGGCATGGTCAACAAATTGTTAATGGGTAAAGTTGTCCGTACCTTCAAACTTTGTGAATCTTTTGATGTTGCCTTCATCCTTAGACCTTGAAATATCTCTCCATAGTTCTTTGAGCATCATAATCAAGATAAATGGGGATTGGGGATTATTTTACCATAGTATTATAAATTCTTTGAATAACTCTATCAGAGAGACATTAAGCATGACATAAAATTTTGAGCTAGAAATGCCACTAAGGACCCAATCTCGCCAATTCTTCAAAAGCTAAATTTATCTATAGTTTTCATTAGAATTTACAAATATAATTTATCATGCGGTTTAATAATATACATCTTGATCAACATATCTTTCTATTTGTTTTAACAAAGAGAGTGGACAATTTCATGATAAATAATTACCACAAAACCCCCTTATTCCAAAGAGAGTAGGAAATCCAAAATTGGTTACTTTTGTAATTATCTTGTAAATGGTGTTACAAAAGGATATCAGCATAAAATATATTAAGGTAGAGTTTTGGTCACCTTTAAATAACAAAGAAATGGAAATATAGTTCAAATCAGTGATAATTTTGTTCTTCCTTTGTGATTCCTCAACTAAGCTTACCACTTCCTCACAAAGTGCATAAAATCCTAAAAGAAGTTAGTTGGAAAACCATCTAGAGTGAAGGCCTTGTCTTTATCCATGGATAAAACTATGAATTTGAACTTTTCATGAGAAAAAAAAGCCCTTGGATGTTGGATTTATTATTCACTAATAAGCCTTAGAAATCAATCTAGGTAGGAGGACTAAGCATTTAAGTCATCATCTTCCTATCTCGAAATTAGAGATTTGAAAAAATACATAACTTTAATATTGATTTCATTATTTTTTTCTAACAAAATTCCATCATTGGATTTTATGTAATAAATGATATTAACAATTATCTTTTCTCTAGTAGAGTTGTCATTTTTATTTAAGTTTTTATCTCCCTCTAACAACCATCTCTCAGATTTTTGAATGCAAAATATTTCCTCTCTCATCTGTAATTATTCCAATTATGTCATCAGTTTTACCCTTTATAAATAATTCACATACATACCTATTAACATGACCACTTCATTCAACTTGGTTATTTCTGACTCCACCCTTGAAGTGATCTTAGTTTCATTTTATTATAAAATATTTAATGTAATTATGTTTTTTTATCCATTACATACATATTTGTTCTAAAAATGTTTATATCGTAATTACATTAATCCTTCATATACTTAAATAGAGTGGGGTATCTAAGACACATATCCTTGGACTTGAATGGTAATTTTGTAAGAGCTTCATCGACACAAATTTTTCATTATAAAAGGGTGTTGTCTAGGCCATAGATTTGAATGATCATGATTTCTAAGATCCAATCACTATTTAACCAAGGAGAGGATACCAGTAACCTATCTACGCAATAAGCTCTGATAATAAAATATAATTTATTATTGGTACAATAAAAATTCCATTCTTCAGGGACACATCTAAAAAACTATTGTAAGAGACAAACCTAGATAAGTCAATATAAAATTATGAAGATGAAATATTACACCTCTTTTACTATGACTAGATATAAATACATTGAAATCCCACCTAGAATAATTTTTTCCACAAGGAATTAAGATAAATAAATGGATATTTATTCCCAACACTATCTTTTAAGAACTAGATAATTAGGTTCATAAACATTAAATAAATTAAAAAAAGATCAATAGAGAAATATGATACATTGCATACCTTTCAACTTAGACATTTACTTTATAGAGGATTGACAACATTACCCATAGTTCATTACAAATCCATTAGTATATTTTCATAGCATGAACTTCAACCCTTTTATCATTTTTATAGGCTTACAAGACATGATACTATACATGCTCAAAATTACAACACAAGTTGAATAAGTTCAAGGCTCAAGGCACTATTCAAATTATATAGCCTCCAACTCCTTAGTACATGCACCACGATAGACTCATCATCGATACAGATACTTATAGAATGATCCATTGACTATCCAAATTTTTGTTAAGGATAGATACATCCACCATGTTTTTATAAATGAGGATTCGGATCCTAATACTTGCACTTTGGCATTTTTACAATACATAGGACATCAATAGAATGATATACATCATGACATACATTACTAAAATTCCATAAGACATATCACATTACCACTTTGATGTGTCCCAAAGGTAGCTAACACATCAATCTTTGTCATGAACACATGCATGCATATATAGGTTACACTTAAAACTACATGGCTATAGTTGATGGATGCCACAGTTGATCGATCGGACAAATGTTTGACATTTAATAATGAGGGAAAAATGGTATATATTCTATGTGATGACACATATGAGAACCATAGGTTTCATAGAGATACTCTATGATCCAATATGGTTTACCCTATGATGACTGCATATGAGGCACCTTACATAGTAGAGTAACACGCTATTCAGATGCATAAAATCTAGACTAATGACAAGCATAATGCTACACTAATACACATATCATGGTATGCCAATCATGATGATGAGGACTTATTTGAATTTGGATAGATATAGTATCTAACATTAGATGACCTCTCACCTAAATCACCATTTGATTATCCACATGCGATGGATGTGCTCTTAGGTCTATAGAGACATTACACTTCGATTGTATGCTATCTCATTTATTTCTTTCATTTAATTTTACATAGATTATATCCATAAAATAAAAAATTATTATATGTAAAAACATAAAAAAATTAAAATATTTACGTAGAAAATACAAACTATAGATTGTATACATTACCTTGTTTACACTTATTATATTTTCTAGACACTACATATGCTAGCTATCTTAGTATAGTTAATTTTTATCACATATAAATGCTTCAATTATTCTCATCAAGTGTTTTAAACTACCTAAAGGACCCAGGTCCACTACATAGATCCATATTTAGTACTATCTACTCAATAGGGCAATATACATAGATACACAGGTTCTTAATTTGATATATTCACCCATTTGGGGGCATCTTATAGACAATTTTGAATTCTAGGTTACATGTTTCTAAAATCTACATCATAAATTTAAATTTTTTATATATTGATAGCGATCATCCTACACCTACTCAGATTTTTTCCAACTACTACTACTTTAAACTCAGCTTATGTACATATTTTTACTTATACAGATTTATACCACATGTTCATGTATAATTTCATTTCTAGATTTCCTAGTTTAAACCTTATTATGTATATATGCTTCTTATATTTGAGGGAATTTAAATATGCCATTACTTTATGGCTCTACACCACTTATTTTAATTATATGTATGATTTGGACCTGTGCTCATGTCCTTGTGTGTGCCTTGCTAATTTTGTATACAAACATTTGAACATGTCCTTCCATGTGGATCTAAGCCAAATTTCTTGCTCTTTGTGTATGTAGATATTTGAACACATCCTTGTATGCCTTGCTTTCTCAGATTTAGTGACATGTTTCCATATCCCTTGTATTATGTCCCCTTGGCCTACTTTGTATGTCTCACGCATGTTTTATATATGATTTCTTCTATGCATCATGGCCATGAAACTTGTCTCTTGATTATTACACAATCTAGTTTTAGATGCCATGAAGGACCTAATGAATCTCCCCTTCATTATTGGGTGCTATGATGGACATCATGGCCCATCTCCCTAGGTAGTTAGTTATTACTTAGTTTTGGTGTTCACATATATTGTTATATCTATCTTGACAGCCTTGTGAACGCTATATCTAACTTACATCAGACACTACCAACTTATTATTATATTATCTTACATTATGATGTTATGCACATAGATATCATATATGATCCAACTAACTCACATTTTACAGAGGTTTTTCATCTGAGAATAATTCTTGCATAGGTTCAACAACTCCCCTGAAAAAGAGGCATTGATAGATGTTTTTCACATAGATCAGAGTATAGTTTTCAAAACATAATACAAAAATTATTTTTAGGAAAACATAGTGAGAAATAGTGACACAGAGGTTAGTTTCCATTGCATAGAAATTAGAAGAGTTGGACATTAGCTCCCAAATTGGGACACTAGCACCACCAACACTACTATTCAATAAATGGTGATACTATCTAGTAGCCTTAGTTTAAGGAAATTCTATATTAGATATAAAATTTTAGTAGGTATAGTCTATATTTGCACAAGTTTAGTTACATATTGCTAGTTTTGGCTTAGTTTAGCTCAGATTCACACCAGTTTCCTCAGATTACATGCATCATGAATGACATTATCATTCTCTTTTTAGTTTAGATGCTTATATATATATTATTACAACTCAATCCAAAATCCATATACTTAGATATCATATTGTGGGGTATGTTCATGACATATTATTTTTGTATGCTCACTTATGCACCAGTTGATTAAATGGAATGGCAAACTCCATGTCATTATCTACATTGTACACACTAGATACCATATTCCATGTTACACACTATATTTATGCCTTAATCCATTTGTAATTATTGGCATTCTCAAGTGGACCTAACTCGCTTAATATTCCCATGTTTCCTAGAGTCATTTTACATTCAAGAGTTCTTGAGTGGATGTAGAGCTGACATATACTACTTGAATTACAGTTGCAAATATTTAGTTACATTGCATAGTTTTAGTTTTATATACATATACTACACATGGGTAGGTAATTATGGATTCATAATCTAATTTGAATTCTTGAGCCATCTATATAAGAGGGTTTGACATACCATCAGTCCAATCCAAGATGTTCAAGGTCATGGTCCACCAAGTAGAGGTGGGAAATGATGGGGTCAAAAATGAATTAAATTTTTGAGCCACCCACACATGGGGATTTAGCAAGACATCAATTTAATACAATTTATTCACCTATTTATCACTATCTGCATGCAAACACAAAGGTTGTCACTAGGTGTATGCACTAGTTTGCATACCCAGTGAGGTGTATTCAGTCCTTTCCTCTCTCTTATATATTTACTTAGTTTTGTATTTTGATATCTCCTAATTAAGGACTGATTTATGAATGACAATTTTTTAGGACATTTAATGGAGCATGTTTTACATACCGATATCTAGATTCAAGAGGTTCAATTATTAGGTAAGTCCAAGTATAATTCTTTTTAATCTATCCTAGTCATTTCATTTTGATACATTTCTAGAATAAAAGGGGAAAATTTAATCATCTAAAAATTATAGTTGATTCCTAAGAGTGTTACTTGAGACCATTCATCCCTAGCTTAGTCTTAGGCTTATCTTAGGAATTATTTAGACATTTATCCATCCTTCATGCAGTCCACATGCATCCTTAAACATCCATAAAATAGTCATAGATCTTCACTTCAACATCTTATCCCTTAGTGCCTTAGGTTATGCCACGTGGACACTACCACCATAATTTTTATAGTGGTGCCCTATGGTGCTAGTGTCCCATTTTAAGCATTATTTTCCCTTTCCCACCTTTTATTACCAAAGGATATCTTTTCAAATGAGCAACCACCTAGGGTCGGCCTAGACCTATTTTAAGACATACACAAGCACCTGAATAGTATATATACATGACTTTTAGTTGTTTATCTCCTAAATAGAAATTAGATGCAAATTACATAAACAAATTTAAAACAATTTATGGACAATCAAAGTTATCAATCCCTATTTTACCCTACTTCTACATACAACCGTCTATAACATTCCTAAGCTTAGATTACTCATATTTATAGTTTTAATCGCATTAAAATTACTCAAATTGACATTCATACTAGCCTCAATTGTACTTGGACCAGAACTTAAGTGGGGAGAACTACATTAGGCTTGATCCCTCCTTAGAGTATTGGTATGTAGGCAACTCTCATCATAACGGGATGTTGAAGAGGTCCAACCTACCCCACTAACAACATAGTTTGCTACTTGTGCCAACCAAATGCCATAGTAACATGTAATTTTAGGGTTTACATATAAAATTAATCAAAATAAGCCACCTATAGGGAATTAGAATTTGTACACATAAGAACAGGTTGGTAGACTCAGACATAGGTGCACTTAGAAGCTCATAGCAATGTTGCATAGAGGACACTAGTGCCAAAACAAGGACAATAGTGCCATTGGCACTATTTTCCAATTAGGGTTATATTATCCATGAAGGGTATTGATATCTGGATCCTATTATTAACACTTAGATCATCTCCTATCCCAGTTTATAGCCTCCATATCTCTCATCTTAGTCAATTTCTAGCTAAGTACTTGTTTAAATTATTTATTGATATTTTTAGAAAGGTCAAAATAGGTTAATTTTATTATAAATTAATGGATATATTTATTTCATATGTCTACCCTAATTTACTATACTCAAACCCTTTAACAACCTAGGGCTTAAAATCCATTACCCCAAAAAGTTAAATCAAAACTTTTAAATTTCATACTTTTTGTTGTCTCATCACCTCTCTTTCCTAAAACACATCTTTTTTAATGGTTATGTATATTATGATGAGATAACATACCGTATAAAGCTAGCCTCTTCATCCAAATATGTATGTTCTATTTATCTTATGGAACCTACTTGGGAATCCACCTATCTCTATGGCATTAAAACTCCCTACCTACATCCACCCTCTTCGTCTGATTCTCACTACTATTATCATATTTGTTTATCCACCACATGATGACAAGGTCTCACCATTAGGATCATAGCTAGAAAATCTCATCTACTAACTCCTAATGGATCTCAAATATGAATTTGTAAGACAACAAAAAAAACTAATGGGTGTGGCAATCTAAACTCTCTATGTACATTATCCAATGGATGTGTCTCAACCCACCATTTAAAATTTCAAGTGATCTAGTTAAGGCCTCATATGCATTATTATTGGCCATGATGGTCTTAAATTCAATGTGCTTCTATACAGTGCCCAAACAATCTGATCCCTACTAATAGTCTCCAATATAGGCACATGAGGGATAACTTGTAGTATGTGGCAATGCTCCCATCTCCTCACTTGAGGGGGATCCACCACATGAGTAACACCACTAGTCTATACATGGGGAACCTATCATATATCCATCTCACAAAAAATAATAATAGGGCCCATCCTCTATTAGCCCCAACTCAATACACAATAGAAATCATGAACAAGATGTAACCATACGGTAGTTCTAATATCATATAATGTGTATTATTCTAGCATATATTGATGAATATAAATAATATACATAGGTACTATCCCATCAAACTTACCAAACAACACATACATGGTCATAAGTCATTTAAGAGTCTTTGAAATATCAAGAAACCCTAATAATAAAATTTTAAAAAATTGTATGATGAGCTAGTGCTCATCATACTGATATGATCATGTAGCCCATCAACTAACATTCTCCTCTAATGCAAGATCATCTATGGTGTAGGGCAATCTTGCATCAACCAAAAATATGTTAGTTTAGGTTTTTTTTTGTTTATGTTATGGCCTTGTTTTTTCAATTTTTTTAACCTTCATGAATGATGTTGTAAAATTATTCATTTACCAAGGAAATCAAAAATACCTTTTGATTATTTATGTTAGTCTGTAGAGATTGTTAAGTCCCAATTTTTTTAAAAAAATGGTTCCTCAACTCTAGTATGAATTAACTGATGACATTTTTTGGGGTCATAAAATGACACCTAAACATATCTATAAAATTTTAGACCATTTGGAGCTACCTCAAAGGCATAATAATTTTTTTATATAAAAATGTCTCATCACTTGAGATTATGTTGAGGAATTAATTAAATGATAAAAATTGGTGTCAATTTAGAACATGACAATTACAGCGTTTGCATAAACTTTAGACCATTTAGAGCAACCAAGGAGGCATACCAATTATTTAAATATCATAAGGTCTCATCAATTATAGTTATGTTTAAAAATAAAATATATTTTGAAAATTGGTGGTTGTTTATTACATGATAATTACAGTCTCTACACAAGATTATAGACAATTTGGATCTACTATGGAGGCATATCAATTATTTCACTAGAAGAATATTTTATTACTTGAGGTGTCATTGTGGTAATAATTGGATTAAAAAATTTGGATATTTTTCATAAAATTTAGTTTAAATCTATATTCAAAATTTTAGATCAATTATACAAGTGAGGCAAAAGTTATGATTGTTTTTGTAAATTGTCATTGTATCAGATGGTGCATCTATCCAGTATACATAAGGTTCATGACCTTGAAGTATATAATAGATAATATTTAGGTCAAATTTTTTTTATTGGTGATATAAAACGAATCCTTAATTGTGTGCTTTAAATTTTAGATCAATTGGATTTGTAGATCCAAATTTATGACAGTTTTTGTGAATGTCATTCAACAAGAAATAGGGTTCTATCTAGCCTAACGATTCACTACCTCAAGGAAAATATGTGATGATAGTAAAGTCACCAAATTTAATTGGTTTATATAAAAAATATTTATATTTATATGTTTAAAATTTTAGATCATTTGAATTAATTGTGTTAAAAGTGTGGAAGTTCTACTAACTACCATTCAACCTATAAATGCCATATATGTATTGTTTGACACTTGGTAGTTGTTATTTACCTAAGGTGACTTGTGTTAATATGAGGTAAATAAAATTTGGAGATATTATGTAATATTTATTATATAACATGTGTTTAAAATTTCACATCATTTTTATTAATGATGTGGAAGTTATGTTTGTTTTTGTAACTATTGATCACCCTAAAATGTCACCTAATAGTTCTGATATTTAGGTGTTGATCTTGAAAATGGAAGTATGACCAAATATTGGAAATTTTTTAATGTTAGTTAAGTTGAATACTAAACCTATGAATATATGAATGCCAGAGGAATAATCTAATTTAATCAAATAATTTAGTCTGTGAGAGGGGGTAAGCTATGTGGAGTAGGGAGAGTAGAATAGGTTGTGTTCTATTTTTCATGTTTTGTCTTGAAAATAAGTGTATATGGCAATGTTATTTTATGGATATGATAAAACCATTATAATAATTTAATTAATTAGAATTAATATATTTTAAGTAATATTTTTATTTACATGTTTAGTTTGAGTTTATGTCTTGGCCTAAATGAATATCTAAGCATCACGTAATTAGAGGTTGTCCTTAGGTAGATTCCCTAACTGTGTTTTCATCATTTGATATCAGAGACACATTTTTTTATTTTTGGGAGAAGTGTTCATGAATAATAATTTGGATATGTCTATTGGAAAGATGTGAAAGAGAATTTTCATCATTGGGAGATGACAAACAGAGGAAATGTTGTTATAAGGGGAAGACCAAGATGAACCCAAGTTAAAAATTTACCTTAGATGATGAGAGGAGTACAAGAAAGGTTGGATGAAATTGAAAGAGCACAAAGGAGAGAATCTCATGGTGGAGATGTGAGTGAGAAAGAATAAGAAGTTCAGGAGCTTGGTATGGAGGATATGGAAAATGATTCTGAGAGTAGATTTATTAGAGTTGTGGCAAGGCTTGGTAGTAAACCAATGTCTAAAACGTGTTTTTATAATGGGAGACTGAATTTATAAGAGATTGTAGACTAGAATAATATAGATGAAGAAGTATTTTGAATATGAGTCTATAGAGGAAAACAAGAAGGTGAAATTTGCTTACATAAATCTGAAGAGCCATGCTTCATTATGGTAGGATCATGTGCAGGCTGAGACATATATAAAAGGTAAGGAGAATATTATATACTTAGAGAGGATGGTGTCAAAGATGAAGGCCAAATTTTTACCTTCTGACTATCAGATGAGTTTGTTCAGAAAACTATAGAATTTAAGACAAAAGGAGATCATCATTAAAGAGTAAATTGAGTACTTTTATAGACTCACTTTAAGGGTTGGACATAAAAAGGATGGACATGAGAAGGTGGGAAGGTATACGAATGGACTATATTTTTCCATATAAGATGAAATCAATTTTTTAAACCTAATAACAATAGAGGAATCCTATCAATGTACATTGAAGGTAGAGGAGAAGCTGACAAGGAAGAAAACAACAAAATCTAGAGGTAGAGGAAGGTCTTCAAGGGGATGAGGACATAACAATGGTATAAGAGGTCAACAAAAAAATGGTGGAGATGTGACCAGTTCACAAAATCAGAACTCAGGATAGAGAGGAGGATAATCTTCTATAAGAAAAGGGTTCTATGGATGAGGTAGAGGTAAAGGTTTTAGAGGTAAGTGTTTTGGATATAATAAGTAATTTGGTCATAAAGAGCAGAATAGGGTGTGTTCTATTTTTCATGTTTTATCTTAGAAAATAAACTTTTATGGTAATGTGATCTTCTATAGATGATCCAACCATTGTAATGTTTAAATGGATGAGAATAAAAATATTTAAAGGACTATTATCATTTTCATGTTTGGTTTGAGTCTATATCTTGGTATGAGTGAATATCTAAGCATCATAGAATTAGAGGTTGTCCTTAGGTGGATTCCCCATCTATTTTTACATCATTCTCTCATCCACAGTATGTGCAGTGTCAAATACCATTTGAGTGCCCATAATAGGTAACCTAAATATTTCATGGATGTCATTCAAGGTGATCTTCACTTATATTACATATCCCTCCACCATCGACCATAATGTTTCTATTATAATCTCCCATCACCTGAGAAAGATGGCCATAACCTACATGCTCAAAGGCATGTAGTACATTTCCATGATCCCTCTAAATCCCAAAATTTGGAGATGATATCTATTTATTATATTAATTAAATAGGGGTAATAAGGATTGAACACCTTATGTATAATGTCACCTATATCAACCCTATAGACATATAAAAAAATTATGTGTCTTTATATAATATATTTTCATGGGGTGCCTAGAATATTTTTTTTCAAAGAATCCCTAGGATTGAAGGAAATACACAAAAGGTTGTATACACCTAATATCTTCATTTTTATCATTTAATAACACTTTATATTACAATTATATTTGACCCATCAATATCCTTGAGTGCACACATCAAAGGGTACACTAGGAATGGGGTGGGATCAAATTATAGTACTTTGTAATAGATGTTTGCATACTATCCTATCACGATCTCACTGTTATAAATTTAACCTCCTTTGAGTGTTTATTTTTATTTATTCTCCATCTACTTTCCATGAAAATATGTTATCTTCCATATATCATACAATATCATCTTGGCTAATTCAATTTTTTCATACTTAAGTCTTCCCTATACTATATCATCCATCATGATAAATTATGAGTCTATCTTCTATCATTTGTAATGTATTAGCCTAGTCAATACCATATTATGGAAACTGACATATTTTGACTATATCATCATACCGTATATTATAAATTTAAATTTCAAGGCTAGTATTGGGTATTACATCCATGCATAAGAGTAATATTTCATTCCTAATAAATATATAACATTCATACACTCTAGTTATGCTCGTATTTCTTCCCCTGAGTAGTATTTTGGAGAGTTAGTGTTTTAAAGTCTTATCTTAGAAGTCTTGTATTATGGTGTCATTGAAGATCAAT
>JARHVA010006833.1:700000-775000 GCA_037957365.1 Torreya grandis
CGTTATTTATATGGATCAGTCACAATTCAGAAGTGGAAATTCCTTCGTATTTCCTGTGCCCGATATCGATCCTGCGGATGCGAGACCCTGTAACGCTCTGCACGGGTGTGACCTAAGACCGACAGAGCATTGAGAAGTGGATGTATACCTTGGGGAAGAACACATGCCCTGCCACTATGCAACTCCTGCACAACACCGAGCTTATACCCAACCGCACCCTGCGCCGCCTCATTCAACACTGGTGCGTCGTTAACTCCTCTGTGGGCGTCCACCGGATTTCCACGCCCCAGAATTAAAGCAATAGAAGCAGGCGCCTTATCTGTGTTGATCGAATCGCTTCCCGACCACACGTCGGAGAGAAGAAACACCTGCTAGAGGATGTTATGTATTCTCGATGTGTTGTGCGGATGTACAGAAGGAAGAGCTAGCATGGCCGACCATGCCATGGGTATCCCTGCAGTCTCTAAGAAAATAATGAGAGTTTCGGACTTGGCTACCGAGAAAGCAGTCGGAATACTTTGGTCGCTTTGCAAATACTCTCCGTCTGAGCGAGTTAGGAGTGAAATGTTGCAGGCGGGGGCGGCGGCCAAGTCGTGCATTCTTATGCACGCGGAATGCACGCCGAAAACAAAGAGCAAAGCCAAAGAGACGCTGATGGTGCACGTCAAGAGTATGGCACTATGGAAAATTCATTTCTCCCTCTTCATTTCTGTTTGGGGTTCACGTTCCTAGAAGGGGCCATGGCACACTCTAATCTTATGAGCATTGATCCGGCAATAGGTAGACGTGGAGCTATTCGTCTCCACGCGCTGCGCTCTGCTCTGATCGGCCAATAAACTCTACTGGTTCTGCTGGAAGCTAATTTTATCCCAGGTAGGGGTGAGCCTTTATCCATGCAAAATAAATATTTGGACGGATGCCACAGCATTTGGAGAGAGGCCAGAAGCCAAATCAAATGTATATAAGATAACATAATGATATTAATGTTCAGGAAAGGTTAGAATGGTTTCACATAAACTGTGTAAAAAAAAATTATTAATAAAAAAATAGAAAATACAAGAGCAAGTCCAGACAAAACTGTACATACCTCAGCACCAATTCTTGGAGTTTCGTTTCGTGCTGCGATATAGTAATTAGCCAATGCTAAAAAGTATTGGAATTATAATTCGAAAAAAGGAAAAACACCAAAATTGGGTGGAACAAAAGATTGGAAAATTGCAGGCCTCAATCAACCAAGCTTACTTTCCATTACATTCATATATATTAACTTATTTATTTTTGGAATGTTAAATGTTGCCAAATATAGGAATGAAGGAAAAAATTAAAAAAATTAAAAAAAGTGTGCTTCCTTTCACTTCCATGGATTATACAAACATGAATTACAGATATGAAAAAAATCCGGTTAACATTGTATACATTACAATCTTTAATCTTCTAAAATTCTTGATATTTCTCAAATAATTTTTTTAAGGAGATTTGGATTCTCAAGCATTGAGGAATTTAATGGACGATAATATTTATCTAATATTTTTTAAACTTAACTTATTTGAAATAAGGGTTACAGAGGGACTAGTCACAGAGAAACGTTCATTACATTTGTTTTAATATTACCTGTATCTCATGGGAAACTTGTTTTAGTATTTTTTGTCTATATAGAAATTTTCCGTACATCTTTGTATAAAATTTGTTTCTGTTGTTTCAATTCTAATATACATAAAGATTCACTTTATAGATTTTTTTACTGACTAATTAAAATATAATTGAATTGAAAATTGTGATTTTTATATATAATTAAATTAAAAAATATTGATATAAAAATTATTTTAATTTTTATTTTATGTTAAAAACATTAAATCAATAAAAATATTATATTTAAAAGAGTTTTAGACCTTAAACTTCCCCCTGGTCAAAAGTGAATATATGAAGGAGTTGAATGTTTCTATGTGAAAAGAAATAAGTGTGAAGGATCCTAGGATGCAAATGAAATTGAATCATGCAAATGAAAGTGGATAGGCTTTAGTTAAAAGGAGAAAGAGAAAAAAAAAATAAAAGGAGGATTTGGAAGAGGAGAAAGTAAAGGTTGGCAGGAATGCAATGAATATAGAAAAGGAAGAATCAAGACAATTAGATGTGTAAATTTTGGTCATGATTGATGATGTGGAAAAATGATTCAAAATTAAAATTAAAATTATGAAGATTTGTATTATAATAGTTACAATTTGGAAAGGAATCTTTTAGAATCTAACCTCTAGACACCCTCCCAAAAATAAACAACATTGATTGAAAGATCAAAAATTGGCACGAGGATCAATCATTTAAGATAATAGAGATTGATGAAATAAATTAAAATTACGGATACAAAGAAAATCATAATTTTTAGTTAAAAAAATTTCCCTCCTAAAAAATGAACCAAGTTGAAAATAGAAGAAAATGTAGAAAGAAAGTCACCATATTAGGCCTTGCAAGGAAAACTAAAAAAAATATAGTAGAAAAAAGAATTCAACCCCGCCCTAACCCCCCAAAAAAGTGTCACATTGACCACATACAAGTGCCATGTTAACCGCCTACGAATTCCATGTCACCCAATAGACAAGGTGAGCTTGAGCATAGTATTAATCTTGGACAAAGAGCTTGATAAATTGGAGTTCAAGGCCAGAAATAAGCTCAAGTCTAAACCAGGACTGCAGTGATTAGATTAGACCTCAGAATAGGCTTGAAGACAAACCTAGCGAGAATGGAGAGCCACATATGAGTTAAACATAATATAGAGCTTGGGTTTTTTTGGAGTCATAAAATTGCATGGTAAGAGCTCGACATTGATCACGACCAAATAAAACATATTATATTAATTATGATCATAATATAATAATAATTTATATTAAAATATATATTAGATATTAAAATATAATATTTATATATTCAAATATAATAGTATAATATATTAAAATGTATATGTTGCATAATTTAATATTAAAACATATATTACGTAATATTAATATAATAAATAATACTTAATATATACAAATAATATTGCCCTCACATCAGTGTCATTACATTGTTGATTCATTGTAGACATTAGATATAGATTATTTATGTAATCAAATAGAAAATAGTCAATAAAAATGATTTTTCATGAACCATATCACACTATTGATTTACACTTTTTCGATTTAAAAAATCCTTTTAGATAAATAGATAGATAGATACACACACACACACACACACACACACACACACACACACACACACACACACACACACACACACACACACACACATGTATATATGTATATATATGTGTATGTGTATATATACATACATATTGGTAAAAAGGATTTTTTAAAGTGAAAGAGTGTAAATCAATGATGTGATGTGGTTGATGAAGAATCAATTTTATAGACTATTTTATATTTGATTACAGAAACAATCCATGCCTAATGTGTTCATTGAATCAACAATGCAATGATGTTGATGTGAGGGCAATACATTTAGGTTATGGATTTTATCTTATTATTTTCATTGCATTTGAAGTGAGTATATAAGGTTTTTTAAAGTGCATGATGCATGAGTGCATAAGTGGGAATCATCCATGATACAATGTGAATGTCAGAGTATAAGAGTCACTCATTGAAAAAATTAGTCACAGGTGGCAGAAAGAGTTGGTAGGTTTAAGTATTAAGCATTATGAGGTGACCACATCCTACTTAAAAATGGAATATATGCTAGAAATGAGAAATGAAAATAAAAAAATTATACATTCTATCTAGTGTTTCTTGCACTCTCAAAAAAAAATTCTAGTCAATTATATTCTCCAAAGAAAGTGTGAAGAATATGAAATCATCCAAACATTTTTTGATTCCACATTGGAAAAATCCATAATAAAAAGGAGATATTATATTAAGTATAAAGAGGATGGCCTAGATCATATTATCAGAAGTTATATTTATCAAGAGTTAGGGCTAAGTAATATTGAGAGGAAACAATAAACATGGAACATATTAAAAGATGAAAAATCCAAATCTATGAAGATAAAGACCATATAGACCCAAAAGTAGGAATTTAAATTCAAGGGTTAATCTCCCCCTCTTTACTTAACATAGGAAAATATATAATAAAGGCTATGGGAATCGAATCTTGAATGACTGCCTTAATTAATTATAAAATAAAAAATGAGAATGGCCAAGAAGGAACATGCAGCAAGGTTAGACACTAGGGAAAAAATGAAAATATTCATCGTAATTACAAGTAAGAAATTATAAAAAGGAAAGGATTACGTTACATTAAATAATTATTAGAATAAACCCAAGTCAAAATCCATAGATATAAAAAGATAATCATGAGGTCCCTAGCTGTGAAATCCAACCCACAACTGGGATATGTAATACTAATGGATAAAAAAACAAAAGAAAAAAAATTAAGGACAACACCATTGTGATTTATAGAAAGGATGGTGAAACACAATATGATTTATATGATGGGAAGTGGAATGGTAAAACAAATCCATTAAGGATAAATTTATCTCCTAAGTTGAATATTTATAGGCCTAAGTGCCTTTAACAAGGCATGCTTGGTAATTCCTAATTGAAGATGAAAAACCTAATACCATATTTATTCAAGAAACTAATATTAGTGTGGAAACTTTTATCAACATAGCCAAATATGTTTGGAGATCCAATGAATGGACTGGTACATCAACTAAAAGATCAACATGGGGACTAGCTATCCTATTGAAGTCAAAATATTACACCTAAATTTTAGTTTACAAAACTAACAACTTTGTCAATGTATTGTTAAAGAGTTAAAGGATAGACATCAATTCATATACTGAAATGCATATATCTCAATGGATACAAAAGTGAAGAAAGGATGTTGGGAGAAGATAAGATGGCTCAAAAATGAAACAAAGGGAATAAATGTTTTTTTAAGGGAGAATTGAATGGCATTCTAAAATTTTCCTAAACAATAGGAGGATAAAACTAAATAGAACAATCTCTATTCGATTTATTCTTCTCTACCAAAGGGAAGCAATCATAAATTTTAGCCTCAAAGGATAGGATCTACTTGAAACACAAGAAAGGGGAGATTAGCTAATCATAGAAATATTAGATAGATTCCTCGTAAACTCAAATATGGTTGTGTAAGGAAATAATTATTATACATAATTGATCCACTTTATATGATCTTACCATTTTCCTATATCATTTTCCATTGAATTTGATAGAAAGCCAAGGGGCATTCATTTTCAAGTTTGAATTCATGTGGTTTCAAGACCTTGTCTTTGAGTAAAAGTGAAAATATGATATAAGAATGAGATTAGAGGATATAAGTGCCTTATGTTTTCCCAAAAACTCAAGGAGGTTAAGAAAATAATAAATAATGGAATAATAATAATTTTGGTAATATATTCTACAAATAAGAAGGTAGTTAAATAATAAATTTAAATCTTTCACAAATATATTGATTGTAGGGACATTAGAATGAATACTTTTAAAAAATTTAGATACTATGGATTTCAAAACAATATAAAAAATGTTCATAAGAAGAAACATTATGGAAAAAAATGAAGAATATAATGGTTGCATGAAGGAGATAGGAACACAAAATTATTTCATCTCTCAATTATAATTAGAATGAATAAAAATAAAATAGCATAAATTTTAGCTGGGCATAGAGTGTAATAAATTAATATATTAAATATATAAAGAGTGAAGAAGATCAATTCAAAGGGGATACCTCATCAAAGAAGCAAGAGACACAAAAATTCTTGTTATTTTAATATGGGATTAGATAGTAGTGTTGGAAAAAAATAATTTTGGCTTGGCTTCATCTATTTTTTTGCCTAAGGTTTTAGATTAGGACATAATATATTATTTAATTTTTTTTGTTTCTCTTTCAGTAACCACACCAAAAAGGAAGGTGTGGTCAATAAATTGTTAATGGGTAAAGTTGTCCATACTTTCAAATGTTATGATTCTTTTGATGGTGCTTTCATCCTTAGCCTTTGAGATATCTCTTTCTAGTTATTCGGCCATCATAAAAAAATAGAATTTTAGATAGGGTATTACTTTAACATAGTCATATAGATGCTTTGAATAATCCCATTGGAGAGACATTAAGCATGCCAAAAAAATTTGGGCTTGAAATGCCACTGAGCAACCAATCTTGCTAATCCTTCCCAAAGCCAAATTTATTTATATTTTTCATTAGAATTTACCAATTTAATTTTTCATGATATTTATTAATATCCATATTTATTAATATCCATATTTATTAACATCTATTTCAATTTATTTTTACAAATAGAGTGGATAACTGCATGATAAACAATTACCATAAAATCCCCTTATTCTAGGGAGAATAGGAAATCCAAAATTGCCTACAAATGGAAGGAATTTACTTTTTAAATTATGTTGTAAATGGTGTTGCAAAGGAATATCATCTTTAAATACACAAAGGTAGAGTTTTGGTCAACTGTAAATAACCAGGAAATGAAAATATAGTTCAGATTAGTGACAATTTTGTTCTTCCTTTATGATTTCTCAACTAGGCTTACCACTTCCTCACCAAGTGCATAAAATCTTTAAAAAATTCAATTGGAAAACCATCTAGACTGAAGGCCTTATCTTAATCCATGGATTAAACTATGAATTTTATCTCTTCATGAGAAAAAGGTGCCATCGCATCTCTGATTTGTTAATTGTTGATAAGCCTTAAAATTCAACCTAGGCAAGAGGATTAAGAATTTAAGTCATCATATTCCTATCTCAAAATTAGATATTTGAAAAAATCCATAAATTTCATCTTGATTTCATAAATTTTTTCCAAAAAAAATTCATCCATTTATTTTATGGAATAAATTCTATTAATAATTATCTTTGTTCTAGTCGATTTGTCATTTTTATTCGAGTTTTTTTCTCCCTCTAACGTCGTCTCTCCTTAATTTTTTACCTACAAAATATTTCCTCTCTCATTTGTAATTATTCCAACTCTGTCAACATTAATTTTTCCTTTCTAAAGAATCCACATCCATACTTATTGACATGACCACTTCATTCAACTTGGCGAGTTCTACCTCCACCCTTGAAGCTATGTGGAAGATGTTTTTGAAATGATCTTCATTTCATTTTCTTACACAAGATTTGATGTAATTAAGTTTTTTATCGATTACACACATGTTTTTCATAGAAATATTTGTAGCCTAACTTTATTAATCCTTCATACACCTAAACAAAGTAGGGTATCTAAGCAATATATCCTTGGACTTGAATGGAAATTTTTTTGGAGCTTCATCTAAATGAATTTTCCATTCGAAAAAGGTGTGGTCTAGGCCATAGATTAGAATGATCATGATTTCTAGGATCCAATCACTGTTCAACTAAGGAAAGGATACTAGTAACCTATCTAGGCACCAAGCTATTCTAATAAAATCTAATCTTCTATTGGTCTAATAAAAATTCCATTCTTCGGGGACATATCTAACAAACCAAGATAAGCCAATATAAGATTGTGAAGGATGAGATATTCTAGCTCTTTTATTAGCACTAGATAGAATTACATTGAAATCCCTAGACAGAACAATTTTATCCCCAAGGAGTGAAGATAAATAAATGGATATTTCTTCCCAACATTATCTTTTGAGAACTAGACAGTTGGATGCATAAACATTAAACAAATAAAAAACAAAATAAATAGAAAAATTATTGGCAGATCAGAGGGACCATTAACCAGATTACACACAAAGAAACTTCAATCTTATTTTATTCATGACCTGAAGATCAATATATACATAACCTATTAACAAAAATATAGTAACTTTTTTTTGAGAAGAGAGGAGACTGAATTATCTGTAACCATGATAGAAGAGTCTAGAATAATGTAATATATATCATAGAATATTTACGCTATCATTCCCCACCTTATTACATTATTTTTACAAACAACATATTCCTAATAGTTGACCGCCGACCTATCCACCCGCCCCACGCGCCCCCCCCCCTCCGCCCCCCCCCCCCCCCTTTATTTCAAACACTGTAAAAAGATTGATACTCTCCATGTAGCCTATTCACCTTTGAGGTGGCATGCCATCTTTGTGGCATCATGGTCTTGGTGTCACGTTGATTTTTCCTTGCAGGATGACAACTAACCCTGCAAGTGACAGGAGTACATGTCTTTGCTGAACACCTTCAGTGGTTTCTTGGATAACCACAAACCCATATGGTTTTCTGCTGCAAGTTGACCATGAACTTGGAGGTGACAGGAGCTCTCGACTGTTTTATATACTTCGATGGTTTCTCAGATTTTCAAAAACCCTTTTCCAAGAACCAAGTGCTACTTTAGTGCTTTAACTCCCCACAATGTTCTTCATTAGGGGGTACCAAACTGAGAAATGATGTCGAATCCTTTATTGAAAAACACACTATATACTAAAAAAGTACACCATGCACAACATGAAACAAACACACTGAAAATGTGTCACCATAGCAATAATGAGACCCCGTCGTAGGTGACTCGCGAGAGGATGCCAATTGTCTTCCAACCTTCGTATATCCTCCAACGTCCAGTAAATGAAGCTGCTTCACTCAGCTGATGAAGATTTAAAGCTCATATACATGTCATTTTCTAGGGCAAAACTATCCCACTGACACATGACTATGGACATTGAATTTACCCGATAATACGTCCGTATAAGAGATTTTTGACTTTGACAATAAACCTAAACAAAATATTGACAATTTTAAACTTTCAACTCTTTTATAAAAGATTAAATCTAAATACAATTCAAAGAATTTGACTATACTCTTAAAAATTGACACATAATTTACTTAATAACTTATCTAAAACACAACGAAGACTATTTTATTTCAACACCCTGTTGACAATAAAAACAATAATACCAAAGGACTTGTATTATAAATGACTAAATTAGAACAATTAAAAATACTAATGACCTTTTGACAGCAAGCAGCAAGCTCGGACTGGGTGACGGCGATTGTAAATAATCAGCATGTAGAATTTAATGGCTGTCAACGCGATATATTGTGGCACAGAAATCAGGATCTTATTGCAATTTATTATCTTCAGAAAATCATGAGGCATCTACGATGGAGATCGAGGCAGATCACGTGGAAGCCATATGGAGAGCTTGCATAGTGAAATTGCCGGAGAAGATGGAGTCGTCCAGCTCAAAACAACACAGATCTGAATTCTTCGATGCTAAATAATGAATGCTTCGATGCCAATAATGCATATCTAAACTTAAATACCGCAATTTAAGCAAGCTCGTTTGTCATTGCACGGGTTGGAGCGCAATAAGAACATATCTGGTGCTTAATACGAAGAACAACTGACAGTTGCATACACAAATGCGATCAGACACATCATCAAAGGACTCACGATGGAATACACAGCGGAGACTTAGTTTGCAGGTCGATCATGGTATTGTGGCATAGCAAGATGCCGGAGGAAAGCCGTCCGGAAGATAAAATGCTAAGCTGACGTTTGAGAGTCTGCCACTGCTATCTGAGCATATATCGAGGAGCTCAGATTGCAAATGTATACGAGGGTTCTGCGATGCCAATGATGCACCGTATACAGCTTGCTAAGAGTCTACAATCCTAAATACACACAGGTCTGCTAAATAGACTGCAAATATGCACGTATGATGAAATCTCCTCTAGACGTCACACACAGTGCATGAAAAACCGCTGAACAAAACACTAATATAGATCTAAATATAATGACCTATAATTTAGTATTCAGAAAATAAATTCTCATGCACAGGGGCAACCAAAATCAAAAATGGAGCTGGCCCATTCAGATCTCAAACTCCCATACCTGCTCTGATACCAGGATTGTTGGCAGATCGGAGAGACCAGTAAGCAGATTACACAGAGAAACTTCAATCTAATTTTATTCATGACCCGAAGATCAATATATACATAACCTGTTACCAAAAATATGGTAACTTTTTTTCGAGAAGAGAGGAGACTGAATTATCTGCAACCATGATGGAAGAGTCTAGAATAATGTAATATATATCCTAAAATATTTACGCTTATTTTTGATAGCTTGCATACCTTCCAACTTATACCTTTACTATAAGGTTCAATTGACATTGCATATGGTGACTAGATGAAATCTAAACCTCTTGAAGCAACATTCACAACTAGGAAATCTCCCTTCCATAAATTCCAACTTCTATTCATTTAGATATTTTTTTATCTCTGACATTAAGCTTTGTTTTTTTTGAAGTAACAAAATTTCCAACGTTAATGAAAAAGTTTACACTTAACTAAGCGGAGCATTGAGGCCCCTAACATTTTAGGATATGATCTTTATGGAGAGGAAGAGGGGAATTTCACCCATGATTTTAAGATTAGAAAAATCATTGATTGTATTTTTTTACTCCTGAAAACACTTGCTTCTAATTTTTTCATCTTAGATTTACGACCTTGCTTCATTTTTTCCTATAATTTAGTTTAGAGAGGAGGCAGTGAATTTGGGAAATTATGATAATTTTTCTTGAATGCATTTCATCCTCTTAGTCAATAGTCCTCATAGTCACTATTGACCTAATCCTCCTCATCATCTTCATTTTTTGTATAGTATTCCTTCGCAAACCTAGAGGAGAGACCCTTCCTATTTATAGGGGCGAAATGATCTTGTTGGATGGTGTTTCTTAGAAATTCATCAACCTTCTTTGTTTCCTTTTAAAAAGTTTCATAGTATATGGTCATAGTGTTGGGGGTTAGGTAACTCCCTTGACTCAATATGTTCCTCACCACCAGAGTCTCATCAAAATACAGGTCTTGAACATTAGGAAAATCTTCCACAACTTTCTTATTCTTATTTTTCCAACAAATTTTATAAAAAACCTCCACCAATGGTGGGACCTTTTTAATCCCTCTAAATCAATTGAGTTTTTCTATTATATTTTTTCATTTCTAATGAGAATAAATCTTTATTTATATGCCCAATACCATGACACTTGAAGCAATGTGTTGATGTACGATTTATACACACAACAAATAATGGTTTTTCATCCTCCTATTTTAGGACTATTGATAATTTTGTCCAATGCATGAGAACTACAAATTGTGACTCTCCAAAGTATTCATTTTTGAATAGTAACATGTGACCTATAGTCATTAAAGGAAATAAACCTAATTGATCAAAACAACACCCCATAATGATTATTCTCAATGATGTTATATTATAAAAACTAATATCCACCTGCTCTATGAATACTCGAATCAATCTAGATACAATAGAGAGTCTATGGAAATATTTATGAAATAGATTTCATAACATTAGCCTAATTTTTTTTTGTTAATGGTAAATTTCAAAAGCACACTCAACCATAAATTAAGATCTAAATTACAATCTCTATATATAAAACATTTATAATAATTAACAACTCAATCTAACTCTTCATAAATTAGATGATTTTTTAATTACATAAATCAATTTTGATCAATTAAAATTACTCATGCACACCATTGAAAACCAAGAAAGAGAATAATAATAAATCATATCAAACTTTACTAAATATTTGGTAACTTTATTAATGTTGACATGATCTTACTCTTTTTTTAAAAAATAATTTCAATAAAATGTATATAAAGAACCCTATGGTCATTGCTTTCCTTTTAAAAAATACATTTCATGTGATCATTTATTTAAACAAGATTAAAACTAAATAAAATTAAAAATAATTGATGCATGAAATATAAATTTAAAATGAGTTGTCTTAACTTAAAAGAAAATTGAATCTTTATTTATACTCTGAGGCCACTTAGACTTATCCCTTATTTTTATATAGATCAATCTTGATCATGACTATCCATGAAAAGTGTTAGACATATTATCTTGTAAATATAACTATTTCAAATTTATATTATTTTAAATTTTATATAATATAATGAAGCTAGTAATGGTTTGATGAGGGGTGATGGTTGACAATTTTAAGTCTATGCTCATGGGCCGAAATCACCATTAGAGTCTTCTGCATTTGAAAAATGTGTTTTGTTGTGTCACTTTTATCTATGTTTATGTTGTGTGGTTTTATTTATCATATTCATATCTCCATTATTAAAATTTGAATTCACAACCTCTTATTCTATGAGAGAGCGAAATAGTGATAAGTGGCACATTTATATTGAGTTATAGACATGTAGAGGTATACTTATCAATCCCATTGTGTACTTACATTTTGATGATAAATCCTCACAATAATATGAAGTTAATACATGTGGCATGGTTTTAAAATGTTCGAGAGGATTTTTCATGGGCTATATGCTGAGAAGTTGCATGACCATGACATGTGGTACCCTATGATTGGGTCATAGTTGTACATAACATAATATATTTTTGGAGCTGCTGCAAATATTTAAATATGTGAATGAGTTAAATTTTAACATGTGGATTATATTTAATGAATCATAGACCTAGGAATGATCTAACCTTGTTGAAAATTCAAGAGATTAGGTGCAAAACTATGAGTAGACATGAAATGGACAAGTGGTATGCTTTAATGACTCAAACCTTAAAATAAAATTGTGTGAAGTGTGAATTTTATAAATTCCCAAAGTTATAACACATGTATCATTTTAGATCCATACTAAGTGAAATATGATGTGACTCCATATGATGATGACACATGAATAGTAACATATGCTCATACTTGTGAATAATAGAGCTCAGTTGTGAATGCATGTGATATCTTACAGTTTGATATGAATAAATGTGACTATGTTTCAGGCGTATATATTGAAAGGAAAACTTAGATAAAAAATTTCAAAGGGAACTTAATAAATTTGAGAAAAATATTCCAACAAGGCCTCATCAGTCATTGTTCAATTGAAGCATATGAGTCTACATCCAAGACACTTAAAACATTATATTAAAAGTTTAAGAAATAAATAATAATAATAATGATTTAATATATTGAATTCAAACTAAATATGAAATATCAAACACTTTCCTAAATCCAATACCAATATACATGCACTTGTTAAGAGAAATGTGTTGAGATCAAGGACATCTCCATTTTTAAATAAATATGGGCATGTTGGTCACAAAAAATGGAGACCTATACAAGGAAAACATTGTTAATTTTTTATAATTCATAATATACAGTTAATTTTGAAATAAAATGAAAACTTATTCAAGAAAATATTCTTATTTTTAAAATAAACTTGAATATCAACTTCAATCTTAGCACATAACATATTAATCCTTCACATCTAGGAAGAGTCAAATGTGTGTGTACAATGATTCACTTATTTAATTTTGATGTAGTTAATATCAATCACTTGATTAAAACTTCTGAGGGGTATTTTATATTTATTTTATGTTTTTATTTCCTTTTTGGGAATTGCAAAGTGGGTAAGGCTTGGGAATTTATTTACTACCAACCAAGCATCTATATCCCCAATAGAGATACATCTAACTCCAATGTAGGCTTTCTTATACTGCCAACCAAATGTCTATATTCCCAATGTAGATTACCCATATAACTATTTAAAATTAAGCTCTTGATTATTCTTTTAATATTTGATATTCTCCTTTTCTTTCTTTTGATTTATTTTCTTTTGTCTCTCAAAGGGTTGAGAACCAATATCACCATGTGAAATGGGTTTGAATATGTTAAATCACAAGTGATCTCTACTTTACTAATCATACACCTTAAGAAAATTCTCAATATGATAAATTATAGTCATGAATAGTTTTCATAGTAAAGATCATTTTTAATTCATGTGATAATTATGACACAAACATTCAGTCCTCTAGTGAAATAACAAAGTAATCAAATATAATATTGACATTCATTCAAAATTTTACTAGATTTAATAAATTATTAATATTTCACAGTAAACTCATCTCTGATCAACTAATTTAATGTGACTAGGGACCTCCGTTGGAATGGGACTTGGTTAGTGGAAACTAATGTGTGGGAAAAAATTCTTAGTTTTATGTTTGATTAGTGACACATTTTTCACTCCCATTATGTAAATAAATATATAATATGAAATCAATCAAACCTATGAAAACAAAAAATTATATTAAAATAAATTAATCAATGAGCATAAACTACTCCAACTCTTACATATCCTACTCCTAAATTAACAATTGACACTCAAGGCTTGGAGGGTGAATGCCAAACTTGATATGAAACATTTGGCACCACATAGTAAAACTTAATGCTCCCATTTTATTATTTTCAACTTAGAAAACACATCCTTGGATTATTTCCAAAATTCATTCAATTTGTTCATTCCAAATTTTAAAATATCCAAAAGCATATATTTCACATGATGATTCTCATCAAACCTGAAATAAGTAAAAACATTGGGTTCAAGTAAACATACATCAAATTCAAGATAAATGAAATCATGAAACTCTTTTACCTAAGATTTTGTGATATTTGGAATTGGAGGTAGAGTGAATACCAATTCTTTGCAATGTGGTATAAATGGTGAGTAAGTTTCTATTTCTTCATTGTACATAGGTTTAATGTGTTATTCTTACCAAATGTGTTTTTCAATTTCCAATTTAATTACCAATCCTCTATAATAAGTAGATTTTTTTGGGTCTTCACAAAAGGGAACATAACCTACCTAAAATATATGGAATAATTCCATTTGGATATGATCTTTGACATCCTTTTCATCTTTAAAATTCTCCAGTTCAATGTTCCAATGTGTTTCACCCATTAAAATATCACATCATTTCTTAAATATGGAAAATAAATCATCATTAGCACTTTGTGAATTTAATTTTTATTATTATACACAGTCAATGTTATTTATTTATGCATCACTAGCATATTTCATTAACATATTAACCTCTATAATAACTCATTGATTATTTGTTAACATTGCCTCTTCTTTGTTTGATTATAGTTCAACCTCCTCTGATTGTTCTTCTGTATGAAATTATATTGTATCATTCTCAAAGTCTGAATGCATATTATCATAAAAACCTTCATGGTAAGTGAATTTATATTCATCACATTCATTTTTATCTACAAAACATGAAAAAACTGGTTTAATCATAAGGTCTAAATTTGTGTCATATTCAACTAAGAGATTATAATTTTATTTCATGATGGGTTTAGTATTATGAAAAAGAGTCTTATTTGAATAATCGGCCATTGGATAATTCATATTTTTATAGGCTTGAGCAATTTTAGGTATGCCATTTTGAAATAAAAAATAATTGATAATTATTGATTGGGTCCCTATTGACTATGAAAACCTTTGCTAAAGTTAATGTGTTTATCATAGAGGTTTTCAAGAACATGTAAATAATGGGATATAAATAATTTATGTATATATATAGAATGGTATCTTATTAAGATCCACAACTAATAGGGATGATACTATAGATCTCTTGAAATCCTAGATTGAAATCCCTAATTAGCTAATTGAGTTTTCTCTTGAGTGTAAGTAACTGACTCAATAAAAAAAGGGGTAATTAGAGGTCCAAATTGTAAAAATTCATCTTCTAATTTATTTTTGTAGTCACCCTATGTTTAAATTTTGTAGAGATAGTTAAGCCACTCACCCCTATGCTTAAGAAGGGTGAGGAATTCAAATGGATAGCTCAAAGGAAAGATAGCTTTGAGGCCACAAAGTAGGCCATAACCTGGGCTCCCACTTTGATCAGCCCCAACTTCAACAAAGACTTCAACCTCTATACTTTCAGCAATGAAGAGGTGACATCTGCCATGCTTACCCAAGCAAGAGATGATGACCTCGAATAGCCACTTGCCTTTTTTAGCCAAGGATTAGAGAATTTTAAAGTTAGGTACATGTATGTAGAGAAGCAAGTCCTGGTAGTAGTGCAGAGCCTAAAGAAATTCAGGCATATGTTGTCTAACAACAGGATCCACCTCATGGTCCCACATCCTAGCATCAAGGATTTCTTAACCAATCGAGACCTGAATGAGAAGAGGGCAGGGTGGATTACCAAAGTGATGGAGTATGACATAGACATTAAGATCACCAAGCTGGTGAGGGGAAGAGGCATGTGTGGATAGCTCGCTGTAGACTTAAAGCAAGAGAGGGGAGGCAGCTTGTTAATTCATAATGCGACCAGTATAGAGGAACTGGCTGTCATAAAGGATTGGACATTGGACCTAAGGCATTTCCTTACTACCGGTGAGTGCCCACAGGGTCTTGATAAGACTAGAAGAAGGTATTTCAAACTCTTGTCTCTCCCTTACGTCTTGGTGGGTGAAGTATTATTTAGAAGGGATATCTCTGGGATCCTTCTAAGGAGCATTGACCTAGACTAGGCTGCTAAAGTATTGGCTGAGTTCCATGATTGGCCAGCAGGTGGTCATTTCACTTCTAGAACTACCACAACAAACATAATGAGAGCTGGCTATTTTTGGCCTACTCTTTTCAAGTACACCCATGCCTGGGTAAGAAAGTGCCAGAAGTGTGCACTTTTTGATGGAAAATAGTGATTGGCTGCCATGCCTCTACAGCCCATCCAAGTCAAGCAACCATTCATGCAGTGGGGCCTGGATTTCATAGGGATGATCAATCCTCCCTCTAGTGCTAGGCACAAATGGGTCCTGACTGCTACGAATTACTTCACCAGGTGGGTGGAGGCTGTCACTCTGAAAGAGGTGAATGAAAGCACAGTTCTAGAGTTTTATGAGGACCTGGTAATAAGATTTGGGGTTTTAGCCACCATAATCTCAAATAGCGCCTTGGCTTTCCTGGGAGCTAAAACAAGTGAATGGGTGCTAAGGTATGGCATATACCTCAGCACTTCATCAAATTATTAGTTGTAGGGGAATGGGCTGGCTGAGTCCACCAACAAAAATCTAATCAAAATCATAAAGAGGACTATGGAAGAAAATTAGAGGACTTAGCATGCCAAGCTAAAGACAGCTCTATGGGCCAACCGAATTACTCCAAAGAGAGCAATAAAAAATTCTCCATATACACTCGTGTATGGAAGGGAAGCTAGGATTCCCATCTCGTTGGAGTTGCCAGCATTGGATTTCACCCACCAACTACAATTTGAAGAAGGACCCAGCATGGAGGTCAAGCTGTGTGAGCTAATGGAGCTCCAAGAGGTAAGGGATCGAGCTATGGCTCTATGACCAGTCGCCAATAGCAAGTAAAAAGGCACTTCGATAAGAAATCTTCGTCAAGAGATTTCTCTAAAGGAGACATTATCCTAAAATGGGACAAAGATCGAGCTAAGCCTAGGAAACATGCAAAAATTGATGCCCTGTGGAGCGGTCCTTACATGATTACTCAGTGCAAGTAGCATAATGCGTTCCAACTTTCTAGGTTGGATGGCGAAGAACTATGTATCCCAATTAATGGGATATATTTGAAGCATTGCCACTAATTTTTGGGTTCACTTGTACATATTTTCCCTTGTTTTCTTTCTCATTTTACCTAAGTGTTGTTGCATATGTAGTAGTTTTCTTAGTCTTGCGTGTGCTTTCTTTTCATGGAGGTAGATCTGTGTGGCTAGTTCTAAGTTTTAGCAGAGCTATTGCTAGTTTTCAAGGTTACTATTTGACTCCATGCCCAATGGATTTTTCAAGGCAGCTAGTCTTTACGCATAGCAGGCATGCTTCCCCTGTGAGTCGCCATCTATTGACCAATTTTTACCCTAAGCAAAAAATCGTTCACCTTCTTTATTCACTTTTTGAAGAGAGTTATTTCTAGGTTACACAAGTTCAATGCCAGTCTTTTCTCATTTTAGTTTAAACCACTCAGTTCAGCATTTTGGTTCATCAGCTTGGCACTTTGGTTCAATGGCACTTTTGGTTCAATGGCCTAAGGTTCAATCTTTTAGTTTAAAGCGGCTTGGTTCAATTATTTCAAGGGCTCATCGGTGCGCTTTCATTGAACCAATTGAACTGTTGAACCATTTTGGTTCAACGGGTTCAGTTCAATGAAATTTTAATGTTTGGTTCAATGTCCTGGTTTAAGGCTTGGTTCAAAGGCATGCCCTTGAATCGAAGGGTAAATTCAAAGGCTCAGTGCCCTTTCGAAGGGCTAACACTTCAAAGGAGAGGACCCAAGTAAGTTCAAATCTCAGGTTCAAAGTTCAATTTGTTTGAAGTCAACTAAGGAATTCAGGCTGCTAACACATTAAGCTTTAAGCAAAGGCAAAGGTGGACAAAATTTTTGCAGAAACATTCAAAGACATGACAGCAGTCTGAAGAGCCAAGCGACCCACCGAAGTATACAAGGAAAGAGTGCCCATGAAGAATTAAGAGGGCCCAAAGTCAGCAAGCCACAGAAGAAGTCATTATGCCCGAGGACGTCCTAGAGGATGTCAAAATTAATGAAGCAAAGTAGCCATTTGCCTTCAAATGAAAGAGCACTAAACATGGAAAGGAGCTCAAAAAATGCAGCGACCCACCTGAATGTTCACCGCAGGGGCCAAAGAAACCAAATAAGACAAAATGGAGGAAAACCAAAGCGACAAGTAAGGAATGAGTAAGCAGTCAGTCCAACTGGTGCTAAATGGAGAAGTGACTCCAGTAGGTGAAATATCACTAGCGAATTGATCATTTGGGATGCAAGCAGCTAAGTAGAGTAATTGTTTTCTCCATTTTGCATTAAATGGGAAGGCAAATCGTGTATTGACCTGGACAAAGGCAGATTTCAAGGGGACAAAGCGTACATTTTATTAATGATTTTAAGTAACTTGTTTCCTTTCATGAATAGACGCAATAGGCCACTTGTAACCAATGAGCATCAAATGAGCCTCTTGGACTTTCCATATATATTTCAAACTTGATCATTTGTAATCATCTTTTCATGAATTTTACAAGGCACAGCCCTGCTAAAATTTCCACCTGAATCAAATAAAATCAATTGTTACCTCTTCTTGGATAGATATTCTGTGTATGTCCTAAGTGTTTGATTTGTGTTTAGTCATTGTCTTTTGATGCTCTCACAGGTTTAGCACCAACACACCAGTTATCTATAAGGTGCCATTTTCTGTAATTGACAGGAGAAGAGCTCTATTAGGAAGTATAGAATAGAGGAAGTCATTTATAGTATGTATTTCACAACATCTTGGTGAGTCCCTGTTCATGTGTTTCCATAAGAACCTCCCTATGATTTTCTTATAGCCTGGTCCTTCTGCCATGTCTGAGTGTATGTATGTTTATTTTGTCTAATCATGAGTGTGGATGTGGGAAGGTTGACTTATTTTGGTGTATCACCTCCTTAGAGTAGTTTGTTTTTCTTGTATCTTTCTTCCCTTTTTATCCCCCCATTATATAGCTGTGTGTGTGTGTGTGTGTGTGTGTATATATATATAGATATGCCTATATTTGCACTTGCTGAAACAAACATGATACATCAAAGGGAGCTAGCCCTTATCTAGAGACTCTCCCCTCGAGCTTCACCAGACCCATAGGCAAGGAAGGAGTTTCCATGTTGCGAGGAGAAGGCAGGAATTCGACCTCCTTGCCCCGGGTGTAATTTCCTGTGTCAACACTAGGGAGATGACCATCCTCTTAAAATATGTGGTTAGGATTACATGGATACCCATTCAGGGGGAATGAAATTATCATATCGAGAGAGAGGAGAGAGATTACCATATGGATCTAGTATATAGAGTAAATTAGGTCCATGCTAGGTATCATGCAAGTGGTTTTAGCTATGGTCCACTATCTTATAGGGCTCTAGGGGCTAATGTTTACTAAAAATGATGATGATGATGATGATGGAAATGTCCTATTTCACTTTTCTTGATTCTAGTAGTGATCAATTTCTATATCTACTACTAGGAGTATTAGTGGAGATGCTATTAGGGAGGATTATATTTAGGTGGGCACCAATGTTACTGGCCTAGATATATAGGGAGCTCTAGGCCTTTTGAGCACATAAGTGATATGAGATTAGCATTGGGTTTGTATTACATTGATGGACCAATGAGCACATTTGGGTGTTGAGACATTTGGGGCTACCATGGGATGGATACACTCTAACAGATTATAGAGTTGGTTTCATATGATAGAGAGGATATTATGTGTTGATAGGGGTAGGTGGTGTTGTGAGAGACATTGATTGGTTTTGAGATGCCTTAAAGGATCTCATTATGGGTAACATCATTTGGAGGCCATATGTAGGCTAGCCTAGATGTGTCTAATAAAAATATCATACTTTATCACAACAGACCTGGTGATGGATATATGGGAGGCAAGATGGGGAGACCAAGCTCATCCTATTTGATCGAGTTTAGAGGTATTTTGGCATTTTGTAGGGGATTTTACCAACATTATTGAGATATAGGAGGAATAATGTAGAGTTCTTACTTTTATAGCCATAGCCACATGATAGTTTTTTTATCATGAAGAATTACCGATGAGAGCGATAATAGATAATGTTGTGTGGTGGATGAATATGTAGCATGGTACCAAGCCCTATACATAGTAGCTAATTTTTGATGAGGTGATGGGGGTGAGTAACCCATGGATGTGGATCCTACTGGGCACTAGGATAGGGTGGTGTCCAAGGTGGATAGACAAAGGCAATATTGGTAGTTGTTCAGGTATAGATCATAGGGTTATAAGGATAGGTGGCCACTCTATAGGGTTAGATTTTCATCTTACAAGGTCAGTTTGCCACCTTGACAAGAAATCAAGATCAAGTAAGGATTTCTCCTAGTTTAGTGACCCAGGAGAGAGATATATCAAGTTTTCTTGATGGCACCCTATGTTTATCCATTCCCATAAATCATTACCCTCTATGTATAAAGGTATGATTCTAACACTTACGTAATAATGGGAAACACCCATTTGAGGGTAAAAATTAGTGTGAATACCATTAGGTAGATGCTCTAAATCCCAAGTGACCCAAAGGTTGACATCTGTAGCATGGAGAGCCTCTAATATGTCTAGGACACCCAAATCTATGATAAGTTACACTTCATTAATTTACTCCTTTAGAGTGGCTATATGGAGGTGCCTCCTCTCCCCATCCCCTTGGCAAGCTTCCTAATGAAGTACTTAAAAGATGCACTATCCATGTTGGCCTTCATCTTCAGGATGGAATTAGATGCCAATGTCACCAATTTTTAGTTAGGGGAACTCTTCCTCTTGACTATGGTGAATAAGGGGGAGGTATACATAATTAATTTTTTAGATTCCATCACCACTACCATGAAGGATGAGCTAGAATTTTTTTTAATATGGGGTACCTTTCAGTATTCCTCCTAACACCTGCATCTCATTTTATTCCAGAACTCCTAGTTATTCTCTACATATCTCAATATCAACTCATCTGAGATGGGCATTTTACCCAACATGGTAACCCCATTCAAAATATGGACCCATGTCCTGTAAATCATGTAGGACTACTATGAGTTCTTAGATCTCTTTTTATCCCCTATCCTCATTGACCTCAACTAAGAGGCCATTACAGACAAGATGATGGATGTGCAGTGATCATGGCTCAATAGGAGTAAGATTGCATTTTATTAGTTCTTTGAAAGCCATTTCACCTTTATATAAGCCCATGGGTTCAAGGGTAGGCCATTTTAACTCTTATGCCTGCTAACATACATAACTTTGGCCTTGGAGATGGCCTACCAACTTGATGTGGTGGAGTCTATCTATAGAGAAAGAAAGAGGAAGGGCCTATATGATGTCCCATTCACATAAGGAAGCATCACAATGATGAAAATGCTAAAGGAGCACGTACTTAAATCCAAACTCATGGAGCTCATCCTCAACTTGATCGATGATAGGTGGAGCTATGACTTGATTGGTTTCATAGCCTCCTTAAAAACTACCAGCATACCCAACCATCAGCCCTAACCTTACCTCAAGGATAATAAGTCACCTATAGAAGATGACCTTGAGTATTACATAGATGTATCTTAGATCTCATTGGACACTCGTAGGCCATGGGAGTCCTTCTATGACATGGTTCAGACATTCGAACCCTCTAAAAGGTTGATAAAGGGTATGAGGGCACAACTCACTTGGGGGGATTAGAGCAAAGAGAAAATAACAACCTATGGAAAATAGAAGCAAGAGATTGATAAGATATACTTAAACTTTGAGGATGAGGAAGGAGATGAAACCTTTGAAAGTCTCTAGGAAGAAAATCATCTAGAGGAAAGCTTGGCATAAGGAAGATTCTCTACTGAGGAAGAGGAAGAATAAGCTACCCTTGGGGAAGAGGTGGGATGTGCCTCTTAATAAGGAAAAATAAGACTTGGAGATCCCAAATTTGACAACCTAGCCACCTCCTTTGTATGCATACCCATAACCCCACAATAGCAACAAGCTTCTTTAGGGCACCTCGCATTTGGATCATCATATTAGAAGTGGATCAAGGTATCCTTATGATAGAACCCCCATATAAGAAGATATAATTCTCACATTCCCTTCTTTTCACCTTAGCCTCTTTCTTCAAGCCCACATCTCCACCCATAGTTTTACCTCAAGTTATGACACTCTCCACTACCTAACCAATTACTTCCCTGGCCCCACTCTCCTCTTCATCCACCCAGTCCTCCATCGAGCTCACACCACTTTCCTCTATAGTCCTAATCTCCTCTTTCATGCCTTTTCTAAATCTTCCACCTTCATCATCTACTTCATCTTCCATTATGGCACAATTGACCTCCACCCCACTCCATAGGCTCCCATCTTTCTCTCCATCCACCCTCACCCTTTATCCATTCATATTTGGGGGAATAATGTCCATTGCTTCATAGTAGCAAGTCACTATTACATTCAAACTACCTCAAGGACTACCCTTTGTAGGAGAAAGCATTTAGTCATTAAATCAATACCATCAATAGATGGATGCTATGAGGAAAACTCAAGAAGCTTAAGTCGAGAAGAGGAAGGGAAAATAGGCTAAAGCCATGGTAGTACCTCACATGTGATCATTCTTTAACCCTTCACAACAATCCCTTATGGTTATGCATATGTGCCCTCAAGTAGTCAATCTCCAAGATCAAATGTAGCTAGGGGACTACATAATGCAAGCCATCGGCTACAACCTTAACTAGGCCAAACTCATTAATATGGTCGAGCTAATGGAATAAATGCATAAGCCTATGACTACAAAATACATCAAAGTGACTTGAGAACTAGAAAAGGCCAAGCTAGAACTCACCAAGTTGAAGGCTACAGTCAATTGCCTCAATGTTGAGGCTAAAGCCAAATATGTGAATCTCAATAAAGTGAGGTCTGACCTTTAGAGCCATATCTCTAATGAGAGTTTCTAGGAAAAAGCCAATCTAAGGGTGACCATAGAAACTAAGCTATAATAAAAAGATATTGAATTGGCATAGATCCACCATAAGCTCTTGGATTCTAATTGGGATTCTTAACAATTGTAATAGTAGGCACAACAAGAGTCCTCAGTCAAGGACTAGGAAATCACGTAGCTAAAGAATGATCTCTCCACCTTCTCCTAGACCATGGAGATCCTCCCACTGATATACAACTATACGTAATATATTGGGAGAGGATCAAAAGAATAGCCACAAACCTAAAGCCATCCCTCACCTTCATCATAGATTCATAAATATTGAGATCTCAAGTAAGTGCATCCATCAACTAGGTTATTGCCTATGTAACCACCAAGGTAAAGGATGCATAATTCCTCATCCAAAATATTTACAACACTTCAGGAAATGGAGGTGGCTGATCATAGTAAAGTGGAAACAAAGTTTAATTAATTTATAGGCTACAACAAGGTAGTTACCAAGTGTAAGGTATTTTTTGATGCCTTAGAAAAAGTGGTCCAAGATAGATGGGGACACATTGAGTAACTAGTCCAATTGGGACTCCCCTCTTCATTCTTAGTAGATAAAAACATCCTACTAAAGGACCATATCAAAGTGCTACTGGAGTAGAAATATAATGACTAGACCATGTTTATGGATCTTGATCAATCACCTAGTGTCTTCAAAGTAGAGAAAATACTGCATCCACTCATCCAACTAGAATTTCAATCACTGGCAATAGTATAGGGTTTGGGGAACATCTCCATTAAGAAGATTATTAACCTAGATAGAGCCTTTGAGGCTCTCAAGAAGAAGGTCCAACCCAAGGAGGAAGAGTGGGCACCCTTGTAGGTGGCTCTTCAAAATATGTAAGTTCATAGACCTTACTCTTATTTTGAAAATTTTGCCTTGATTAGTACATGTACCAAATTTTTGGGTTCTCTCATCCATAGGTGGATACCCCTATGAGTCATAAAGAACTATGGATTGGTATCCACCCTTTTGATTATCTTGATTAGTTTACGTTTAGTCTCAGGATCGCTTGACATATATAGCAGTTGCCTTTCATCCTCTCCCTTTTTTAAGGCCCCTTTTTATATATTTTGCCTAAGTATTTTCCTCCCTTTGATTTTAACACATGGCATCCTGATGCTTTCTTGGCAAAAAAAAAGTCCTTGGTTCTTCTTAGAGTAGCATGAGCTTAACACATGGTGACCCAACACTCATTCAAGAGGCCATTTCCTTTTAATAGGCCTTTGAGCATCACCATTTGCTAATGGGGTGATGGGTAGGACCCACAGATTAGTTATCAAGGGAAACACAGTTATTCCATGTCGCACCTTTGTGTTCATTTTGGTAAGGAAGTTCCCAACTTCCATCAAAGAAGCATCAATGGACACATGGCATCATAACACTTATACAAGAGTGGTTTTGATCTCTTAAAACTCTGGGTAACACCATTGGCTATAAAAAAGGAGGGAGAACCACCATGAAATTATGATAAGATAAATTTGAGCCTTTCCATGTGGCATCATGATTATTGTTGAGGGCAAAGTCTTCTTGTCAAAACTAGCAGTTATACCATTAGAAAAGGTATATGGACCTCCATCTCTAATGAGATAACAAAATCAATTTTAGAGATAGACATGTGTCATCACTACGCTCCCCTTGAGCATCATGATAATAAAAAGGTAGAGTAGTTATGCCATATCTGGGATCTATGGGTTAACTACACTCATGAATCTGAGTCCCTTATTCAGTTATAATGGCATTATCATAGGTGCAAGTGCTGATATTTCTAGGTATCACCCCCACAAGAAGCCACTTCACCTATATATTATGGGATCATCCCTTTTGAAAAGGGGTGGTTATCATTTACTTTGTATTTTTATTTATTTTGAAATTAACCCTTTATAATAGAATATGAGTAGTAGCAGCTATTAATTTTTTCATTGTATGACCTTTGCAAGTGCCCCTCACCAGTATGATTGGATGTTTTGTATTGTGCCCTTTAGGCCTTTTGCATTCTATTCTCCACCTAATAATGAAGAGGATGTTGTGTTCTATGTTAATTTGAATGAAGAGTTATCTCTTCTTATATTTCCTTTCTTTCATTTCTATAGTATTAATATTTTCTTGCATCATAGACTTTAATTCATGCTTTATGCTCCTTTATGGTTTGTAGTGTTTAAGGATTCAATATATTTTATGTAATTATAGGTTAATGCTTTAAATCTCTGAGCACATCACCTTATTTAGTTTTGTTTTAGTGTTATTTTCATTTCTCTTATCCATTTTCATCCCCAAGATCAATTGAAGAGATGGCTTCTAAAATCCTAGAGGTTGCTTTATAGACCATAATTTGGTCCCATGATTGTAAATATTCCTATAGAGGCTATCTAACCTAAAGCAAGATTTTTAAGCATCAATAGTTTTTTCACTTAGCTTTCTAGATTTATCTATAAAGTAGTCAAACCAATTTGTATCCACCACTTCTCCTACACTTCTTCCTTTTCCCAATAATAAATTAGGTTGGGGGGATGTGTACTCTTGAAATAAATGACTTATAGCATGAATTTATTCTAAATTTTAACTTTAACCTATGATAGTTATGCATTCAAATATAACTTCTTCCCAAGAAACTGCCTTCCCAGGGGTAGTTAAAAAAACCTTTCATTAAGTATGATCTACCTCTACCATCTAATTGCTCTACTGCTGGCTTACCTTCTTCTTTTTGCACTATCTCCATATCTACAGCATTTATATCTACTTATTTATCTTCATCGGTCCCTTTTTCAAACTCTCTACTTGCCACATTTTCTCTTAACATCTTTCCATCTCTAGTATCTTCTTTCCTTATCTTTCTAGATATATAACTTTCTTTCCTATCTCTATTCCTATCCGTAGTTAATTTTGGATTCCTTGTTTTGTTCTACCATCTCTATTTTTGTAGTTCTCATTCTAATCCAAGAATATCATTATTGCTCTTAGTCTTTTCACCTTTTATTTTTTTAGATTAAGTTCAGGTTTCTTTTAATTATCTCCTCATCATTCACTTCTAAATTGCATGCAACTCCCATTGTGCCTAAAGAAACTACTCCATGTTGATTGGAGTAAGCTCCATGGCCTTTTCCACAATCAATATATTAATTAGAATAGGTAGTCATTGTAGCTATTTCCCCCTTATTCCTTGGACAAACTAGTGTTGTGTAACTTCAAAAGATATATATCTATGTACCATGAATTTGGTAATATAACCATCAATTTTAATCCTCATCTAATTATTTAGTACTTGGGTCTAGTTTGTATCTAGCTTACACAGTCTATCTAACTTCTCTTCTGTTCAAACTATAAGATTTATCCTCGTTATTCTGAAGAAATAATATTCCACCCTATATATCTATGTATCTAACAATATAAAAAACTCACACCAAAATATTTCATAGATTTTACCATAGATATGTTCTTAGATACTCTCCTTCATAGTTATTCTGACTCTCCTAACTTATTCTTATATAGAATTATGTATTCTCTCATCCAACCATATCTCTATATCTATTTATCTTGGAAACCATCTCAACATAACTCATCCAAATGGTTCCATGCTCACTGCACCATTACTGGTAGAGGTTCTAGGAAAACTCTAAAAACATGCTAATTACAAGGACATCTTACACAACAAAGAGAAAAAATAAATGAAATCCAATAGTTTAGACTTATAAAACATAGTTTAAATATAAAATCACACTATTTCATTGAAACACATAAATAACACATTGAAATAGGTGGTCTAACCATAACAAATTATAGATTCAAAGGTAAATAAAGTACTCACTATGCAATGAACATAGATAAAATATTATTAAGAAAACCGTAAAAAAGGTATTTTAATAATCTCTAACACACATTGTAACCATATTTCATTACAACTAATCATTATATATAGAATATTACATAACATTGTCTCTTTACACTCTAGTCTTTAAATATGCCATAAGAAAAGACTCTATGTATTATATACTCTACTTCATATGCTTATAAGGTCACATACAAACAAAATACTATAAAAAATACAAAATCATATAATTTAGACATGTGTATAGCCAATTATACCAAAAACTTTTGGTGACCTCAATCCATACCCAATAATTTTATATCAATTAGACAAGTGAGGCAAAGTCATGATAATTTTTATAAACTATCATTCTATCAGGTAGTGGTTCTGTCGAGTCTACAAGAGGTTGATGACCTTATGGTATATAAGTAGTAATATATAGGTTGCCAAATTTTTATCAGTGGTATAAAATTCTTCTTTCAGGCATGTTTCAAATTTCAAATCAATTTTAAAATTGGAGCCAAAGTTATGATAGTTTTTTGGAATGTCATTCAGCCATAAACATGCTTCTATATAACCTGATGGTTCACTACATTTTAGAAGATATGATATGATAATTTTGTTACCAAATTTAATGGGTTTATGTAAAACATAGTTATATTTCTATTTTTCAAAATTTTGTTCATTTTGATGAATGATATCTAATGTGTAGATCTTAGAGTAAGTACCATTAAATCTAGAAACATATCTATGTACTATGTGACACTTGGTAGTTGTTCTTTACCTATAGTGACATGTGTTAACATGAGGTAATTTAAATTTTTATGGGTGATGTAACATTTATTATACAACATTTTTTTAAAATTTCACATCATTCATATTAATTACATGAAAGTTGTGGTGGTTTTGTAACTATTGATTACCCTAAAATGTCACTTGATAATTTTGATAGTTACTAATAGTTACATGTTGATCTTGAAAATGGAAGGATGCACAAATATTAGATGTTTTATAATGTTAATTAAGTTTAAGAGTCACCCCATAAAGCTATGAATGTCATAGGAATACTCAGATTTATTCAAAGAAGTCAGTTTATGAGAGGGGGCAAGTTGTGTGGAGTAGGGAGAGCAGAATAGAGTGTCTTCTATTTTCACATTTTTTATTGGAAAATTATATTGTATTTTAGTGTGATGTTATATAAATGATGCAACCATTTTAATTCTTAACTAAATGAGAATAAAAATATTTGAAGTATTGTTGTTATCTATATGTTTGGTTTGAGTGAATATCTAAGCATCACAGAATTAGAGGTTGTCCTTAGTTAGCTTCCCTATTTGTGTTTGCATCATTTGGTATCAAATCCACATTTTTTATTAATGGAAGAATTTTGCGTGAAGAAGAATCTAGCTGAGTCTATTAGAAATATGTGAAATAGAAGTTTGCATCATTGGAGAGATGGCACATAGAGGAAACATTGTTAGAATATGGTGAAAACTAAGAGGACCTCGATTTATATATTTGGTTGATATGATGATAGGAATGTAAATAAGGTTGGATGAAATGGAAAGAGGAAAAATGAGAGAATCTCATGGTGGATACATGAGTGAGAAAGAAGAAGAATAAGTTCATGAGTTTGGTATGGAGGATATGGAAAATGAAGCTAAGAGAAGATTACTCATAGTTGTGTTAAGGATTGGTAGTAAACCAAAATTGGAAACACCTTGATATAATGAGATATGGAATCTCAATGAGCTTTTAGATTGGATAATATATATGGATAATTATTTTGACTATGAGACTATGGAGGAACATAAGAAGGTGAAATTTGCATGAATAAATATGAAGAGCCATGCTTATTTATAGTGGGATAATGTATAGGATAAGAGACAAATGAAAGGTAAGGAGAAGATAAAATCTTGGGAGAGGATGGTGTAAAATTTTAAGGCCAAATTTCTACCTTTTGACTATCAAATGAATTTATTCAAGAAACCATAAAATTTGAGACAAAAGGAGATAAACATCAAAGAGTACATGGAGTAATTTTATAGACTTATTATAAGGGTTAAAAATATAGAGGATGACCATGAGAAGGTGATAAGGTATGTGAATGGACTACATTTTTCCATACAAGATGAACTCAATTTGTTGAACTTGAGAATTGTAGAATAAGCTTATTAATGTGTGTTGAAGGTAGAGGAGAAGTTGATGATGAAATAAAAAGTGAACTCTAGATGTAGAGGAAGGTATTCAAGTGGACGAGGACATATAAATGGTGAAAGAGGTAAAAAAAACAATGGTGGAGAGGTGAGTAGTTCACAAAATTAGAACTCAGTCTAGAGAGGAGGCTATTATTCTAGAGGAAGAGGCTTTTATAGATGAGGTAGAGGTAGAGGTTTTTGAGGTAAGTGTTTTGGATGTAATAAGTATGTTATTAATATAAAAAAAATAAGGTGTGTTGTATATGATCCAACCATTACAATGCTTAAATGAAAGATAATCAAAATATTTCAAGTACTATTGTTATTTGCATGTTTGGTTTGAGTCAATGTCTTGGTCTGAGTGAATATCTAAGCATAATATAATTAGAGATTATCCTTAGGTTGACTCCCTATCTGTGTTGCATCATCCTCTCATCCAAATTATCTAGTGTGTCAAATACCAAGAATGTTCATAATAGGTAACCTAAATATGGCATGGATTCCATCCAAGGTGATCTCCACCTCTATCACATCTCCCTCCACCACTAACCAGGATGTGTATGTTATCCTCTCCCATTCCTCAAAAAATATGTCCATAACCTCCATGATCAAAGGCACATGGTGTATCTCCATAATCCCACCAAATCCTAACATCATGAGATGATCTCTATTTGTTATTTTTATTTAATAAGGGTACCTAAGACTGAACACCTTACATATAAGGTCACCTATATCAACCCTCTAAACCTATATAAAAAAATATTTATTTGTATTTATATAATTGTTTTTCATGGGGTACCTATGAATATTTTTTTAAAATCATACCTAGGATTGAAGGAATTACAAAAAAGTTTGTATACACCTAATATTTTCATATTTTTCATTTACTAACACTTTCTATTATAATGCTTGTCAACTCATCAATCTTCATGAGTATACACATTAAAGGGTGCACTAGGAATGGGGTGGGATCAACTTTTGTAATTTATGATAGATGTTTATATATTATCCTATCATGACCTCAATGCTATCATTCTAACCTCCTTTGAGTCCCTATTTATCTTTCATCTCCATCTACTTTCCATCCAAATATGTTAGCTTCCATATATCATACAATATCATTCTGAATGATACAATTTTTTTTGTACTTAAGTCTTCCCTACAATATATCATACATCATCATAGAGTTATGAGCCTATCTTTTATCATTTCTAATGTATCAACCTAGTTGATACCATATTGTATAAACTAACATCTTCTAACCATATCATCTTGGCCTATATTATTGGCTTAGAGTTCAAGGCTAGTATTAGGTATTAGATCCATATATAAGAGTCATATTTAATTCCTAATAAATATATAAAAATCATAGACTCTATTTCTACTCACATATTTATCCCTAAGTAATATTTTGGAGATTTATTGGTTTAAAGTCTTATCTTGGAAGTCTTTCCTTATGGTGTCATTGAATATCAATAGGAGAGTTATTTTTGAATTCCTAAGTATATCTAGGTATAAATCTAATGATTTGAGATCCTAAACCTACAAAAATTATTTCAATACTCTAATTGAACCAAAGGAAGATATTGAAGCATCGACAGATCCACCCCAAGGTAAGTATTTCTATCCCTAAACTATTTAATTTTCTTAATTAGTAGATCATGTGTTATTTATTGCTTTTTGGATGTATGTATCCTTTCTTATGATATTTATAATATTTAATAAGTTGGTAGAGATATAGGTTTACTTAGGATTTTCATATCACTTTAAGTTGCACAAACTCCCATTTAGTTGACCATTTCACATTACATTCTTTACAATCACTTACCCATAATTTAATTTACTTGTACCAGTTTAAAATCATTTTCTTTACTTGCATCTTTATAATTATTCACTTTACTTATATATTTACAATCATAGAAATAATTATTTACCTTTGTTGAGCCCTAGTGAGTATTACATCCCTATATCTTAGTCTTAGAATTTAGAACCCTTTCCTCTTGACATTTGAATTTTTAATTAACTATTTCTAGGTCTACAGATATCTTAAGTCCTTACCTACTCATCTAATTATACGTATGAATCCTAGTCTATTGATAGAAACAAGATGGTTTTAGGTCATCATATCCAATGCATATAAATCTCACCTATATCATCCTTCCAAACCTATATAAACACTATTTGTATGTCTTTATATAATTATTTTTCAAGGGGTACCTAGATTCATTTTTTTCAAGGGCTATGTAGGATTGAATGTTTTATGCATAATTTTATCTATATAAACCTTTGAAATATATATAAAAATAATAGTTATATGTCTTTATTTGATGATTTTCAAATGGGTAGCTAGATTTGGTTTTTTTATTCAAGGGGTACCTAGAATTGAATGTTTTACCTGAAAGGTCACCTATATCAACCTTATGAACTTATACAAAAATGTTATTTGTGTGGTTTTATTTATTAATTTTGTTAAGGTGTGTGTGTGTGTGTAATCATTTAATGCATACATATAAGTGAACACTTTACATAGAAGGTCACTTATATGAACTCTCCAAACTGATAAAAAAAACTCTTTGTGGGTTTTCATATAAATATTTTTCAAGGGGCACCTAGGTTATTTTTTCAATGAGTACATTAGATTCAATTATTTATGCATAAGGTCACCTATATCAACCTTCCAAACCTATAAAAAAATTATATTCTTCTTTATATAAATTTTTTCAAGAGATACTCAGATTATTTTAAAAAGGTGTACCTAGGATTTAATGATTTACGTAGGTTACATATATAAACCTTCTAAACCTATATAAAAATACTACTTCTGTCTCATTATATAAATAATTTTAAAGGCCTACATAGATATGTTTTGTAATGGGTACATAAAGCTAAATGATTTATGAAAAATATCACCTATATCAATCTCCCATACCTATATAATATATTATTTATTTATCTTTATATAATGTTTTGTTAAGAGGTACCTATACTTTGTTTAATGGGTATCCAGGATTGAACATTTTACATAAAATATCACCTATATCAACTTTTCAAACCCATATAAAAATATTATTTATGTGTCCTTATATAATTATTTTTCAAAGTAGTACTTAGATTTTTTTTTTTCAAAAAATACCTAGATTTATTTTTAAATCGGTACTTAAGATTTAAATGCTACATATAAGGTCACATATCAACTTTCTAAAGCAGTATAAAAGAAACCAAGATATTTTTTTATAGGGATACTTATGAATGAAAGATCTATACAAAAATTCACCTATATAAACCTTGCCAACCTATATAAAAATATCAATTATGTGTCTTTATATATATTTTTTCCAAAGTTTACCTAGATCTTGTTTTTCAATGAATACTTAGGATTGAATTTTTTATATAAAAGGTTAAATATATAAACCTTTCAAAAATATATAAAAATACTATTTTTTCATCTATTTATATAATGTATTTTCAAGGAATATTTAGATATTTCTATAGAAGGTACCTAAGATTGAATGTTTAATGCATAATGTCTTCTATATCAAACTTCTAATCTTATATAAAAATACTATTTATGTTTTTTTTATATAATATGTTTCAAGGGTATCTATATTTATTGTTTAAAGGTATTTACGATTAAATTTTTTACACAGAAGGCCATTTATATCAACCTTACAAATGTACATAAAATATTATCTATAAAAATTTATATAATAATTTTTCAAAATATTGTTTATCTTTTTATATAACTCTTTTTCATAGATCACCTATATTTTTTTATTTTAAGCCATATCTAGGATTGAATTCTTTAAATAAAAGGTCAGCTATATCAACCTTCCAAATTTAAAAAAAAAAATATTATTTGTATGTTTTATATAATTCCTTTTAGAGGGACACCTATTATTTTTTTGGGGTACCAAAATTATTTTTTAAATGGTACTTCAGATTGAACACTATGAGAGTAAGTTTCAAATAAATTGATGTATATTGGTACCATGTAGAGAATACCACACTGGATATATGGAATCATAGGTGCAACTCATAATTTGTCATACCATGTGTCAAATAAGGTTACAACTTCAAAATTGGTATGGTAATACTATAAAATGGTTTCATATTCACACATGACAAATCGTTCAAAATATGGGACATACTCTATAATTATCCTACCTTGAGCACATTTTAAAAACCCATGAAAATTTTCACTAAATTCCTGAAAGGAATGAATAAGATTTAGTATCCAAAGGGCAATGTTGCTAGACACTTGGAGTAGTAGAAAAGGAAACTCAATCTGGAATATTATCTCCTTGGGTTCAAATTACTCAAAGGAAGAAGAAATAGTAGAAATAAAAAATTAATTTTCAATATTATCACTTTAGTTTTGACAATGATTTATATTATAATAATTTTAAGAATGATCGAAAAAATTTCACAAGCTCATAGATGCAGTGATCATTCGGTCCCTACCACTCTCATCTCCTGTTCATAATTATTTTGAGGATGAATAGAAAGGAGATGGAGAGGATATAGAGGATGATGAAGTAGTAGAAATAAATGAAAAATAGGTTTTTGAAAGTTCACCCTCCACAAATCCATATCGAACAAGTGTTATGGATCGGTTTTAGTACTTAGCATTTACATTGCAGGCAGGTTGTGTTGTAAATAATTGGTCCCAAATTAATGTAGGATTGAATGAATGAAGTTATAATATGTTTAAATGTAAAATTGAATGAATTTAATTTAAATTGAACTAATATCCCTAGTAATATGATTCTAAAATATTGTAAAACACAAATTGGAAAAAATAGTAATTAGGTACCTTGGCAAGTTCACTCGCACAACATGCAATTCCTCACCAAAAAAATTATGCATCAACTTCCTTTTACACACCTTTTAAAATGTCTCCCTACAATGCCCCCAAAATAAAAAAATAAAAATAAACATAGTATAAATTTATTAAAAAAATTGAAAAATCATAGACTGCAAATATCACATAATAGAATAGAGAGAGAAAGAGGGAGAGAGAGCTTGTTTTTTTGTCTTTAATCTCAAAGTTTTGGGTGGTGAAAATGACTAAGAGATGGATATTATAGGGAGAGGGAATATTCCTAATATATTCTACACTTTCTATCTCCAATATAGTACAAGTTAATTAAACTAAGACCAGATGGTCCATATTCCACCACCAATTCAAGCCAAATGATTGCCCATATATTATCAGGTTTAGCATTCCATGGAGAAAAGATTTATATTTAGAGATTTCATCATAAAATGTATTAAAACCCTAGGCCACTTAAAAATAATAACAAAATATCCATATATAACATATTATAGGTCATTATATAGAACTTAAATCAACACCAACCCTTTCTAACTCACTCCAGGGCATTGCAAGGGATTATTTAAATTGAAAAACCTAAAAATGTTCAAATTAGTAATAGGTGGGTTACGATGAAATAAGTCACAACTTATTTTACCCCTCACAAGTTGGTGAGCTCACCTAATAATGCCACATTCAAGAGCTTTGTGATGATGCAACATAATATGTTTTCTAGATCAAGCTATGCATTATTATTGTTCATTCTCCTATCAATAGATGTCAACTTGGACATTGATTTCCTTAAACTATTAACCAACAAATTTCCATTGACCTAGTCTACCAAAATTATTCACATTTTACTACCAATTACAAAAAGAAATAAATTAGTCACAGCTTGTGTTAAACCCTTAAGCAATCATTATAATTTCCATCAACAAAAAAATTTAATTGCTCCAAAACATTTTTGAATGTAATTTAATATGCTTTAGAGATTACAACAGTTGGAAATATGGTTTATATTATCTCAACATGGAAGCCAACCAAAAAAAAAATTAATAGTTAATGTCCTTGGATATACTAAAATTTTTAACCATTTGACTGGATATTTGAAAAAAAATAGTTGTATTTTATGGCTAAAATTTTGGAAATATTCACACTGCCATCAAATTTAAACTATGGTTCTAATTGATTTTGGCGTTGCATTATTATGATGATTCTAGAGTGTATTCTACCTTGTATAGAAGTGGGAAATAAGGGGGTGAGTTTACAAAGTGCCACATGGAAAGTGGCCTTCCAATGTGCTTGTCTATAGGTTAACTTTAATTAGAAAAGAGACGTGATAGTGCAAGTAGAGGAACATAGATGGATTTTCTATAAACAGTTGGCCCTTCTTGATTCTAAATATAAAAATTAACTTCTTGATGAGAAGCTCACTGTAGGGGAATAAATTGGAGAAAAGGTACCTTACCAAATGTCATGAGAGGATGTGTACTTGCTAACATTTCCACTATGTATATTTAAGCATGTGCCAAACTATTAAAAGGTTAAAAAAAATTACAAAATTAAGGGATATTTGAGTCACTCATTGGATTGAACAAAAAAAAACATTCCATACATCCATTTAAAGGGTCAAGATCAATTGATAGGAGTGAATTTACATTAAGTAGGACAATTACTGGCCATTGATTGACATGGTCAGATATGTTCATCCATATACAAAGGGTTTTTTGTCATATAATACACGTATATTCTCTCATTGCCAATTTATAGCGATGTCTACATCATACATGTACCTCAGTGCAACTAAAAACAAACAATAATAGTAAATTATAGCACCCATTATTACTATCTACCATCCACCCATAGTTCACCAAAATAATAGCAGAGCTAGAACTAAACTAAATGTCATAGCAAAATAGAAACAAGTATCAGTGCATCTCACCTATGTCTTTGAATGAATTTATTTTAGTATCACCAACAACATAATGAAAACTTTCAAAATAGTAAAAGATGATTTCTTAGCATATGCATCTTCAAAATTTTGGTGCCCTCCTTAAACAATTTGTATAGTTTCTATTTATTAATGCATATGTAAACAATTTGTATAGTTTCTATTTATTAATGCATTTTGTATTAAATATTCCAAAGGATTTTTTTATTTGTCATTCCAAGGAAAGGGAAGGGAAAACTCAACTCTCAAATTAGTCCTCATAGGTGGCTAAAAGCTTTATTCCTTATTTCTTTTTAGGATAATATATAGTGGTTTTTCCCCTTGGAGACATTTTGGAAGACAGATGTCCCAAGATCAATCTTGGGGTTCTTGTGATGTGGTGTGCTTCACCTGATAGGTTGAGTGTGAAACCGGGGCATTTGCCACTGCCATTGCCATCACCATTGCTATAGGTACCTTTTTCATGTCACAGTGCTTCGTTTCTCTACCAAATTTAAGGTCAAAATTATGTTGAATACCTAAATGCTCTTCTGAAATTCCTTCTAGTCTCCATATTCTCGGTCGCTATCAGTTGCAATGACATTTGTAGGTATTGACATGTGTTATTCAAGTAGGTGCACAGATGTTTCTAGCATGACAATAAGGCATTAATCAATTTATATGAAGCTTTGAAACTATATTACACATCCTCCATCTACCTTCCCTAAACAACACTCGCATCCATGCTGCTAGCAAATGCATCCAAAGGAATAAAAATGAAATAAATCTCTCTGATTGGTTGCATAGTAGGGAGACCATTCAGGCTTTATTACTAACAAAGAAATGAATAAAATATTAATATGCATTGCAAAAATTTGAAGCATGGTTTAAGTTGATGGAGAATCATGTCATCCCATTGACTATGGACAATAAGTAGGTCAATGTAATCGTTGAAGGTGAAAACAATAGTGCCCGTTAGTACTAATAAATAAATTAATTAGTGGACTGCCATGAGGTGCAACACTATCAAAAACATTAGTGACTAGTGAGTCATAGGGAACTAAATCCCTATTGACTTCTCATGTTTTATCTTATACTCCATATATGCTTAGTGACTCAAGTTTGGTGAATACTTTGCTTTTCCTGCATATTTCTACATCAACTTACGCTGAAACCCCAACATTGATATAAGTTTGGCAATTGCCTTCATTATTACATTATGTATATGTGCCACTTGTTCATCCAAGTTATTCTTTCTCATGTGTTGACATAATTATCACAAGTAATAGTGATGTTTTAGTGGTTATAGTTATTCCCAGTAAAATAGAACTCCCATTGGCGGTCCCTGTTTCTAATAATGAGTAGGTCTCTATTAATGATATGGTTGTTATAAAGAGTTTTGTGAATGAATTTAACATGAATATAGTTTATTTAACTAATAATGACATTATGTATATTTAAATAAATTTTAAAATTAGTATGTGTACATTAAATTTAATGCTTATATGATTGTATTTATATTTTTTATTATAAAATATAATCAGTTTTTTAAAATTGAAGATATTTAATCTATCGAAATTATTTAGAAAATGATTATATATATTTACTTATCAATTATAATCAATGATATATAAACTAAAACATTACATATATATTGATATCTATATAATTTTAAACTTTCCAATTATTTTTATATATAAATAATAAAAAATAAATTTTACATACATCATTAAAAATATAATAAATTATATTTTTTAATAAATTATATTTTTTATTTATTTCTACTAATGAATTATTGTAAATTAATTTTAATATTAATTTTTTAAATTTTAAATTATACAAATATTTGAAAAACAATATTTAATGAATAACTGTCATGAAAACAATTCATCATATGAAAATCGACCCTCAAATTTAACCTCGGTTGAGCTGCCGCCAAATTTAACTTGTCAATAAAGAAAATAAATGCATCGAAGCTTTTAATCTTAGTAAACAAATAAAATATGGTCACTTGACTTACTAGTTTCTTGTGAGTATGGCCAGCGATGTGTCAGTTCAAAATCGAGACAAATCTTCCATGCACGTCCCACCAAAAAAAATAATAATTAAATATTTGTCTGTATCGGATATAATTTTAATAATTAAATCCTTATCTATACCTCATATTATTTTAATAGAATCTAGGTTTAGTGATCTGGAGAAACCATTCTGGCGAGCCGTTATAAGCACCAGGCACGGTGCAAATACATCCACGCAACAGGCTGCAAATAAATCAAGAAGAAACTTAAAATTCGTACGTTTACTATTAAGAATTACACCAAACAAATATTTCAAACACATAATTTGGTGTTTTAATTCAGGAATAAGTTTGACATAAATATATTTTACCATTTATTTTCGAATGGGTCAGAGTTGACGCAGTAATCAGGTGTATTTGTCCAATGCAGTAAGGGTTTTTTTTTTTTTCGAATGGGTCAGAGTGACACAGTAATCAGGTGTATGTATCCAATGGAGTAAGGGGGCTTTTTCAAATATAATTTGAAATAAAATATTACCAGGTACGAAAAAATCAACAATTACGAGAACCTGCTAACAAGAATTATTCACGGGGATGAAAACCGTTGAACGCGCTTGAAGGACATGGTTTACCCTTTGAGCACTTCTTTGCCTTTCTAATTTGACCTTCTCGTCGAACGACTGCGTGGACTTCACATCCATATTAATGGCGCAGCAACCATTCACAACCACACTAATCGCCCTTTGACATCGCTTCCGCATTCGTGTTCTCTGTTATCAGCATAATACACTACAACTTGAGAATTCCTTGGCCTTCATTTTAAAAAATAACCATCTATAGTCTATTCCTATCCAACATTCGGCTACGAGTGTGTGTTATTTGTATGGATCAATCACATAATTCAGAGGTGGAAATTCCTTCGTATTTCCTGTGCCCGATATCGATGCAGCTGATGCGAGACCCTGTAACGCTCTGCACGGGTGTGACCTACGATCGAGAGAGCATTGAGACGTGGATATATACCTCGGGGAAGAACACCTGCCCCGCCACAATGCAACTCTTGCACAACACCGAACTTATACCCAACCACACCCTGCGCCGCCTTATTCAACACTGGTGCGTCGCCAACTCCTCTGTGGGCGTCCAGCGGATTTCCACGCCCCGGGCGCCTCTCGACACAAATCAACTCAATAAATTGCTCCGGGACATCGAATCGTCACTGGCGCCGGCGTTTCAAGTGAAGGCCTTGAAGAAGCTTAGGTCTCTTGCTGCCGACAGCGAGACCAACAGACGGTTCATCGCTTCGTCCGACGCACCTGCTGCACTGGTATCCATTATTGAATGCCGTTCGGCTGAAAGTGATGATGCAGGTTGCCTCTACGAAGCTGCGATGGCCTGCGAGGAAGCCCTTGGGGTTCTCTATTCTCTTCCCTTGTCCGACGATACGGTAGACTCGCTCGCTACCGTCAAGTGCCTGGCGTCCGTGGCCTCTATTCTCAAGGAAGGCACCTTCAACGCCCGCTTTCATGCTGCTATGCTTTTAAAGATTTTCTCAAGGAAATGCCTGGAGCGGTTTGTGATGAACGCTAAGGATGATTTGGTCCAAGAGCTTCTACAGCTGTTGAAAGAGAAGGTGTGCCACCAGTCTACCATGGCCTCCCTCGAAATCTTAACCGTAATGAGCTCAAACAGCAGGCGCAACAGAATCAAAGCAATAGAAGCAGGCGCCGTATCTGTGTTGATCGAATCGCTTCCCGACCAGACGTCGGAGAGAAGAAACACCTGCGAGAGGATGCTGTGTCTTCTCGACGTATTGTGCGGATGTGCAGAAGGAAGAGCTGCCATGGCCGGCCACCCCATGGGCATCCCTGCAGTTTCTAAGAAAATAATGAGAGTTTCGGACTTGGCTACTGAGAAAGCGGTCGGTATACTGTGGTCGCTTTGCAAATACTCTCCGTCTGAGCGAGTTACGAGAGAAATGTTGCAGATGGGGGTGGCCGCCAAGTTGTGCATGCTCATGCACGCAGAATGCACGCCCAAAACAAAGAGCAAGGCAAAAGAGATGTTGATGGTGCACATTAAGAGTTGGGGGAGCTCTTTTTGTGTTCCCTCCATAATCTATCCGCAATCTGTTTACTAGACGTATGGCACTGCAAAACACATAATGGAAAATTCATTACTCTCTCTGCATTTCTGTTTTGGGGTTCACGTTCCTGGAAGGGGCCATGGCATACCCTAATCTTGTCAGCATTGATCCGGCAGTAGGTTGACGTGGAGTTATCCATCTCCACGCGCTGCGCTCTCGGCTAATAAATCCTCCTGCTTCTGTGGAAGCTAATTTTATCCAAGGTAGGGGTGAGCCTGTATTCATGCAAAATAAAAATTTGGACGCATATCCCGGCATTTGGAGAGAGGCCACAAGTCAAATCAAATGTACATATAAGATAACATAATGATCTTAATGTTCAGGAAAGGTTAGAATGGTTTGTCTGCATAAACTGAAAATATATAAATATATAAAATAAAGAATGCAAGGGGGGAAAAAAAATAAAAAATTAAAAGAATTGTGCTTCCTTTCACTTCCATGGAATACACAACTATGAATTACCGATATGAGTAAAAATCTGGTTAACATGTATGCATTACAATCTTTAATCTTCTAAAATTCATGATATTTTTGAAATAATTTCTTCTGAGGAGATCTGGATTCTCAAGCATCTAGGAATTTTATGGACGAATATATTTATCTAATATTTTAAGAAGTAAGCTTATCTGAAACAAGGGCTACAGAGGGACTAGTCACTGAGAAACGTGCAATATAATTGCTTAATATTACTATATCTCACGGGAAACTTGTTTTAATATTTTCTATGTATATAGAAGTTGTCCGCACATCTTTTTATAAAATTTGTTTGCGTTGTTTCAATTCTAATATACATACAAACTTATGGATTTTTTAAAAGTGATTAACCAAAATATAATTGAACTGAAAATTGTGATTTTTTTATAAAAATAAATAAAAAATATTGATATAAAAATTAGTTAGATTTTTACTTGATGTTAAAAAATTAAATTGATAAAAATATTATATTTAAAAAAAATTTAGACCTTACACTTTTCCCTAGTCAAAAGTGAATATACGAAGGAATTGAAGGTTTCTATGTGAAAAGAAACATGCGTGAAGGATCAAAGGATACAAATGAAAGTGGATAGGCTTTAGTCAAAAGGAAAGAGAGAAAAAAATTAAGAGAAGGATTTAGAGGAGGAAAAAGTAAAGGTTGGCAGGAATGCAGAGAATATGTAGATAGAAGAATCAAGACAACGAGATGTGTAAATTTTGGTCATGATGTGGGAAAATGATATGAAATTAAAATCAACAAAAAAAATTTCCTATGAGGATTTGCACTACAATAGTTACAATATAAAAATGAATCCTTTAGAATGTCATCTCTAAACACCCTCCTACAAATAAACAACATCGATTAAAAAACCAAAAAATGACACAAGGATTACCATTAAGACAATAGAGATTGATGAAGGAAATTAAAATTAAGGCTACAAAGAAATTCATAAGTGTTACTTAAAAAAATATCTCTCCTCAAAATTGAACAAGTTGAAAATAGAGGAAATGTGAAAAGAAAGTCACCACATTAGGCTTTGTAAGGAAAACTCAAAAAATATAGTAGAAAAAAGAATTCAACCCCACCTTCCCCCCCTCTCGATATGACCATACTTAAAATAGAAATAAAAGAAACTTCTTTCGAGGTAATAGAAGAGGTTTTAAAATGAAGAATTCATAATTATGTTGGAGGTGTTTTATTTGGAAAAGTATAACCAGATTCATTTTGTGCTATGGTTTATTCCCTAGTTTCATTTACAAAATGTAATTTTTTTTGACTTGTCATTTTATGGCACTTGTCCAGTAGGTGTTACATTATTTTTTGACATGTGTCAGGGAGGTGTTATTTGTGTTGCATTTTTTAAAGCTGGTAGCTTTATGCCATTTTCAATGACCTAAAATGACAACATGGTGGTTTGAGAAGGGGGCCTTGCCACCTATATTCACCTTACAATGGGAATGATTTTCATTATAAACCTTTCTACGACTCCCATCACACCAAATGTGGGATTAATCGCTTGAAGGTTTAAAGGATTGAAGCCAATGAGCTCGTTCATGATACTTCACCCACAACAAGTGCCATGTCAACCATGTACAAGTGCCAGGTCAATCACCTATGAATGTCATGTCACCCAGTAGATAAGGTGAGTTTGGGCATAGTATTGGTCTTTGACAGAGAGCTCGATGAATTAGAGTTTGAGGTAAGAAATAAGCCCAAGTTTAAATTAGGACTACAATGATTAGATTAGATCTCAGAATAGGCATGGAGACAGACCAATGAACAAAGGTGAGCTGCAAACAAAAGATAGAGCTCAAGTCTTTTTAACAACCACAAAATTTTATGGTAAGAGCTTGACATCGATCATGATGAAAGAAAACATATTATACTAATTATGATTATAATATAATAACAATCTATATTAAAATATATATTATATAATATGAAAATCTATCTAATATATATATATATATATATATATATATATATGTAGAATAATCTAATATTAAAATATATATTATATAATATCAATATAATCAATAATATGTAATATATAAAAATAATATTACCCTCCAATGAGTGTCATTACATTGTTGATTCAATACACACATTAGACATGGATTTTTTCTGTAATCAAATAGAAAATAGTCAATAAAAAAGATTCTTTATCAACCACATCACACTATCGATTTTCACTCTTTCTATTAAAAAAATCCCTTATACCAACATACATACATACATGTTTATACATGTATACATGTAGGTATTGTTGGAATAATTGTCATTGATGTCAAATGAATTGTAACGAATATGAATGGAAATGTCAAACAAAATTGTTACCAAAAGTGAACAAAATTATTGCTGGAAGTGAATGGATGTGTTGTTGGGAGTGAATGGAATTATTGTTGGAAGTGAACATAATTGTTACCAAAAGTGAGTAGAATTGTTGCCAGAAGTGAACGAAAGTGTTGCTAGAAGTGAATGCAATTATTGCCAGAAGTGAATGGAAATGTCGATGGAAGTGAATAAAATTGTCAACCTTGGTCGACCTATTAGGAGTATTTGTGAGCATTCAAACGGACCTTTTCACTTGAAGAGGCATGACCTTAATTTGTGGCTTTTTGTGGGTTATAAATAAGTGCATAGCGAATGGAAAAAGTGTAGATTCGAAAGTGGAAGATATAAAAGAAGAGTAGAATTATTAAAGGCAATTTTTTTTGAGAATATTAAAAGGAAAAAAGAAGCAAGTATAAGGAAGAGTATAGAAGTGAAAAAACTCAAGTGTAGATCCAATCAAAAGGAGATAAAGCAAGTTTTCTATCATCCATTATTTTGACAAGAAATTTGAGATAGAAGAGTGATTTTTTTTTAGAAGGTTGGTGCCTTTGTCTTGAAGAGATTGGCATCTCTTGCTGAGTTGGTGCTTGATGAAAGGTGTTGGTGCTCTGATAGGTTGGTGCCTATGAATATTTATATTAAGATAATTTCTCTGTGGTTTTATCCCGCAAGGGTTTCCATGCAAATCTGTGTCAATTTGCATTGTATGGTTTTGTATTGTATTCTTTGATTTCTTTGAATATATTAATTGTGGAGTAATTTGAGGTTTTGGATTTAAGATTAATAGTCAAAAGTGAAAAAAAATATCTTATACTGATTCACCCCCATCTCAGTATAAGCTTGTGCTTAACAATTAGTATTAGAGCTGGTTCCTTCAGTGTTAGCACAACTACTAGAAGGTAGATCTTGGAAAGCACATATGGCAAGATCTCAAGTGATGGATGGTTTCTCCACTAACAAGGCTCCTTTATTTGATGGAATGAAATATGAATTTTAGAGCATAAGGATTAAGACTTACTTGATGGCCTTAGGTTTCAATATTTTGCAAGCAGTGATAATAGGATACCTAATGCCACAAATTGCACCAACGAATGCCACCAAAAAAAAGGCTAGTGAGAACAATATGAAAGCTATGAATACAATCTTATGCGGGCTTTCAAAAAATGAGTTTGTTAAGGTTATGCATTGTGAATCTTTAAAAGAGATTTGGGATAAACTCAACACTATTTATGAAGGTGATAGTAATGTTAGAAAATAAAAACTTCAAACCCACCAGAGGTAGTTTGAAAGTTAAAAAATGAATAATGATGAAAACATTGTTGGGTATCTTCTTCATGTCGATGAGATTGTTAATGTCATTCAAGGACTCAGAGAGAAAATTGAAGAATTTGTTATCGTTTAGAAAGTCTTGAGATCCCTACCCTTGAGATTTGATGCAAAGGTCTCCACCATTGAATAAATGAAGGATTTAGACACGATGAAAATAGAAGAGCTCCATGGAATTTTAATGACATACGAAATGAGAACTAAATTTGAGAGACAATCAAAGAAGGAAGCATCATTCAAGGTATCAAAGAAAGAGAAGATCAAAGAACTAGAATCAAGTGAAATTTCAAGTAGTGAAGAAGATGAAAATGAAGCTCTATTCATTCAGAAGCTAAAGAAAGGATCATGAAAATATAAAGGAAAGTTACCATCTAGATGCTTTAATTGTGGTAAAATTGGTCATTTTGCAACCAAATGTCTAAATAAAGGAAATAGCGATGATGCAGAAAACAAACCAAAGTATAAAATGGGATTCAAGATGAGCAAAGACAATCAAAGATTTGAGAAACAAACTAAAAGCCTATACTCCAAGAGGTATAGCAGCTCATCTGAAGAAAACAAAGAACGTGATGTTGAGAGTGATAATGAAGAGATTATGTTCATGGCTACAGAAGAAAATGCCACCACTAGAAAAGATAATTTAGAGGAAGATGAAGACATGGAAGAAGAAGGTGAAGTGAAACTTGAAGAACTTATTTGCACATTGGAAGAAATGAAAGTATTTAAGAATAAGCTTCAGAAATTGAAGTTACAGCTCCAAAAATATGAAGAAGAGAATCGAGACTTCAAAGTGAAGACATCAAAATTTTTTGAGGAATCAAACAAGGTTATTGCTGATGTAAAATTCCAAATCAAAGAAGAAAAGAAAATTGAAGAAGATCTAATGGATCAACTAAAGAATAAAGGAGAAGACTGTGAAAGGTATGAATATGAGATAGCTGCTTTAAAAAGGGATCTAGAAAAGGTGAATTCTAAAATAGAAAGTGACTTGAAATCTAAGAAAAGCACTCAAGTTTTGAATAAGATTTTAGAGAGTTAAAGATCACCATCTAACAAGTCAGGAATTGGGTATGAGAAATAAAATGAGAAAGCTAAGAGCTATGCTGAAACTCTTAAGGAACTAGTGAAAAAGGAGACCAAGAGGGAAGATGCCCAGAATACGAAAACCATCTCTATCAACAAAGAAAGCAAATGAGAATAAAACTTTAGAAGACCATTTGCTTCAAGATATGCAAATAAAACTAGGTTTGGTAATTATTTTGATGGATATTGTTATTATTACAATCATTTTAGTTATAAGAAATTAGATTGTAGAAAGAGAGCCAAGGATATTGAAGTCAGGAGTAGAAACAAAGGAACCTATGGAGCTTCGAATAGAAACTAAAATTTGTTTGCTCCCTTAGTAAACTTTGATGAAGCTATAATTTGTTACAAGTGAAATAACTATGGACATATATCATGCTATTTTAAAAGTGTTTTTGAATCTGTAAGACAAGATCAAAAGTTCAAGGCTTCAGTGATAAAGAAAAGAGAAACATTAAAGACCTAGAAGAAGAAGCAAGAAGAATTCATGATCATTCAAACAACATTCCATGCTAGATATGAAGGACAAAAATTATTCATTGATAGTGGATGTTTGAGATACATGACTGGAGATAAAATAAAATTCATCTCATCAAAAATTGTCAATGAAGGCATGGTGAAGTTTGGAGACAACACTATAGAAGAGTAACAAGAAAAGGTACACTTAATCTCGATAATGGAAAAACCAAAATAGAAAATGTGTTATATGTAGAAGGGTTAAAGCATAATCTCCTAAGTGTTAGCCAAATGTGTGATCAAGGACACTCATTCAATTTCTTTTTTGAAGTTTGTGAGATCAAAAAAAGAGACACGGGAGAACTAATTGTAGATGCTCATAGAAATACAAACAACCTATACATGCTTGGAGAAATGAGAGGAGATAAATGTTGTCTGAGTCAAGTTGAAGAGAGTTGGCTATGGCATAGAAGGTTAGGGCACATAAATTTTGATAATATTGTGAAAATCATCAACAAATAGGCTGTGCAAGATATGCCCAACATAATGAAACCTTCAAGCACTCTATGCAAGCAATGCCAACACGGGAAGCAAACCAGAGGAAGGTTCAGAACAAAGGAATATTTGAACACCAAACCACTAGAGCTGATTCATACAAATATTTTTGGTCCTACCAGAATTGAAAGCATGTAAGGTGAGAGATACTTTATGTTGTTCATTGATGATTATACTATAATGATGTGGGTAGCCTTTCTTAAAGAAAAATTAGAAGCATTTGAAAAGTTTAAAGCTTTCAAGGCATTAGCAAAATATGAAAAATAGTTGAAAATAAAATTCCTAAGGTCTGATCGAGGAGGTGAGTTTATTTCAAATGAATTCATTGAGTTTTATGAAGATCATGGAATTAAGAGACAATACTCAGCTGCAAGGACTCCATAACAAAATGGAATAGTGGAAAGGAAAAATTGAACCATTTAAGAGATGGATAGAATTATGTTGAATGAATCTATGCTATCAGATAGATTTTGGAGAGAAGCAATTAATACATTAGTATATATATTGAATAAAGGGTAAATTAGAGTTAATAATGACAAAACTCCGTACAAATTGTGGAAAGGAAGACCATCTTTGGTCAAAAATTTCAAAGTGTTTGGAAGTAAATGTTTTATCAACAGGAATGAAGAAAACTTGGGCAAATTTGATTCAAGAGTTGATGAAAAAAAATTCTTGGCTACTCCATCAAAAGCAAAGCCTATAGATGTTATAATAAAAGGCTACAAACTATCATAGAAAATTATAGTGTTAGAATAGATGAGATCATAAATAAAAAGGCAAAATAACCTTCAAAAGAGCCTCTAGAAATACCCAATCTTGTTGAAGAAGAAGGGGAGGAAGAAAATGTAAAAAAATTGAGTGAATCTGAAAGGCAAGACACCAAAGCACCATCTCACTTTGTTTAGAAGAATCATGCTAAAAGTCAGAGCATTGGCAACATTGATGCTTGGGTGCAAACAAGAAGAAGAATTGTAAGTATACCCGAGCATGTAAATTTATCTTTTTTTATCCAGGGTAGAGCCTAAGAATTTTTTTGAAGCTAGTCATGATAAACATTGGTTAAAAGAAATGGAAGAAGAGTTAGATCAAATTGAGAAACTAGAGAGTCGAGAACTTGTGCCTAGGCCAATGGATCAGAACGTGATTGGTACTAAGTGGGTTTTTTGAAACAAATTGAATGAAAATGGCCAAATCACTCAAAAAAAAGAAAGGTTGTTATGTAAGGGGTATGCTCAAGTAGAAGGCATAGATTTTGAAGAGACTTTTTCTCCTGTTGCTAGATTAGAATCAATTAAATTATTTCTTACATTTTTAGTATTCAAAAATTTCAAAGTCTATCAAACGGATGTGAAATCAGCATTTCTAAATGGCAATCTAGAAGAGGAAGTTTACATAGAACAGATAGAAGGATTCCTCTTATCAAAAAATAAGGATTATGTGTGTAAGTTGAAGAAGGCTTTGTACAGATTGAAACAAGCTCCTAGAGCATGGTATGCTAGGCTTCATAAATACCTGCAAGACCAAGGATTCAAGAGAGGATATGCTGATAGTAATCTTTACATCAAAATTGATGGAAATCACCAGTTAATTTTTGTGGTATATGTAGATGATATAATCTTTGGAGGAGACAATGAGGAAATGTCTAAGAGATTTGTCAAAGATATGCAAAAGGAATTTGAGATGTCCATGTTAGGTGAGTTGTCATTTTTCCTTGGTTTACAAATCTCTCAATCCAACAAAGGAATATTCATATCCCAAATCAAGTATGTGAAGGAGATGTTGAAGAAATTCCATACGGAGGAGTGTGCTCCTATTAGCACACCTATGGCTATAAGTACAAAGTTGAGCAAAGATGATGAATCTTTGAATACTGATCAAACTCTTTATAGATCAATGATTGGGAGTTTACTATATGTGATGTCATCTAGGCTAGATATCATGCAAGCAGTAGGTATGGTTACAAAAATTCAAGAAAATCCAAAAGAAACACATACACAAGCCATGAAACGTGTATTCAAATATTTAAAGAGAACCTTGGATTATGGGTTGTGGTACCCAAAAGGTAAAGACTTCACATTGGTAGCATACATAGATTCAGATTGGGTAGGTTGTGTAGATGATAGAAAAAATACAAGTAGAGGAGAATTATTTCTTGGAGATAGCCTAGTATCATGGTTGAGTAAAAAGTAGAATTTTGTATCTCTATCCATAGCATAAGCAAAGTACATAGCGGCAGTGCTATGTTTCACACAATTTCTATGGATGAAACAAACCTTGAAAGATATCAAATTAGAGTATGATCATCCAATATCCATATTTTATGATAATACTAGTGGGATAAGTATTTTGAAGAATTTGATTATGTATTCTAGAACTAAACATATCCCTATACAGTATCATTTCTTGAGAGAATAGGTGAAAAATAACAAGTAAAATTGGAATATGTTTCCACATCTGAAGAGATGGCAGATATCTTCACTAAGCCACTTCCAAATGAAACATTTGAGTACCTACGATAGAAGTTGGGAGCAATATCCTTTGCTTCTACTCATTAAAAATTAAGAGAAGCATTGGTTAAGGGGGAGCTAAATTTATTTTTTTTAGCTCCTTGAATGACCCTTTTCAATTGACGACAAAGGGGGAGAATGGTAGTACGAGGAGTTACAGGAATGGGGAGTTTCAGAATAGAAGATGGGTAGTTACAAAAAAGATATTTTTGGAAGGTTGCCATCAATGATAAATGGGGAGATTGTTAGAATAATTATCATTGATGTCAAAGGAATTGTAACATATATGAATGGAAATGTCAAACATAATTATTGCTAAAAGTGAATAGAATTATTGCTGGAAGTGAATGAAAGTGGTGCTAGAAGTGAACAAAATTGTTGCCAAAAGTGAATAGAATTGTTGTCGAAAGTGAATGGAAGTGTTTCTAGAAGTGAAAGAAATTGTTACTGAAAGTGACCAGATATGTCGACGAAAGTGAATGGAATTATTGACCTTAGCCAACCTATTAGGAGGAGTTGTGACCATTCAAATGAACATTTTCACTTGAAGAGGCATGACCTTGATTTGTGGCTTTCCATGGGTTATAAATAAGTGCATAATGAATGGAAAAAGTGTAGATTCAAAAGTGAAAGATATAAAAGAAGATCAAAAATTTTAAAAGCAAATTTTTGTGAGAATTATAAAAGGAAATAGCTAGCAAGTATAAAGAAGAGTATAATAGTGAAAACACTCAAGTGTAGATCAAATCAAAAGGAGATAAAGTAAGTGTTCTATCATTTGTTGTTTTGACAACAAATTTGAGATAGAAGAGTGATTTTTTTTGAGAAGTTTGGTGCCTTCATTTTTAAGAGATTGGTGTCTCTTGTTGAGTTGGTGCTTGGTGAAAGGGGTTGGTCCTCTTATAGGTTGGTGCCTAAAAAATTATTTTTGGGGTAGGTAATCTATTAGGTTGGTGCTTATGAATATTTATATTAAGATAATTTATCTGTGGTTTTCTCCCAAAAGGGTTTCCATGCAAATATGTGTCTATTTGCATAGTGTGGTTTTGCATTGTATTCTTTGATTGCTTTGAATATATTAATTGTGGAGTAATTTGATTTTTATATTTAAGATTAATAGTCAAAAGTGAAAAAAATATCTTATACTGATTCACCCCCCTCTCAGTATAAGCTTGTGCTTAACAATATGTGTGTGTGTGTGTGTGTGTGTGTGTGTGTGTGTGTGTGTGTGTGTGTGTGTGTGTGTGTGTGTGTGTGTGTGTGTGTGTGTGTGTGTGTAGATACATGCACGTGTGTACACACACACACATATAGGTAAAAAGTGTTTTTAAAGTTAAAGAGTGCAAATCGATGGTTGATGAAGAATTATTTTTATTGACTATTTTTTTTTTATTGTAGAAAGAATCCACCTCCAATGTGTGCATTAAATCAACAATGCAATGATGCTAATGTGAGGGTAATACATTTAGGTTATAAAGTTTATCTTATTATTTTCATTGCATTTGAAGTGAGTATAAAAGGTGTTTTAAAGTGCATGCCAAATGGGTGCATAAGTGGGCAACATCTATGATACAATGTGAATGTCAGGCTATAAGAGTCATTGATTGAAAGAATTGGTTGTAGGTGGTAGAGAGGGTTAGTAAGTTTAAGTCTTAAGCATTAAGGGGTGCCTATATGCAATAAAAAATGCATCATGTCCATAAAAAAATCCTAGATTATATGGGATAGAACATACCTACACTTCTAATTGGGGAGTATATAATTGTTAAGTGGGAGCATGACCAATGTGAAGATATACTATACTCGATTAGGGGATCACTTGTCACAACACACCATGTGAGATAGGGTTCCAAAGCCTATATTATAACATAATTACATAACAAACCTAAAAGATTCCTATGATTTAATATTTCATTAATCTAATAACAAGAAAATTAAATCTAACCTAGTGCACACCAACGCTTATGGGACAAAGTGGGGGTTAGTAAAGCAAAGTAATCAAAACATATATAAGGAACTTCAAATAAAGTAAGTATGAGTAAAACCCTAATATATATAATATGAAGAGTAATATTATTCGAGCTAACATTTATGATACTTTTATCTACTAAAAGAGAGGAGAACAAAGCTAGAATATACTCACCTGAATGTGAAATTGTCAATACTCAATATCTCCCTTGGCCAAAGGGGCTTCGTAAGAGGTTTTTGTCATTCATAAGGATTAATTTTTTAGGCCAAAGCATCCAAGACCTATCTACAAGATTATATTATCCAAAATAAGAAACCTAAGCTAAGTCTCCTCAAGTAGTATAGTGGAAGAACAGATTGTGAAGAAACATGAGTGAATAAAAACTCTTGATTGCATATTATAATAATGACCAAAATGACCCTATATTTATAGTCAAAACTTACCCTAAAATAATTAGATAAGGTTTGCTATGCTAGGTCGACCTGATTGACCTAGCACATTTTTGAGTTAACTCACTAGGTATGTGATAGGTCAGCCAGGAGGCCATTAAACCAAAAGAGCTAAAATATCCATAAACTATACTAGGTCGACCAGGTCAACCTAGAATGTTGAACCATTCCAAAGGGTTCCATGTAAGAAAATTAAGGATAGAAAGAGGAAAAAGACTAGAAGACTATGTAAGGGAGGAGAAACAACTTAGGGAAAGGTTTTAGGAACTAGTTGGATTGGTAATAATATGAAAAAAAGTGACAACAATCCTTCAAAGCACCAAAGGTCTACCCATCCCTTTCTCAATGCACCCCATATGACATGCACTCAGAGAGATTGAGTCTTGACAGGTTCCTACAAGATGTAAAACATCAGTATTTGATAAAAGTTAAAAATATTATATGTATACATATGCCCCACTTGAAGCTCATCACATGTCACTAAGGTGTAATGAGGGATGATCCTTTGAGAAAGAACATAAAGACACACATAATGTTGATTCTAAAAAAATGTTTTAGTATTTTAAAAACATAAAATAACTGAAAGTAAATGACTGAAAGGGAAACTAATCTATAAAGTAAATAACTATAAAGTAAATGCAATGCATATGTTGACTTAAATTTTATCATGGGATGGTTGTCTGTTGTGTTGTTAGTTTTTATTGTGTAGGGCACAGAGACTACTTTTGAAAAACACAAGAATGTGAAAATAAAGAGAAAAAACAAACACAAGAAAAGCTAAAATAGTTGGTCCTATGAGGATGGGACATACTTGGAAAATTTGGCAAGCTGGGGTGATAGGTGCTATGTTAGACCAAATGACCAAGTCAAACACACAAGATTAAATTAGGTAATAAAAAATCCAAAGCTATTAAAGGATGAATAACTCAAAAAATCTATCCTAAATTAAGAAAGGTAAACTCACCAAGTTAAACCAAGGATACATGTCAAACAGGATGGAAAAAACAAAATAAAATAAATGGTAAAAAGACTAACTAAAAATACAAAATGGTAAAACAACATTGATGAGTGAGTAGTAACAATCCACATCTCAATCATCAATGGAAAAATGATACATAAAAGGGAAAACAACATTGTTGAGTGAGCAGTAACAAACCACATCTCACTTAATAATGAAAAAAGGGTACAAACTCAGTTGTCTATAACAACAAGAGAACAAAATCATGATAAATGGTAAAATAAAGGTAAAGTAAGTCTATTAAATGTAAAATCATGTTATAAAATAAGAATCCAAAGTTACTCAATCATGTTATTTTGCTTCTAAAGATAGATAAAAAACTAAAACAAAGTAGTACTAGCTTGTTTTTAAGAGATGAAGAATAAAGAATTAGAAGAAGAGGGAAAATAGATTTAGAATCATAATTTGTCTATCAAAGGGGGAAAATGAAATGGGTGGAGAAGAGAATGAAGGAAAAACCAAGGTAGAGATAACTCTTTATATAATTCAAGACACTAAAATTAGGTTTGTCAAAACAAGAGGACTTTCAACCTTAAGCGCTGTGAAGAACTTCTCTTAGTGACACAAGTCTTGGGTAAACAAATGGAGTATATATATCATCCCATGAAGGCTATATGAATGAAAAGTAAAAGGGACCTACCTCCCCATGATGTATTCTCTATTCTTTAAGACGCCTTCCAGATTCATCAATCTACTATGAATATTGGGTACATATGTGAGAAAGTAGGTAGCATCATAAAGTTTTTTTAAATCCCCTCTTCCAATCTACTAGCCTACCACTTCCCAAAGGACTTTGGCTCCATGTGAATATTACTATGGAGTTTGAGATTTGATTGGATATAGGAGATGTGCTTGTAATCATGTTTTTTGGTATGATTTTCACTTTTTAGATTTGTATGTTGCCCTTTAAATATCATTGCCTTTTGTTTCAAATGATTTGGTTTTTAACTTTATTTTGATGGATTTTTCTTTTCCTCCTCCATACGGATTTGGAAAACCAAACATGGGTGCTAAAGATGATTTTAATTTGAATATTTGGGACAAGGTGGATAAGAGAGATAAATTCAAAAAGCATGGGGTCTAAGAGTCTCTTAAAACAAGGTGAAATAAAAGTGCTATCTTGACTTCAACCTTGTTCTATCCAATGAGGAGATGAGAGAAAGGGAAAATCAAGAGGACTGACACATGGAACAATTTGAATTTCTTCAAATTGTAAAAAATGTGATAAAGGGGGAAAAAAGGGATACAATGATAGAAAAGTGTGATTCTTTATCATAAGAAAGATTAAAATGGAAGAAAAGATGCTAACATAGATTGTTGGGTAGATTCAAGAACATGAATGAAAACATTTTAACATGCTAAAAATTAAGAACAAGGATCAAAAACATGAAAAGAATGGTAATTTTATGAGGAAGGCCAGGTCCTATCCACAATCTTAAAAAGAAACTCATAAAAGAGATACTCATGAGGGTGCTGATAATCAAGAGAAAAATAAAGTGAGGGAACCTTATTACAAAAAAAATCACAAAGAAAAACCCAAAGGATGCCAAAAAAACATTGGCAAGCAAAAAAAAGAGAGAGAAGGAAATGATTAAAAAATGGTGGTTTTGTGAGGGATGCCGGGTCCTATTCATGGTATTAGAAATCAACTCACAAAAGAAAGACCCAAGGGGTGTGAAAATAAATTAAAAAATGCAAGAATATAAAGAAGACTGTGGTACATCAAGAAACCAAAAGACCAAAAGGGAGAACTAAAGGTTTGTGAAAAGAGGGAATTGTTTTAAAGGGAGAGACATGTGCTTAAGTAACCTAAAAAAATTATTTAGAAAGATATAGATAGAAAACATTATAATAAGGAAATGGTTAGGCATAATAATTTTTAAGGAATTGGGCTTTGGTGGGATCTTTGAAAATATGGCCTTCATTATTTTGATGGTGGTAAGTGCTTGGACCAAGAATGTCTTTAACGAAATATAGACCCCACCATTTTTGGGCATATTTACCTTCTTTGTCAAGGGTAAAATTTAATTTAAGGACAAGATCACCAATATTGAAAGTTCAAACTTTAACATGTTTGTTATGTTGTTGGGCGATGCAAGCCTCGTATTGGTGGTTTTTTTATTATGCAAAAAGACAACGTTCATCAAGAAGATTAAGGGAATGCAAGTGAGCTTCACGTAATTATTCATTGAGAATAATGCCATGAAAATATATACATAGAGAGGGAAACTCAAATTCTAATGGAAAGACCAACTTAGAACCATAGACTAATGAAAATGGATTTTCCCCAGTGGTAGTATGAATGCTAGTATGATAGGCCTAAAGTACAGGGTAAAGATGAATGTGCCAATTCATGTAGGTTTCAAGAATTTTATTTTGAAGAATTTTGTTGAGAATTTTATTGGTGGCCTCAACTTGACCATTAAATTATGGATGATAAGGTATGGAAAACTTATGATTGATCTTAAACTCGGTACAAAGTTGCTTAACATGTTTATTTTTGAATTTACCATCATTGTCTGAAATGATGGTATGAGAAACACCTAAGATAAAAATAATTTGGTTAATAATGAACTTAGATATGGTCAGATTGGTAAAATTAACAAGGGGTATGGCTTATACCACCTTGGTAAAGTACTCGATAGTGGTGATGATAAAAAATGTGCCCATCTTTGGAATAAGGAAGTTTACCAATGAGATCAAATCCCCATGTGAAAAATGGCCAAGGAGATTCGATAGTTTGAAGCTTGGTAGGAAGTGAATTGATAAGATAATTATGAATCTAATAAGGATTTCACTTCTTAGCATATACAATTACATCCTTTTCAAGAGTAGGCTAAATGTAACCCATACATAGGCCTTTTCATGTTGTAGCATGTCCACTATAGTGACCACCGCAAATGCCTCCATGTACTTGTTCGAGTAGAGGAAGAAATTCATCTTGCATAACACAACAAAGTAAGGTGCCTTTGATGTTATGATAGTAAACGATATTATGTCAAAATACATACTTGAAAGCTTGTTTAAGAATGCATGTATTTTCATGAGAATCTAAATTAGGAGGATAAGTTTGATGTTCTAAGTATTGAATGATATCTTGGTACCAAGGGCTTTCTCGAATAGTCATAGCCTCGATGTGATAGATAAGTGAATCAGGTGGTTGGGTAGATGTCAGAGATTTTATGATTTGTATAATAAAAGAAGGATAAAAGATAACTTGATGAGGATGAAAGAGAAAAGCTAAATAGGTAAGAGAATCAACAATGGAATTTTAGTCTCGAAGAATAGGCTCGATAGTGAAAGAGATAAAGTCCTTAGCAAGAGTGGTTGAAATTTGATGATACAAAATAAGGTTCTCACTTTTACATTAATAATCACCATTATCTTGATGAAAAATGAGTTGAGAATCTCCTAAAGCATGAAGATATTGGATGTCTAGATAGAGAGCATCTCTAATGCCTAAGATAAGAGATTCATATTTGACCATATTATTGGTGACATCAAAGGTAAATAAAAAAGCCAAAGGGATGATTTTATTGAGAGGACTAGTGAGAATGTAACCTACATTAGATCCTTGAAGGAATTTAGCACCATCAAAGTTGAGGGTCTAATTATCTTCATGCAAGTCAAAATTAATTTCTAAGAGCTCCTCAATAACTACCTTTGATTTAGTAGTACCGAAGGGAGGGGAAGATTATTCAAGATTATTAGCTTCGAGATCAAAAGTAAAGTTATGAAAACAGTCTTTAAGGGATATAACTTGATTAAGATCTTCAATGAAAAAGATATTGTCATCAGGTAGATCATCTTGAGGTGAAGAAATGGTCAAAATGGGAGCTGTAATAAGTTGGTAAGCTATGACTTACCCTTTAACAATTTTTTGTGTGATGATACGTAAATAAAATTCCATAAGTAAGACCATCATTTTCCAATTCTATCTCTAGGAAGAAATTTTTTGGAGAAGAAATAACGAAGGGGTTTAGAATGAAAAATGACATAAGTAGTCTAGTATAACATATAATGATGAATGTTTTTAGCCATAAAATGGATAGCGAGGAAATCATGCTCAACTTTGGTATAATGTGTCTCATAATCAATGAGGCCTCAACCAATGTAGTAAATAACATACTCTTTTTCTATATCATCTTGTTGGGTAAGCATTTCCCCAAATAAAATAGGTGTGAAATAAATATAGAAAACTAATAGTTTATCATTGGAAGGTGGACGAAGTGTAGGTGGATGAAGTAAGGACTTTTTCATATTATCTAAGGCTTTTTGACATGAATCCATCCATTATAAAGTTGTACATTTTTTGAGAAGTAAATTTATGAATTAAATGAGATACACCATTTTGGGCATAAATCATCTAATTACCCCAAGTTTACCTAAATAAGTACAAATATCTAGAGTAGATCAAGGAATGGGCATGTTGACAATAACACTCCTTTTGGTTGGGTCAACATCAATGCCAGGAAGAGAGACTAAGAATCCTAGTAATTTTCCAAATGTGACTCTAAAAACACATTCGAAAGGATTAAGTCTAACTTTGTATTTAAGGAGATGGTCAATTATAATAGCAAGGTCAAAAATATGGTTCTTGCAATGTTTGTATTTAGCAATTAGATCATACGCATAAATTTTAAACAATTTTATGGATGAGATTGTGAAATATGTGAGTGATAACACGTTGGTAGGTAGATCTAACATTTTTGAGGCCAAAGGGAATTTTAACATAATAATAGGTGCCACATTCCATGGTAAAAGTAGTGTTATGTTGGTCCTTGAGAGAGATATGAATCTGATTGTATCTCAAGAAACCATGCATAAGAGACAACATATTGTAACCAGTTGTGGAATTGATGATGGAATCTATTGAAGGTAAGGGGAAGTTATCATTATGAGAAACAAGATTAAGGTTATAGAAATTAATACAAATGTGGATGACCATAGTGACCTTATTTCAAATATGAATAATTTTATAAACACATTCAAAATAATCCACTATTTTAATAAATTTAACATCTAGTAGTTTAATTATTTCCTTATGACATATATTAGTAACTTTAGGTGGGAATTTGCATTGCTTTTGATGCACTAACTTAGCATTAGGATAAGTGATGATGTTATGAACCATAATATTAGGGTTAATGCCATGCATGTCTTGGTAGAACCAAGTGAATGCTTCTTTATATTTATCAAAGAATAAGCTAAAGTTGTCATGCTCAGATGGTGAGAGTTCTCGATAAGTTATGATTGGTCAAGGAGAAGATGGGGTATCATATTCGATGCAAGTTGTTTATTCAATAAGTATGGCATTTCCATCTTGAAAATGGTAAGGTGCATTAGGAAATGCTGAAATTGGATTTATTTTAGGCACAATGCTAGAGACAAAGTTGTTAAAGCAAGGAGTTTTATTCTTGAAATTTCCAAGTTTATTATGCTACTGAAGAAGTTGAGGTTTCTGAGCATGAATTAACTCAAGAATAGCTTTGTCATTAGGTAAGGTAGGAAGAGGACCATAATATTCAACATCTACTTCAAGATATAGAATTTTATTTCCATGGCGATCATATTCAGAATGAATTTGATAGACATCGATTGCCTTGGCATCTAGTATAATTTCAGAAGTAGATGAAGAGGATGGATTCAAAGAGATGGGAGTATTGATAGATTCTATGCTGGGAAAATAATCTAAATAAATGATAGGATCCATAGGATGTAAGAGTGTTTGTATGTTTGGAAGGTGTATGCTATTCTACTACCTAGGGAATATTAATAAGTGGAATATTGGTGAGATGTACATGACCCTAAGGATCTAGGTCATGATGTGTAGATATGGTATGTACATCCTGATTGAAGCAATGAATTTGGGATAAAATATTTTGATGGTGTTATAAATCTAAGTCTTGAGAGTGAACTTGGGTCATGATATAATTATCATCACATGTTGGAAAAATCATACATTCTTGTGAATCAGGGGGAGTTTCAGAAGGTGAAATCCTAATGTTACTAAATATCCAAGGGGACATGGTGAGAGGGTCTTGGAATAATTTAGTCACTACAAAATCATTGCAAGTGAAGGCATATTCAAGTAAATATGGCTCCTGAGCATATATGGAGGGGGTAAATCAATAATCTCATCCATGATAGGAATAGTACAATCTCGAGGTAAGAGAGATGGAAGAAGCCAATCCACAATTTATAGAGGTAGCTTCTTAGTATTACAAGTGTGCTATAACTCATTGGGATCATCATCAATGGAATATGTAAGAGTAACTTGAAGATTAGGATTTGTGTTGATGAAATCAGGAAAATTAACATTATTGATTTTAGAAATTGTAGGAATTTGATATTGAGGCTTAGGATTGGGAAGATGGATGATCCATGGTTAGGATAAACTTCATGTTTGTAACATTTTCCATTATGTAAGAAATTAATAAATTGACTACCAGAGTAGGTGATGGCCATCATCTGATGAGTCCATGGATGACTAAGAGGAATGTTATAGGATAAATGAAGATCAAGGACCACAAGCTTGGTTCTAATGGTCTTATGTCCAATGGTCAACATAAGCCAAATGTATCCAAGAGGATTTTGATTAGTCGTTTCAAAGTCATGGCAATTAAGATGGGTTTATTTAAGATGATCTTTTTTATAACTAGGTTAAATGAGCCATAATGATGTGACATTAATACTAAAACCTTTTCCAACTAGAAATATTAAGATAAGGGTGGTATTAATGGCTACTTTGATAAAGAGAGGTAGATCATCGATGCAAAAAATAATTTCATCGTTAATCATGTCCTCTTCAAGAAATTCAATGGAAGGCTTGGAAGAAAGACACATAGTCTCAATAGTATTCACATTTGTTGGTTGAGAATTGATAGAAGGTGGTTCTTCATCTATGGAAAATGGATATTTAATTTTTTATATTTCATAAGAAATTTACAATGATAAGGTGAGGTGTGAACCAACTCTAAAAGAGGAATCTTACAAGGTATAGAGTTGAGTTCTTTAATAAATATCCATTGTGATTTAGAAGAACCAGCATGAGGTTTAGAAAGTAAATTAGATTTAGGAGGTATAGATGTGGTGGGAGGATTGGAAGGAGTAAGTTTTTCCTCAAGTGCTTTTGAATCATCAATAGTGGTAGTGGTATCTTTAATCAATTATTCTAAAGATGGTTTCTTAGGCTTGGTAACAAGATCTTTGTGGGCTAGTTTAAAATGATAATAAACCTTGGCAGTGTTGACATATTGAGAGTTGTTATAATATAGGTCAAAATAAATATCAATGGAATAAACATCCTTGATATTTGATTTATTATTGTTTGAGGAACATTTTTGAGTATTAGAAGTAGAGGCTTTAAATTTTTGTTATTTTTGAGATGTGGTAGCATACTCTTGATGATAAATTTTTATCATAGCCTCATGGTTGAATGAATCACAAAGCATATAAGAAATGGAACACTTAGTGATCCCCCTACAATATTCATGAGAATGACCAATTTTGGCATAGAAGCAGTAGAATAGATTGGGATCATACCATTCAGGAGGAGCATTGGGATAAATGAAAGGTTTCGATGGAAGTAAAATTTTTTACATTTATTGAATCAAAAGAGGTGTATGAGAAGGTAAAGGAATATTAGATTTGGACACTCTAGGTTTGGTTTGGGAAGCATTATTAGTGATAGCATTAGATGTTTAAAAATGTCCTTTAAGAAGTTTATGATTGGGTTCAAATTGCTTCATAAGAAAGTCTTGACACTTAGCTTGATCAATTTATTCATTAAGAGTTTAAGGAGAAAAAGTTTAAACCTTGTATTGAAGAGTGGGATTCAAAGTGGTTATAAAGAGTTTGAATAAATTATTGTCAATCATATTGTGATTAGATTTATGAGCTAAACATTTCAATCTTTTAATAATGTTATGAGATTATTCATTAGGATATTATTTAACATTTAGGAAGTGACTAAGATAATTTGTAGGAAGATCATTATGTTGAAACTCTTCAACTAAAGTATTAACCAAATCTTCAAGTTGCCAAATAGAATATTGAGGCAGTTTGATTTGATGTAGCCATTTGGTGAACCCTATAAACAAATCTTTTATGTTATATTTTTTTTTTCTAATTTCCTCTCTGTGATTAAAAAACATTTCAATTTTATTTATTAAATTATGGAAGTTTTATAAATTATTTTTTTGGATTTATTAAAAGAGGAAATTGTAAATTAAAATATTCTATTTTATTTTAAATCTAATCCAAGCAGACTATAAAAGTTTTTATAACTTGGATTTTTGGATCAATGTGTGTGTGTGTGTGTGTGTGTACATGCATGTGTGCATGCACACACACACACACATATAGGTAAAAGGTTTTTTAAAGTGAAAGAGTGTACATCAATGGTGTGATGTGGGTGACATAGATTTTTTTTATTGACTATTTTTTATTTTATTATATAAAGAATACACCTTTAATGTGTGCATTAAATCAACAATGCAATGATGCTAATGTGAGATCAATACATTTAGGTTATGGATTTTATATTGTTTCTTTCATTGTGTTTGAAGTAAGTATATAAGGTATTATAAAGTGCATGCCACATGGGTGCATAAGTGGTCATCATCCATGATACAGTGTGAATGTCAGGGTACAAGAGTCACTGGTTGAAAGAATTGATCACAGGTCGCAGAGGGTTCGTATGTTTAAGTCTTAATCATGAAGGGTTGCCCACAACCTACTTAAAATAGGAATATATTCTAGAAATAAAAAATGAAAATAAAAAAATTATACATTTTCTCTAATTTTTCTTGCACACTTGGGGCAAATGGTAGTCAATTATATTCTCCCAATAAAGTATGAAGAATAGGAAATCATCCAAACATTTTTGACTCCACATTGGAGAATTCCATAATAAAAGGAGATATTATATAAAGTATAAAGAGGATGGCCTAGGTTATATCTATCATGAGTTATATTTATAAAGAGTTAGGGATAAGTAGTCTTAAGAGGAAGTAATATACATGGAACATCTTAAAAGATAAAAAATCCAAATCTATGATGATAAAGACCAAATAGACCCAAAAGTAGGAATTAAAATTCAAAGGATAATCTCCCCCTATTTAGTTCAAATAGGAAAATAAATAATAAAGGTATTGGAGATGGAGTCTTGAATACCTTAATTAAGTAACGATAAAATAAAAAAAATGAGAATGGCTAAGAAGGAACATGCAGCAAGGGTAGACACCAGTAAAACAAGGAAAATATTCAGCCTAACTACAAAGTAAGAAAGTAGAAAAGGAAATGATTACATTAAATTAAATAACTATTAGAGGAAATCCAACACAAAACCCATAGATATAAAAACACAATCACAAGGTTCTTAGCTATGAAATTCCAACCCATAACTGGGATATGTAATACCAATGGAATAAAAAAATAAAAGAAAAAAATTTAAGGACAACACCATTGTGATTTATAGAAAGGATAGTGAAACACAATATGATTTATATGATGGGAAGTGGAATGGTAAAAAAAAAACTAAGGATAAATTTATCTCCTAAGTTGAAGATTTATAGGCCTAAGTGCCTTTAACAAGGCATGCTTGGTAAAGTTACTCATTGAAGATGAAAAACCTAATACCATATTAATATTATTTTGGATAATTTTGTCAACCTAGCCAAAGATATTTGGAGATCCAATGAATGGACTAGTACATCAGCTAAAAGATCAACATGGGGACTAGCTATCATATTGAAGTCAAAATATTACATCTACATTTTAGTTTACAAAACTAACAACTTTGTCAATGTCTATGTTAAAGAGTTAAACTATAGATCTCACTTCCTATAATTAAATTCATATATCTCAATGCATAAAAAAATGAAGAAAGGATGTTGGGAGAAGCTAAGATGGCTCAATAACGGAATGGAGAGAATAGAATAGTTTTTTTAAGAGAATTCAATGGCATTCTAAAATTTTATTAAACAATATGAGGATCAACCCAAATATCATAAGATCTATTGGATTTATTATTATTCTACCAAAGGGAAGCAAACATAAATTTTAGCCTTAGGGGATAGGATGTAATTGGAATATAAGGAGGGGGAGATTAGCTAATCCTAGAAATATTAGACAAATTATTAGTAAACTCAAATATGGTTGCACAAGGAAATAATTACTATACATAGGCTATCCACTTTATAGGATCCTACCATTTTCCTTTATCATTTTCAATTGAATTTGATACAAATCCAAGAGGAATTCCTTTTTAATTCTAATTTCATGTGGTTGCAAGACCTTATCTTTTAGTAATAGTGAAAATATGATAGAGGAATGAGATAAAAAGATATAAGTGCCTTATATTTTCCAAAAAAATTCAAGGAGGTGAAGAAAATAATAAGGAATGGAATAATAATAATTTTGGTAATATATTCTTCAAATAAGAAGGTAGTTAAATAATAACTTCAAATTTTTAACAAATATATAGACTAGAGGGAGATTAGAATGAAAACTTATAAAATTTTAAGATATGATTGATTTCAGAACAATAGAAAATATGTACATAAAAAGAAACATTATGGAAAGAAAATCAAGAATAAAATGGTTGAATGAAGGAGATAGGAAGACAAACTTATTTCATCTCTCAATTATAATTAGAATGAATAAAAATAAAATAGAATACATTACAAACATATAGAGTGTAATAAATTAAGATATTAAAGATATAAAGAGTGAAAAAGATTAATTCAATGGGGATTACCTCATAGAGGAAATAAGAGACAAAAAGAGAGACCAAAATGCTTGTTATTTTGATCTGGGATTAGATAACAGTGTTAAAAAAATAATTTTGGCTTTGCTTCATTTATTTCTTGGCCTAAGGTTTTATATTAGGTTACAATATTTATTTAAATTTTGTGTTTCTATTTCAATAATCACACCAAAAAGGAAGGCATGGTCAACAAATTGTTAATGGGTAAAGTTGTCCATACCTTCAAACTTTGTGAATCTTTTGATGTTGCCTTCATCCTTAGACCTTGAAATATCTCTCCATAGTTCTTTGAGCATCATAATCAAGATAAATTGGGATTGGCGATTATTTTACCATAGTATTATAAATTCTTTGAATAACACTATCAGAGAGACATTAAGCATGACATAAAATTTTGAGCTAGAAATGCCACTAAGGACCCAATCTCGCCAATTCTTCAAAAGCTAAATTTATCTATAGTTTTCATTAGAATTTACAAATATAATTTATCATGTGGTTTAATAATGTACATCTTGATCAACATATCTTTCTATTTGTTTTAACAAAGAGAGTGGACAATTTCATGATAAATAATTACCACAAAACCCCCTTATTCCAAAGAGAGTAGGAAATCCAAAATTGGTTACAAATGAAAATAAATTACTTTTGTAATTATCTTGTAAATGGTGTTACAAAAGGATATCAGCATAAAATATATGAAGGTAGAGTTTTGGTCACCTTTAAATAACAAAGAAATGGAAATATAGTTCAAATCAGTGATAATTTTGTTCTTCCTTTGTGATTCCTCAACTAAGCTTGCCACTTCCTCACAAAGTGCATAAAATCCTAAAAGAAGTTAGTTGGAAAACCATCTAGAGTGAAGGCCTTGTCTTTATCCATGGATAAAACTATGAATTTGAACTTTTCATGAGAAATAAAAGCCCTTGGATGTTGGATTTATTATTCACTAATAAGCCTTAGAAATCAATCTAGGTAGGAGGACTAAGCATTTAAGTCATCATCTTCCTATCTCGAAATTAGATATTTGAAAAAATACATAACTTTAATATTGATTTCACTATTTTTTTCTAACAAAATTCCATCATTGGATTTTATGTAATAAATGATATTAACAATTATCTTTTCTCTAGTAGAGTTGTCATTTTTATTTAAGTTTTTATCTCCCTCTAACAACCATCTCTTAGATTTTTGAATGCAAAATATTTCCTCTCTCATATGTAATTATTCCAATTATGTCATCATTTTTACCCTTTATAAATAATTCACATACATACCTATTAACATGACCACTTCATTCAACTTGGTTATTTCTGACTCCACCCTTGAAGTGATCTTAGTTTCATTTTATTATAAAATATTTAATGTAATTATGTTTTTTTATCCATTACATACATATTTGTTCTAAAAATGTTTATATCGTAATTACATTAATCCTTCATATACTTAAATAGAGTGGGGTATCTAAGACACATATCCTTGGACTTGAATGGTAATTTTTTAAGAGCTTCATCGACACAAATTTTTCATTATAAAAGGGTGTTGTCTAGGCCATAGATTTGAATGATCATGATTTCTAAGATCCAATCACTATTTAACCAAGGAGAGGATACTAGTAACCTATCTACGCAATAAGCTCTGATAATAAAATATAATTTATTATTGGTACAATAAAAATTCCATTCTTCAGGGACACATCTAAAAAACTATTGTAAGAGACAAACCTAGATAAGTCAATATAAAATTATGAAGATGAAATATTACACCTCTTTTACTATGACTAGATATAAATACATTGAAATCCCACCCAGAATAATTTTTTCCACAAGGAATTAAGATAAATAAATGGATATTTATTCCCAACACTGTCTTTTAAGAACTAGATAATTAGGTTCATAAACATTAAATAAATTAAAAAAAGATCAATAGAGAAATATGATACATTGCATACCTTTCAACTTAGACATTTACTTTATAGAGGATTGACAACATTACCCATAGTTCATTACAAATCCATTAGTATATTTTCATAGCATGAACTTCAACCCTTTTATCATTTTTATAGGCTTACAAGACGTGATACTATACATGCTCAAAATTACAACACAAGTTGAATAAGTTCAAGGCTCAAGGCACTATTCAAATTATATAGCCTCCAAATCCTTAGTACATGCACCATGATAGACTCATCATCGATACAAATACTTAAATAATGATCCATTGACTATCCAAATTTTTGTTAAGGATAGATACATCCACCATGTTTTTATAAATGAGGATTCGGATCCTAATACTTGCACTTTGGCATTTTTACAATACATAGGACATCAATAGAATGATATACATCATGACATACATTACTAAAATTCCATAAGACATATCACATTACCACTTTGATGTGTCCCAAAGGTAGCCAACACATCATTCTTTGTCATGAACACATGCATGCATATATAGGTTACACTTAAAACTACATGGCTATAGTTGATGGATGCCACAGTTGATCGATCAGACAAATGTTTAACATTTAATCATGAGGGAAACATGGTATATATTCTATGTGATGACACATATGAGAACCATAGGTTTCATAGAGATACTCTATGATCCAATATGGTTTACCCTATGATGACTGCATATGAGGCACCTTACATAGTAGAGTAACACGCTATTCAGATGCATAAAATCTAGACTAATGCCAAGCATAATGCTACACTAATACACATATCATGGTATGCCAATCATGATGATGAGGACTTATTTGAATTTGGATAGATATAGTATCTAACATTAGATGACCTCTCACCTAAATCACCATTTGATTATCCACATGCGATGGATGTGCTCTTAGGTCTATAGAGACATTACACTTCGATTGTATGCTATCTCATTTATTTCTTTCATTTAATTTTACATAGATTATATCCATAAAATAAAAAATTATTATATGTAAAAACATAAAAAAATTAAAATATTTACGTAGAAAATACAAACTATAGATTGTATACATTACCTTGTTTACACTTATTATATTTTCTAGACACTACATATGCTAGCTATCTTAGTATAGTTAATTTTTATCACATATAAATGCTTCAATTATTCTCATCAAGTGTTTTAAACTACCTAAAGGACCCAGGTCCTTTACATAGATCCATATTTAGTACTATCTACTCAATAGGGCAATATACATAGATACACAGGTTCTTAATTTGATATATTCACCCATTTGGGGGCATCTTATACACAATTTTGAATTCTAGGTTACATGTTTCTAAAATCTGCATCATAAATTTAAACTTTTTATATATTGATAGTGATCATCCTACACCTACTCATATTTTTTCCAACTACTACTACTTTAAACTCAGCTTATGTACATATTTTTACTTATACAGATTTATACCACATGTTCATGTATAATTTCATTTCTAGATTTCCTAGTTTAAACCTTATTATGTATATATCCTTCTTATATTTGAGGGAATTTAAATATGCCATTATTTTATGGCTCTACACCACTTATTTTAATTATATGCATGATTTGGACCTGTGCTCATGTCCTTGTGTGTGCCTTGCTAATTTTGTATACAAACATTTGAACATGTCCTTCCATGTGGATCTAAGCCAAATTTCTTGCTCTTTGTGTATGTAGATATTTGAACACATCCTTGTATGCCTTGCTTTCTCAGGTTTAGTGACATGTTTCCATATCCCTTGTATTATGTCCCCTTGGCCTACTTTGTATGTCTCATGCATGTTTTATATATGATTTCTTCTATGCATCATGGCCATGAAACTTGTCTCTTGATTATTACACAATATAGTTTTAGATGCCATGAAGGACCTAATGAATCTCCCCTTCATTATTGGGTGCTATGATGGACATCATGACCCATCTCCCTAGGTAGTTAGTTATTACTTAGTTTTGGTGTTCACATATATTGTTATATCTATCTTGACAGCCTTGTGAATGCTATATCTAACTTACATCAGACACTACCAACTTATTATTATATTATCTTACATTATGATGTTATGCACATAGATATCATTTATGATCCAACTAACACACATTTTACAGAGGTTTTTCATCTGAGAATAATTCTTGCATAGGTTCAACAACTCCCCTGAAAAAGAGGCATTGATAGATGTTTTTCACATAGATCAGAGTATAGTTTTCAAAACATAATACAAAAATTATTTTTAGGAAAACACAGTGAGAAATAGTGACACAGAGGTCAGTTTCCATTGCATAGAAATTAGAAGAGTTGGACATTAGCTCCCAAATTGGGACATTAGCACCACCAACACTACTATTCAATATATGGTGATACTATCTAGTAGCCTTAGTTTAAGGAAATTCTATATTAGATATAAAATTTTAGTAGGTATAGTCTATATTTGCACAAGTTTAGTTACATATTGCTAGTTTTGGCTTAGTTTAGCTCAGATTCACACCAGTTTCCTCAGATTAGGGGCATCATGAATGACATTATCATTCTCTTTTTAGTTTAGATGCTTAGATATATATTATTACAACTCGATCCAATATCCATATACTTAGATATCATATTTTGGGGTATGTTCATGACATATTATTTTTGTATGCTCACTTATGCACCAGTTGATTAAATGGAATGGCAAACCCATGTCATTATCTACATTGTACACACTAGATACCATATTCCATGTTACACACTATATTCATGCCTTAATCCATTTGTAATTATTGGCATTCTCAAGTGGACCTAACTCGCTTAATATTCCCATGTTTCCTAGAGTCATTTTACATTCAAGAGTTCTTGAGTGGATGTAGAGCTGACATATACTACTTGAATTACAGTTGAAAATATTTAGTTACATTGCATAGTTTTAGTTTTATATGCATATACTACACATGGGTAGGTAATTATGGATTCATAATCTAATTTGAATTCTTGAGCCATCTATATAAGAGGGTTTGACATACCATCAGTCCAATCCAAGCTGTTCAAGGTCATGGTCCACCAAGTAGAGGTGGGAAATGATGGGGTCAAAAATGAATTAAATTTTTGAGCCACCCACACATGGGGATTTAGCAAGACATCAATTTAATACAAGTTATTCACCTATTTATCACTATCTGCATGCAAACACAAAGGTTGTCACTAGGTGTATGCACTAGTTTGCATACCCAGTGAGGTGTATTCAGTCCTTTCCTCTCTCTTATATATTTACTTAGTTTTGTATTTTGATTTTGATATCTCCTAATTAAGGACTGATTTATGAATGACAATTTTTTAGGACATTTAATGGAGCATGTTTTACATACCGATATCTAGATTCAAGAGGTTCAACTATTAGGTAAGTCCAAGTATAATTATTTTTAATCTATCCTAGTCATTTCATTTTGATACATTTCTAGAATAAAAGGGGAAAATTTAATCATCTAAAAATTATAGTTGATTCCTAAGAGTGTTACTTGAGACCATTCATCCCTAGCTTAGTCTTAAGCTTATCTTAGGAATTATTTAGACATTTATCCATCTTTCGTGCAGTCCACATGCATCCTTAAACATCCATAAAATAGTCATAGATCTTCACTTCAACATCTTATCCCTTAGTGCCTTAGGTTATGCCACGTTGACACTAGCACCATAATTTTTATAGTGGTGCCCTATGGTGCTAGTGTCCCATTTTAAGCATTATTTTCCCTTTCCCACCTTTTATTACCAAAGGATATCTTTTCAAATGAGAAACCACCTAGGGTCGGCCTAGACCTATTTTAAGACATACACAAGCACCTGAATAGTATATATACATGTTTTTTAGTTGTTTATCTCCTAAATAGAAATCAAATGCAAATTACATAAAAAAATTTAAAACAATTTATGGACAATCAAAGTTATCAATCCCTATTTTACCCTACTTCTACATACAACCGTCTATAACATTCCTAAGCTTAGATTACTCATATTTATAGTTTTAATCGCATTAAAATTACTCAAATTGACATTCATACTAGCCTCAATTGTACTTGGACCAGAACTTAAGTGGGGAGAACTACATTAGGCTTGATCCCTCCTTAGAGTATTGGTATGTAGGCAACTCTCATCATAACGAGATGTTGAAGAGGTCCAACCTACCCCACTAACAACATAGTTTGCTACTTGTGCCAACCAAATGCCATAGTAATATGTAATTTTAGGGTTTACATATAAAATTAATCAAAATAAGCCACCTATAGGGAATTAGAATTTGTACACATAAGAACAGGTTGGTAGACTCAGACATAGGTGCACTTAGAAGCTCATAGCAATGTTGCATAGAGGACACTAGTGCCAAAACAAGGACAATAGTGCCATTGGCACTATTTTCCAATTAGGGTTATATTATCCATGAAGGGTATTGATATCTGGATCCTATTATTAACACTTAGATCATCTCCTATCCCAGTTTATAGCCTCCATATCTCTCATCTTAGTCAATTTCTAGCTAAGTACTTGTTTAAATTATTTACTGATATTTTTAGAAAGGTCAAAATAGGTTAATTCTATTATAAATTAATGGATATATTTATTTCATATGTCTACCCTAATTTACTATACTCAAACCCTTTAACAACCTAGGGCTTAAAATCCATTACCCCAAAAAGTTAAATCAAAACTTTTAAATTTCATACTTTTTGTTGTCTCATCACCTCTCTTTCCTAAAACACATATTTTTTAATGGTTATGTATATTATGATGAGATACCATACCGTATAAAGCTAGCCTCTTCATCCAAATATGTATGTTCTATTTATCTTATGGAACCTACTTGGGAATCCACCTATCTCTATGGCATTAAAACTCCCTACCTACATCCACCCTCTTCGTCTGATTCTCACTACTATTATCATATTTGTTTATCCACCACATGATGACAAGGTCTCACCATTAGGATCATAGCTAGCAAATCTCATCTACTAACTCCTAATGGATCTCAAATATGAATTTGTAAGACAACAAAAAAAACTAATGGGTGTGGCAATCTAAACTCTCTATGTACATTATCCAATGGATGTGGCTCAACCCACCATTTAAAATTTCAAGTGATCTAGTTAAGGCCTCATATGCATTATTATTGGCCATGATGGTCTTAAATTCAATGTGCTTCTATACAGTGTCCATACAATCTGATCCCTACTAATAGTCTCCAATATAGGCACATGAGGGACAACTTGTAGTATGTGGCAATGCTCCCATCTCCTCACTTGAGGGGGATCCACCACATGAGTAACACCACTAGTCTATACATGGGGAACCTATCATATATCCATCTCACAAAAAATAATAATAGGGCCCATCGTCTATTAGCCCCAACTCAATACACAATAGAAATCATGAACAAGATGTAACCATACGATAGTTCTAATATCATATAATGTGTATTGTTCTAGCATATATTGATGAATATAAATAATATACATAGGTACTATCCCATCAAACTTACCAAACAACACATACATGGTCATAAGTCATTTAAGAGTCTTTAAAATATCAAGAAACCCTAATAATAAAATTTTAAAAAATTGTATGATGAGCTAGTGCTCATCATACTGATATGATCATGTAGCCCATCAACTAACATTCTCCTCTGATGCAAGATCATCTATGGTGTAGGGCAATCTTGCATCAACCAAAAATATGTTAGTTTAGGTTTTTTTTTGTTTATGTTATGGCCTTGTTTTTTCAATTTTGTTAACCTTCATGAATGATGTTGTAAAATTATTCATTTACCAAGGAAATCAAAAATATCTTTTGATTATTTATGTTAGTCTGTAGAGATTGTTAAGTCCCAATTTAAAAAAAAAATGGTTCCTCAACTCTAGTATGAATTAACTGATGACATTTTTTGGGGTCATAAAATGACACCTAAACATATCTATAAAATTTTAGACCATTTGGAGCTACCTCAAAGACATAATAATTTTTTGATATAAAAATGTCTCATCACTTGAGATTATGTTGAGGAATTAATTAAATGATAAAAATTGGTGTCAATTTAGAACATGACAATTACAGTGTCTGCATAAACTTTAGACCATTTAGAGCAACCAAGGAGGCATACCAATTATTTCAATATCATAAGGTCTCATCAATTATAGTTATGTTTAAAAATTAATTATATTTTGAAAATTGGTGGTTGTTTATTACATGATAATTACAGTCTCTACACAAGATTATAGACAATTTGGATCTACTATGGAGGCATATCAATTATTTCACTAGAAGAATATTTTATTACTTGAGGTGTCATTGTGGTAATAATTGGATTAAAAAATTTGGATATTTTTCATAAAATTTATTTTAAATCTATATTAAAAATTTTAGATCAATTATACAAGTGAGGCAAAAGTTATGATTGTTTTTGTAAATTGTCATTGTATCAGATGGTGCATCTGTCCAGTATACATAAGGTTCATGACCTTGAAGTATATAATAGATAATATTTAGGTCAAAGTTTTTTTATTGGTGATATAAAAATAATCCTTAATTGTGTGCTTTAAATTTTAGATCAATTGGATATGTAGATCCAAATTTATGACAGTTTTTGTGAATGTCATTCAACAAGAAATAGGGTTCTATCTAGCCTAACGATTCACTACCTCAAGGAAAATATGTGATGATAGTAAAGTCACCAAATTTAATTGGTTTATATAAAAAATATTTATATTTATATGTTTAAAATTTTAGATCATTTGAATTAATTGTGTTAAAAGTGTGGAAGTTCTACTAACTACCATTCAACCTATAAATGCCATATATGTATTGTTTGACACTTGGTAGTTGTTATTTACCTAAGGTGACTTGTGTTAATATGAGGTAAATAAAATTTGGTGATATTATGTAATATTTATTATATAACATGTGTTTAAAATTTCACATCATTTTTATTAATGATGTGGAAGTTATGTTTGTTTTTGTAACTATTGATCACCCTAAAATGTCACCTAATAGTTCTAATATTTAGGTGTTGATCTTGAAAATGGAAGTATGACCAAATATTGGAAATTGTTTAATGTTAGTTAAGTTGAATACTAAACCTATGAATCTATGAATTCCAGAGGAATAATCTAATTTAATCAAATAATTCAGTCTATGAGAGGGGGTAAGCTATGTGGAGCAGGGAGAGTAGAATAGGGTGTGTTCTATTTTTCATGTTTTGTCTTGAAAATAAGTGTATATGGCAATGTTATTTTATGGATATGATAAAACCATTATAATAATTTAATTAATTAGAATTAATATATTTTAAGTAATATTTTTATTTACATGTTTAGTTTGAGTTTATGTCTTGGCCTAAATGAATATCTAAGCATCACGTAATTAGAGGTTGTCCTTAGGTAGATTCCCTAACTGTGTTTTCATCATTTGATATCAGAGACACATTTTTTTATTTTTGGGAGAAGTGTGCATGAATAATAATTTGGATATGTCTATTGGAAAGATGTGAAAGAGAATTTGCATCATTGGGAGATGACAAACAAAGGAAATGTTGTTATAAGGGGAAGACCAAGATGAACCCAAGTTAAAAATTTACCTTAGATGATGAGAGGAGTACAATAAAGGTTGGATAAAATTGAAAGAGCACAAAGGAGAGAATCTCATGGTGGAGATGTGAGTGAGAAAGAATAAGAAGTTTACGAGCTTGGTATGGAGGATATGGAAAATGATTCTGAGAGTAGATTTATTAGAGTTGTGGCAAGGCTTGGTAGTAAACCAATGTCTAAAACATGTTTTTATAATGGGAGACTGAATTTATAAGAGATTGTAGACTAGAATAATAGAGATGAAGAAGTATTTTGAATATGAGTCTATAGAGGAAAACAAGAAGGTGAAATTTGCTTACATAAATCTGAAGAGCCATGCTTCATTATGGTAGGATCATGTGCAGGCTGAGACATATATAAAAGGTAAGGAGAATATAATATACTTAGAGAGATGGTGTCAAAGATGAAGGCCAAATTTTTACCTTCTGACTATCAGATGAGTTTGTTCAGAAAACTATAGAATTTAAGACAAAAGGAGATCATCATTAAAGAGTAAATTGAGTACTTTTATAGACTCACTTTAAGGGTTGGACATAAAAAGGATGGACATGAGAAGGTGGGAAGGTATACGAATGGACTATGTTTTTCCATATAAGATGAAATCAATTTTTTAAACCTAATAACCATAGAGGAATCCTATCAATGTACATTGAAGGTAGAGGAGAAGCTGACAAGGAAGAAAACAACAAACTCTAGAGGTAGAGGAAGGTATTCAAGGGGATGAGGACATAACAATGGTATAAGCGGTCAACAAAAAAATGGTGGAGATGTGACCAGTTCACAAAATCAGAACTCAGGATAGAGAGGAGGATAATCTTCTATAAGAAAAGGGTTCTATGGATGAGGTAGAGGTAAAGGTTTTAGAGGTAATTTTTTTGGATATAATAAGTAATTTGGTCATAAAGAGCAGAATAGGGTGTGTTCTATTTTTCATGTTTTATCTTAGAAAATAAACTTTTATGGTAATGTGATCTTCTATAGATGATCCAACCATTGTAATGTTTAAATGGATGAGAATAAAAATATTTAAAGGACTATTATCATTTTCATGTTTGGTTTGAGTCTATATCTTAGTATGAGTGAGTATCTAAGCATCACATAATTAGAGGTTGTCCTTAGGTGGATTCCCCATCTATTTTTACATCATTCTCTCATCCACAGTATGTGCAGTGTCAAATGCCATTTGAGTGCCCATAATAGGTAACCTAAATATTTCATGGATGTCATCCAAGGTGATCTTCACTTATATTACATATCCCTCCACCATCGACCATAATGTTTCTATTATAATCTCCCATCACCTGAGAAAGATGGCCATAACCTACATGCTCAAAGGCATGTAGTACATTTCCATGATCCCTCCAAATCCCAAAATTTGGAGATGATATCTATTTATTATATTAATTAAATAGGGGTAATAAGGATTGAACACCTTATGTATAATTTCACCTATATCAACCCTATAAACATATAAAAAAATTATGTGTCTTTTTATAATATATTTTCATGGGGTGCCTAGAATATTTTTTTTCAAAGAATTCCTAGGATTGAAGGAAATACACAAAAGGTTGTATACACCTAATATCTTCATTTTTATAATTTAATAACACTTTATATTACAATTATATTTGACCCATCAATATCCTTGAGTGCACACATCAAAGGGTACACTAGGAATGGGGTGGGATCAAATTATAGTACTTTGTAATAGATGTTTGCATACTATCCTATCACGATCTCACTGTTATAAATTTAACCTCCTTTGAGTCTTTATTTTTATTTATTCTCCATCTAATTTCCATGAAAATATGTTATCTTCCATATATCATACAATATCATCCTGGCTAATTCAATTTTTTCATACTTAAGTCTTCCCTATACTATATCATCCATCATGATAAATTATGAGTCTATCTTCTATCATTTGTAATGTATTAGCCTTCTCAATACCATATTATGGAAACTGACATATTTTGACTGTATCATCATACCATATATTATAAATTTAAATTTCAAGGCTATTATTGGGTATTACATCCATGCATAAGAGTAATATTTCATTCCTAATAAATATATAACATTCATACACTCTAGTTATGCTCGTATTTCTTCCCCTGAGTAGTATTTTGGAGAGTTAGTGTTTTAAAGTCTTATCTTAGAAGTCTTGTATTATGGTGTCATTGAAGATCAATAGGAGATTTATTTTTGAATTCCTAACTATGGATATCTAGGTTTTCATCTAAAAATTTGAGGTCCTAAACCTACAACATTTCTTACAAAACTCCACTTAAACTAAA
>JARHVA010006833.1:782500-821816 GCA_037957365.1 Torreya grandis
TATTAACTCATCAATTATAATTAATTTTATGTAAATTAAAATATGATAAAAATGTTGATATTTATATAATTTTAAGTTTCTTAATTATATATATATCTTAGATGAAAAATAAATTTTACATAGATCATTATACAATCTAATAAATTATGTTTATTCTTTCTTTTTCTACTAACAAATTATTCTAAATTAATTTTAATATTTATTTCTTCTATTTTAAATTATATGAATATTTTAAAAACAATATGTAATAAATAACTGTCATGAAAACAATTCATCACAAGAAAAATTGACTATTAAATTTAATTTTGGATAATACATTGTCGTCAAATTATATATATCACGAGAAGTCAAAGTTTATTGATAAAGAAAATAAATATATCAAGCTTTTAATCTTAGTAAACAAATAAAATATGCCCACTTGACCTATAAATTTCCCCGTCCCCACAATTTTTTTTAATTATTAAATACTTATTTATACTTAATATAATTTTAACAATTAAATACATGTCTATACCTAATATAATTTTAAAGATTAAATACTTGTTTGTATCTAATATAATTTTAATGTCAATCTCCCTGCTTTACGTTATCGCTTGTATTTGATATTTCTATTTCTATTTCTATTTCTATTTCTATTTCTGGTAGAAACTAGATTTAGTGTTCTGGAAAAACCGTTATGACGAGCCCCTATAATCACCAGGCAAGGTGCAAATAAACCTGCAAGATGAAACTTCAAATTCGTACATTTATAATTAACCAAAAAGATTTCAGAAACATAATTTACCGTTTTAATTCACAAATAAGTTTGACATAAATATAATATACCATTTATTTTCGAATGCGTCAGATTTGACACAGTAATCAGGTGGATGTATCCAATGGAGTAAGGCGGCTTTTTCAAATATCATTTGAAATAAAATATTACGGTGTAAGAAAAAATCAACATTTACGAGAACCCGCTAACAAGAATTAATCGCGTGGATGAAAATTCTAGAAGGCGGTTCAAGGGCACGGTTTACCCGTTGAGCACTTCTTTGCCTTTCTAATTTGACCTTTTCGTCGAACTACTGCGTTGACTTCACACCCATATTAATGGCGCAGCAACCATTCACAACCAGCTCACACATTACAACTTATCCGCATAATACATTACAACTTGAGAATTCATTGGCCTTCATTTAGAGAAAATACTATCTATAGCGTATTCCTATCCAACATTCGGCTGCGAGCGCGTTATTTATATGGATCAGTCACAATTCAGAAGTGGAAATTCCTTCGTATTTCCTGTGCCCGATATCGATCCAGCGGATGCGAGACCCTGTAACGCTCTGCGCGGGTGTGATCTAAGACCGACAGAGCATTGAGAAGTGGATGTATACCTTGGGGAAGAACACATGCCCTGCCACTATGCAACTCCTGCACAACACCGAGCTTATACCCAACCGCACCCTGCGCCGCCTCATTCAACACTGGTGCGTCGTTAACTCCTCTGTGGGCGTCCACCGGATTTCCACGCCCCAGAATTAAAGCAATAGAAGCAGGCGCCTTATCTGTGTTGATCGAATCGCTTCCCGACCACACGTCGGAGAGAAGAAACACCTGCTAGAGGATGTTATGTATTCTCGATGTGTTGTGCGGATGTACAGAAGGAAGAGCTAGCATGGCCGACCACGCCATGGGTATCCCTGCAGTCTCTAAGAAAATAATGAGAGATTCGGACTTGGCTACCGAGAAAGCAGTCGGAATACTTTGGTCGCTTTGCAAATACTCTCCGTCTGAGCGAGTTAGGAGTGAAATGTTGCAGGCGGGGGCGGCGGCCAAGTCGTGCATTCTTATGCACGTGGAATGCACGCCGAAAACAAAGAGCAAAGCCAAAGTGACGCTGATGGTGCACGTCAAGAGTATGGCACTATGGAAAATTCATTTCTCCCTCTGCATTTCTGTTTGGGGTTCACGTTCCTAGAAGGGGCCATGGCACACTCTAATCTTATGAGCATTGATCCGGCAATAGGTAGACGTGGAGCTATTCGTCTCCACGCGCTGCGCTCTGCTCTGATCGGCCAATAAACTCTACTGCTTCTGCTGGAAGCTAATTTTATCCCAGGTAGGGGTGAGCCTTTATCCATGCAAAATAAATATTTGGACGGATGCCACAGCATTTGGAGAGAGGCCAGAAGCCAAATCAAATGTATATAAGATAACATAATGATATTAATGTTCAGGAAAGGTTAGAATGGTTTCACATAAACTGTGTAAAAAAAAATTATTAATAAAAAAATAGAGGATACAAGAGCAAGTCCAGACAAAACTGTACATACCTCAGCACCAATTCTTGAAGTTTCGTTTCGTGCTGCGATATGGTAATTAGCCAATGCTAAAAAGTATTGGAATTATAATTCGGAAAAAGGAAAAACACCAAAATTGGGTGGAACAAAAGATTGGAAAATTGCAGGCCTCAATCAACCAAGCTTACTTTCCATTACATTCATATATATTAACTTATTTATTTTTGGAATGTTAAATGTTGCCAAATATAGGAATGAAGGAAAAAATGAAAAAAATTAAAAAAAGTGTGCTTCCTTTCACTTCCATGGATTATACAAACATGAATTACAGATATGAAAAAAATCCAATTAACATTGTATACATTACAATCTTTAATCTTCTAAAATTCTTGATATTTCTCAAATAATTTCTTTAAGGAGATTTGGATTCTCAAGCATTGAGGAATTTTATGGACGATAATATTTATCTAATATTTTTTAAACTTAACTTATTTGAAATAAGGGTTACAGAGGGACTAGTCACAGAGAAACGTTCATTACATTTGTTTTAATATTACCTGTATCTCATGGGAAACTTGTTTTAGTATTTTCTGTCTATATAGAAATTTTCCATACATCTTTGTATAAAATTTGTTTCTGTTGTTTCAATTCTAATATACATAAAGATTCACTTTATAGATTTTTTTACTGACTAATCAAAATATAATTGAATTGAAAATTGTGATTTTTATATATAATTAAATAAAAAATATTGATATAAAAATTATTTTAATTTTTATTTTATGTTAAAAACATTAAATCAATAAAAATATTATATTTAAAAGAGTTTTAGACCTTAAACTTCCCCCTGGTCAAAAGTGAATATACGAAGGAGTTGAATGTTTCTATGTGAAAAGAAATAGGTGTGAAGGATCCTAGGATGCAAATGAAATTGAATCATGCAAATGAAAGTGGATAGGCTTTAGTTAAAAGGAGAAAGAGAAAAAAAAATAAAAGGAGGATTTGGAAGAGGAGAAAGTAAAGGTTGGCAGGAATGCAATGAATATAGAAAAGGAAGAATCAAGACAATTAGATGTGTAAATTTTGGTCATGATTGATGATGTGGAAAAATGATTCAAAATTAAAATTAAAATTATGAAGATTTGTATTATAATAGTTACAATTTGGAAAGGAATCTTTTAGAATCTAACCTCTAGACACCCTCCCAAAAATAAACAACATTGATTGAAAGATCAAAAATTGGCACAAGGATCAATCATTTAAGATAATAGAGATTGATGAAATAAATTAAAATTACGGATACAAAGAAAATCATAATTGTTAGTTAAAAAAATTTCCCTCCTAAAAAATGAACCAAGTTGAAAATAGAAGAAAATGTAGAAAGAAAGTCACCATATTAGGCTTTGCAAGGAAAACTAAAAAAAATATAGTAGAAAAAAGAATTCAACCCCGCCCTAACCCCCCAAAAAAGTGTCACATTGACCACATACAAGTGCCATGTTAACCGCCTACGAATTCCATGTCACCCAATAGACAAGGTGAGCTTGAGCATAGTATTAATCTTGGACAAAGAGCTTGATAAATTGGAGTTCAAGGCCAGAAAGAAGCTCAAGTCTAAACCAGGACTACAATGATTAGATTAGACCTCAGAATAGGCTTGAAGACAAACCCAGCAAGAAAGGAGAGCCACATATGAGTTAAACATAATATAGAGCTTGGGTTTTTTTGGAGTCATAAAATTGCATGGTAAGAGCTCGACATTGATCACGACCAAATAAAACATATTATATTAATTATGATCATAATATAATAATAATTTATATTAAAATATATATTAGATATTAAAATATAATATTTATATATTCAAATATAATAGTAAAATATATTAAAATGTATATGTTGCATAATTTAATATTAAAACATATATTACATAATATTAATATAATAAATAATACTTAATATATACAAATAATATTGCCCTCACATCAGTGTCATTACATTGTTGATTCATTGCAGACATTAGATATAGATTATTTATGTAATCAAATAGAAAATAGTCAATAAAAATGATTTTTCATGAACCATATCACACTGTTGATTTACACTTTTTCGATTTAAAAAATCCTTTTAGATAAATAGATGGATAGATACACACACACACACACACACACACACACACACACACACACACACACACACACACACACATGTATATATGTATATATATGTGTATGTGTATATATACATACATACATACATATTGGTAAAAAGGATTTTTAAAGTGAAAGAGTGTAAATCGATGATGTGATGTGGTTGATGAAGAATCAATTTTATAGACTATTTTATATTTGATTATAGAAACAATCCATGCCTAATGTGTGCATTGAATCAACAATGCAATGATGTTGATGTGAGGGCAATACATTTAGGTTATGGATTTTATCTTATTATTTTCATTGCATTTGAAGTGAGTATATAAGGTTTTTTAAAGTGCATGATGCATGAGTGCATAAGTGGGAATCATCCATGATACAATGTGAATGTTAGAGTATAAGAGTCACTCATTGAAAAAATTAGTCACAGGTGGTAGAAAGAGTTGGTAGGTTTAAGTATTAAGCATTATGAGGTGACCACATCCTACTTAAAAAGGGAATATATGCTAGAAATGAGAAATGAAAATAAAAAAATTATACATTCTATCTAGTGTTTCTTGCACTCTCAAAAAAAAATTCTAGTCAATTATATTCTCTAAAGAAAGTGTGAAGAATATGAAATCATCCAAACATTTTTTGATTCCACATTGGAGAAATCCATATTAAAAAGGAGATATTATATTAAGTATAAAGAGGATGGCCTAGATCATATTATCAGGAGTTATATTTATCAAGAGTTAGGGCTAAGTAATCTTGAGAGGAAACAATAAACATGGAACATATTAAAAGATGAAAAATCCAAATCTATGAAGATAAAGACCATATAGACCCAAAAGTAGGAATTTAAATTCAAGGGTTAATCTCCCCCTCTTTACTTAATATAGGAAAATATATAATAAAGGCTATGGAAATCGAATCTTGAATGACTGCCTTAATTAATTATAAAATAAAAATTGAGAATGGCCAAGAAGGAACATGCAGCAAGGTTAGACACTAGGGAAAAAATGAAAATATTCATCGTAATTACAAGTAAGAAATTATAAAAAGGAAAGGATTACATTACATTAAATAATTATTAGAATAAACCCAAGTCAAAATCCATAGATATAAAAAGATAATCATGAGGTCCCTAGCTGTGAAATCCAACCCACAACTGGGATATGTAATACTAATGGATAAAAAAACAAAAGCAAAAAAATTAAGGACAACACCATTGTGATTTATAGAAAGGATGGTGAAACACAATATGATTTATATGATGGGAAGTGCAATGGTAAAACAAATCCATTAAGGATAAATTTATCTCCTAAGTTGAATATTTATAGGCCTAAGTGCCTTTAACAAGGCATGCTTGGTAATTCCTAATTGAAGATGAAAAACTTAATACCATATTTATTCAAGAAACTAATATTAGTGTGGAAACTTTTATCAACGTAGCCAAATATGTTTGGAGATCCAATGAATGGACTGGTACATCAACTAAAAGATGAACATGGGGACTAGCTATCCTATTGAAGTCAAAATATTACACCTAAATTTTAGTTTACAAAACTAACAACTTTGTCAATGTCTTGTTAAAGAGTTAAAGGATAGACATCAATTCATATACTGAAATGCATATATCTCAATGGATACAAAAGTGAAGAAAGGATGTTGGGAGAAGATAAGATGGCTCAAAAATGAAACAAAGGGAATAAATGTTTTTTTAAGGGAGAATTGAATGGCATTCTAAAGTTTTCCTAAACAATAGGAGGATCAAACTAAATAGAACAATATCTATTCGGTTTATTCTTCTCTACCAAAGGGAAGAAATCATAAATTTTAGCCTCAAAGGATAGGATCTACTTGAAACACAAGAAAGGGGAGATTAGCTAATCATAGAAATATTAGATAGATTCCTCGTAAACTCAAATATGGTTGTGTAAGGAAATAATTATTATACATAATTGATCCACTTTATATGATCCTACCATTTTCCTATATCATTTTCCATTGAATTTGATAGAAAGCCAAGAGGCATTCATTTTCAAGTCTGAATTCATGTGGTTTCAAGACCTTGTCTTTGAGTAAAAGTGAAAATATGATATAAGAATGAGATTAGAGGATATAAGTGCCTTATGTTTTCCCAAAAACTCAAGGAGGTCAAGAAAATAATAAATAATGGAATAATAATAATTTTGGTAATATATTCTACAAATAAGAAGGTAGTTAAATAATAAATTTAAATCTTTCACAAATATATTGATTGTAGGGACATTAGAATGAATACTTTTAAAAAATTTAGATACTATGGATTTCAAAACAATATAAAAAATGTTCATAAGAAGAAACATTATGGAAAAAAATGAAGAATATAATGGTTGCATGAAGGAGATAGGAACACAAAATTATTTCATCTCTCAATTATAATTAGAATGAATAAAAATAAAATAGCATAAATTTTAGCTGGGCATAGAGTGTAATAAATTAATATATTAAATATATAAAGAGTGAAGAAGATCAATTCAAAGGGGATACCTCATCAAAGAAGCAAGAGACAAAAAGAGACACCAAAATTCTTGTTATTTTAATATGGGATTAGATAGTAGTGTTGGAAAAAAATAATTTTGGCTTGGCTTCATCTATTTTTTTGCCTAAGGTTTTAGATTAGGACATAATATATTATTTAATTTTTTTTGTTTCTCTTTCAGTAACCACACCAAAAAGGAAGGTGTGGTCAATAAATTGTTAATGGGTAAAGTTGTCCATACTTTCAAATGTTATGATTCTTTTGATGGTGCTTTCATCCTTATCCTTTGAGATATCTCTTTCTAGTTATTCGGCCATCATAAAAAAATAGAATTTTAGATAGGGTATTAATTTAACATAGTCCTATAGATGCTTTGAATAATCCCATTGGAGAGACATTAAGCTGCCAAAAAAATTTGGGCTTGAAATGCCACTGAGCAACCAATCTTGCTAATCCTTCCCAAAGCCAAATTTATTTATATTTTTCATTAGAATTTACCAATTTAATTTTTCATGATATTTATTAATATCCATATTTATTAACATCTATTTCAATTTATTTTTACAAATAGAGTGGATAACTGCATGATAAACAATTACCATAAAATCCCCTTATTCTGGGGAGAATAGGAAATCCAAAATTGCCTACAAATGGAAGGAATTTACTTTTTAAATTATGTTGTAAATGGTGTTGCAAAGGGATATCATCTTTAAATACACAAAGGTAGAGTTTTGGTCACCTGTAAATAACCAGTAAATGAAAATATAGTTCAAATTAGTGACAATTTTGTTCTTCCTTTATGATTTCTCAACTAGGCTTACCACTTCCTCACCAAGTGCATAAAATCTTTAAAAAATTCAATTGGAAAACCATCTAGACTGAAGGCCTTATCTTAATCCATGGATTAAACTATGAATTTTATCTCTTCATGAGAAAAAGGTGCCATCGGATCTCTGATTTGTTAATTGTTGATAAGCCTTAAAATTCAACCTAGGCAAGAGGATTAAGAATTTAAGTCATCATATTCCTATCTCAAAATTAGATATTTGAAAAAATCCATAAATTTCATCTTTATTTCATAAATTTTTTCCAAAAAAATTTCATCCATTTATTTTATGGAATAAATTCTATTAATAATTATCTTTGTTCTAGTCGATTTGTCATTTTTATTCGAATTTTTTTCTCCCTCTAACGTCGTCTCTCCTTAATTTTTTACCTACAAAATATTTCCTCTCTCATTTGTAATTATTCCAACTCTGTCAACATTAATAATTCCTTTCTAAAGAATCCACATCCATACTTATTGACATGACCACTTCATTCAACTTGGCGAGTTCTACCTCCACCCTTGAAGCTATGTGGAAGATGTTTTTGAAATGATCTTCGTTTCATTTTCTTATACAAGATTTGATGTAATTAAGTTTTTTATCGATTACACACATGTTTTTCATAGAAATATTTGTAGCCTAACTTTATTAATCCTTCATACACCTAAACAAAGTAGGGTATCTAAGCAATATATCCTTGGAATTGAATGGGAATTTTTTTGGAGCTTCATCAAAATGAATTTTCCATTCCAAAAAGGTGTGGTCTAGGCCATAGATTGGAATGATCATGATTTCTAGGATCCAATCACTGTTCAACTAAGGAAAGGATACTAGTAACCTATCTAGGCACCAAGCTATTCTAATAAAATCTAATCTTCTATTGGTCTAATAAAAATTCCATTCTTCGGGGACATATCTAGCAAACCAAGATAAGCCAATATAAGATTGTGAAGGATGAGATATTCTAGCTCTTTTATTAGCACTAGATAGAATTACATTGAAATCCCTAGACAGAACAATTTTATCCCCAAGGAGTGAAGATAAATAAATGGATATTTCTTCCCAACATTATCTTTTGAGAACTAGATAGTTGGATGCATAAACATTAAACAAATAAAAAAACAAAATAAATAGAAAAATTATTGTCAGATCAGAGGGACCATTAACCAGATTACACACAAAGAAACTTCAATCTTATTTTATTCATGACCTGAAGATCAATATATACATAACCTATTAACAAAAATATAGTAACTTTTTTTTGAGAAGAGAGGAGACTGAATTATCTGTAACCATGATAGAAGAGTCTAGAATAATGTAATATATATCATAGAATATTTACGCTATCATTCCCCACCTTATTACATTGTTTTTACAAACAACATATTCCTAATAGTTGACCGCCGACCTGTCCACCTGCCCCCCGCGCCCCCCCAACCGCTCCCCCACCCCCCCCCCCCCCCCCCCCCCCCCCCCCCCCCCCTCCTTTATTTCAAACACTGTAAAAAGATTGACACTCTCCATGTAGCCTATTCACCTTTGAGGTGGCATGCCATCTTTGTGGCATCATGGTCTTGGTGTCACGTTGATTTTTCCTTGAAGGATGACAACTAACCCTGCAAGTGACAGGAGTACATGTCTTTGCTGAACACCTTCGGTGGTTTCTTGGATAACCACAAACCCATATGGTTTTCTGCTGCAAGTTGACCATGAACTTGGAGGTGACAGGAGCTCTCGAATATTTTATATACTTCGATGGTTTCTCAGATTTTCAAAAACCCTTTTCCAAGAACCAAGTGCTACTTTAGTGCTTTAACTCCCCACAATGTTCTTCATTAGGGGGTACCAAACTGAGAAATGATGTCGAATCTTTTATTGAAAAACACACTATATACTAAAAAAGTACACCATGCACAACATGAAACAAACACACTGAAAATGTGTCACCATAGCAATAATGAGACCCCTTCGTAGGTGACTCGCGAGAGGATGCCAATTGTCTTCCAACCTTCGTATATCCTCCAACGTCCAGTAAATGAAGCTGCTTCACTCAGTTGATGAAGATTTAAAGCTCATATACATGTCATTTTCTAGGGCAAAACTATCCCACTGACACATGACTTTGGACATTGGATTTACCCGATTATACATCCGTATAAGAGATTTTTGACTTTGACAATAAACCTAAACAAAATATTGACAATTTTTAAACTTTGAACTCTTTTATAAAAGATTAAATCTAAATACAATTCAAAGAATTTGACTATACCCTTAAAAATTGACACATAATTTATTTAATAACTTATCTAAAACACAACGAAGACTATTTTATTTCAACACCCTGTTGACAATAAAAACAATAATACCAAAGGACTTGTATTATAAATGACTAAATTAGAACAATTAAAAATACTAATGACCTTTTGACAGCAAGCAGCAAGCTCGGACTGGGTGACGGCGATTGTAAATAATCAGCATGTAGAATTTAATGGCTGTCAACGCGATATATTGTGGCACAGAAATCAGGATCTTATTGCAATTTATTATCTTCAGAAAATCATGAGGCATCTACGATGGAGATCGAGGCAGATCACGTGGAAGCCATATGGAGAGCTTGCATAGTGAAATTGCCGGAGAAGATGGAGTCGTCCAGCTCAAAACAACACAGATCTGAATTCTTCGATGCTGAATAATGAATGCTTCGATGCCAATAATGCATATCTAAACTTAAATACCGCAATTTAAGCAAGCTCGTTTGTCATTGCACGGGTTGGAGCGCAATAAGAACATATCTGGTGCTTAATACGAAGAACAACTGACAGTTGCATACACAAATGCGATCAGACACATCATCAAAGGACTCACGATGGAATACACAGCGGAGACTTAGTTTGCAGGTCGATCATGGTATTGTGGCATAGCAAGATGCCGGAGGAAAGCCGTCCGGAAGATAAAATGCTAAGCTGACGTTTGAGAGTCTGCCACTGCTATCTGAGCATATATCGAGGAGCTCAGATTGCAAATGTATACGAGGGTTCTGCGATGCCAATGATGCACCGTATACAGCTTGCTAAGAGTCTACAATCCTAAATACACACAGGTCTGCTAAATAGACTGCAAATATGCACGTATGATGAAATCTCCTCTAGACGTCACACACAGTGCATGAAAAACCGCTGAACAAAACACTAATATAGATCTAAATATAATGACCTATAATTTAGTATTCAGAAAATAAATTCTCATGCACAGGGGCAACCAAAATCAAAAATGGAGCTGGCCCATTCAGATCTCAAACTCCCATACCTGCTCTGATACCAGGATTGTTGGCAGATCGGAGAGACCAGTAAGCAGATTACACAGAGAAACTTCAATCTAATTTTATTCATGACCCGAAGATCAATATATACATAACCTGTTACCAAAAATATGGTAACTTTTTTTCGAGAAGAGAGGAGACTGAATTATCTGCAACCATGATGGAAGAGTCTAGAATAATGTAATATATATCCTAAAATATTTACGCTTATTTTTGATAGCTTGCATACCTTCCAACTTATACCTTTACTATAAGGTTCAATTGACATTGCATATGGTGACTAGATGAAATCTAAACCTCTTGAAGCAACATTCACAACTAGGAAATCTCCCTTCCATAAATTCCAACTTCTATTCATTTAGATATTTTTTTATCTCTGACATTAAGCTTTGTTTTTTTTGAAGTAACAAAATTTCCAACGTTAATGAAAAAGTTTACACTTAACTAAGCGGAGCATTGAGGCCCCTAACATTTTAGGATATGATCTTTATGGAGAGGAAGAGGGGAATTTCACCCATGATTTTAAGATTAGAAAAATCATTGATTGTATTTTTTTACTCCTGAAAACACTTGCTTCTAATTTTTTCATCTTAGATTTACGACCTTGCTTCATTTTTTCCTATAATTTAGTTTAGAGAGGAGGCAGTGAATTTGGGAAATTATGATAATTTTTCTTGAATGCATTTCATCCTCTTAGTCAATAGTCCTCATAGTCACTATTGACCTAATCCTCCTCATCATCTTCATTTTTTGTATAGTATTCCTTCGCAAACCTAGAGGAGAGACCCTTCCTATTTATAGGGGCGAAATGATCTTGTTGGATGGTGTTTCTTAGAAATTCATCAACCTTCTTTGTTTCCTTTTAAAAAGTTTCATAGTATATGGTCATAGTGTTGGGGGTTAGGTAACTCCCTTGACTCAATATGTTCCTCACCACCAGAGTCTCATCAAAATACAGGTCTTGAACATTAGGAAAATCTTCCACAACTTTCTTATTCTTATTTTTCCAACAAATTTTATAAAAAACCTCCACCAATGGTGGGACCTTTTTAATCCCTCTAAATCAATTGAGTTTTTCTATTATATTTTTTCATTTCTAATGAGAATAAATCTTTATTTATATGCCCAATACCATGACACTTGAAGCAATGTGTTGATGTACGATTTATACACACAACAAATAATGGTTTTTCATCCTCCTATTTTAGGACTATTGATAATTTTGTCCAATGCATGAGAACTACAAATTGTGACTCTCCAAAGTATTCATTTTTGAATAGTAACATGTGACCTATAGTCATTAAAGGAAATAAACCTAATTGATCAAAACAACACCCCATAATGATTATTCTCAATGATGTTATATTATAAAAACTAATATCCACCTGCTCTATGAATACTCGAATCAATCTAGATACAATAGAGAGTCTATGGAAATATTTATGAAATAGATTTCATAACATTAGCCTAATTTTTTTTTGTTAATGGTAAATTTCAAAAGCACACTCAACCATAAATTAAGATCTAAATTACAATCTCTATATATAAAACATTTATAATAATTAACAACTCAATCTAACTCTTCATAAATTAGATGATTTTTTAATTACATAAATCAATTTTGATCAATTAAAATTACTCATGCACACCATTGAAAACCAAGAAAGAGAATAATAATAAATCATATCAAACTTTACTAAATATTTGGTAACTTTATTAATGTTGACATGATCTTACTCTTTTTTTAAAAAATAATTTCAATAAAATGTATATAAAGAACCCTATGGTCATTGCTTTCCTTTTAAAAAATACATTTCATGTGATCATTTATTTAAACAAGATTAAAACTAAATAAAATTAAAAATAATTGATGCATGAAATATAAATTTAAAATGAGTTGTCTTAACTTAAAAGAAAATTGAATCTTTATTTATACTCTGAGGCCACTTAGACTTATCCCTTATTTTTATATAGATCAATCTTGATCATGACTATCCATGAAAAGTGTTAGACATATTATCTTGTAAATATAACTATTTCAAATTTATATTATTTTAAATTTTATATAATATAATGAAGCTAGTAATGGTTTGATGAGGGGTGATGGTTGACAATTTTAAGTCTATGCTCATGGGCCGAAATCACCATTAGAGTCTTCTGCATTTGAAAAATGTGTTTTGTTGTGTCACTTTTATCTATGTTTATGTTGTGTGGTTTTATTTATCATATTCATATCTCCATTATTAAAATTTGAATTCACAACCTCTTATTCTATGAGAGAGCGAAATAGTGATAAGTGGCACATTTATATTGAGTTATAGACATGTAGAGGTATACTTATCAATCCCATTGTGTACTTACATTTTGATGATAAATCCTCACAATAATATGAAGTTAATACATGTGGCATGGTTTTAAAATGTTCGAGAGGATTTTTCATGGGCTATATGCTGAGAAGTTGCATGACCATGACATGTGGTACCCTATGATTGGGTCATAGTTGTACATAACATAATATATTTTTGGAGCTGCTGCAAATATTTAAATATGTGAATGAGTTAAATTTTAACATGTGGATTATATTTAATGAATCATAGACCTAGGAATGATCTAACCTTGTTGAAAATTCAAGAGATTAGGTGCAAAACTATGAGTAGACATGAAATGGACAAGTGGTATGCTTTAATGACTCAAACCTTAAAATAAAATTGTGTGAAGTGTGAATTTTATAAATTCCCAAAGTTATAACACATGTATCATTTTAGATCCATACTAAGTGAAATATGATGTGACTCCATATGATGATGACACATGAATAGTAACATATGCTCATACTTGTGAATAATAGAGCTCAGTTGTGAATGCATGTGATATCTTACAGTTTGATATGAATAAATGTGACTATGTTTCAGGCGTATATATTGAAAGGAAAACTTAGATAAAAAATTTCAAAGGGAACTTAATAAATTTGAGAAAAATATTCCAACAAGGCCTCATCAGTCATTGTTCAATTGAAGCATATGAGTCTACATCCAAGACACTTAAAACATTATATTAAAAGTTTAAGAAATAAATAATAATAATAATGATTTAATATATTGAATTCAAACTAAATATGAAATATCAAACACTTTCCTAAATCCAATACCAATATACATGCACTTGTTAAGAGAAATGTGTTGAGATCAAGGACATCTCCATTTTTAAATAAATATGGGCATGTTGGTCACAAAAAATGGAGACCTATACAAGGAAAACATTGTTAATTTTTTATAATTCATAATATACAGTTAATTTTGAAATAAAATGAAAACTTATTCAAGAAAATATTCTTATTTTTAAAATAAACTTGAATATCAACTTCAATCTTAGCACATAACATATTAATCCTTCACATCTAGGAAGAGTCAAATGTGTGTGTACAATGATTCACTTATTTAATTTTGATGTAGTTAATATCAATCACTTGATTAAAACTTCTGAGGGGTATTTTATATTTATTTTATGTTTTTATTTCCTTTTTGGGAATTGCAAAGTGGGTAAGGCTTGGGAATTTATTTACTACCAACCAAGCATCTATATCCCCAATAGAGATACATCTAACTCCAATGTAGGCTTTCTTATACTGCCAACCAAATGTCTATATTCCCAATGTAGATTACCCATATAACTATTTAAAATTAAGCTCTTGATTATTCTTTTAATATTTGATATTCTCCTTTTCTTTCTTTTGATTTATTTTCTTTTGTCTCTCAAAGGGTTGAGAACCAATATCACCATGTGAAATGGGTTTGAATATGTTAAATCACAAGTGATCTCTACTTTACTAATCATACACCTTAAGAAAATTCTCAATATGATAAATTATAGTCATGAATAGTTTTCATAGTAAAGATCATTTTTAATTCATGTGATAATTATGACACAAACATTCAGTCCTCTAGTGAAATAACAAAGTAATCAAATATAATATTGACATTCATTCAAAATTTTACTAGATTTAATAAATTATTAATATTTCACAGTAAACTCATCTCTGATCAACTAATTTAATGTGACTAGGGACCTCCGTTGGAATGGGACTTGGTTAGTGGAAACTAATGTGTGGGAAAAAATTCTTAGTTTTATGTTTGATTAGTGACACATTTTTCACTCCCATTATGTAAATAAATATATAATATGAAATCAATCAAACCTATGAAAACAAAAAATTATATTAAAATAAATTAATCAATGAGCATAAACTACTCCAACTCTTACATATCCTACTCCTAAATTAACAATTGACACTCAAGGCTTGGAGGGTGAATGCCAAACTTGATATGAAACATTTGGCACCACATAGTAAAACTTAATGCTCCCATTTTATTATTTTCAACTTAGAAAACACATCCTTGGATTATTTCCAAAATTCATTCAATTTGTTCATTCCAAATTTTAAAATATCCAAAAGCATATATTTCACATGATGATTCTCATCAAACCTGAAATAAGTAAAAACATTGGGTTCAAGTAAACATACATCAAATTCAAGATAAATGAAATCATGAAACTCTTTTACCTAAGATTTTGTGATATTTGGAATTGGAGGTAGAGTGAATACCAATTCTTTGCAATGTGGTATAAATGGTGAGTAAGTTTCTATTTCTTCATTGTACATAGGTTTAATGTGTTATTCTTACCAAATGTGTTTTTCAATTTCCAATTTAATTACCAATCCTCTATAATAAGTAGATTTTTTTGGGTCTTCACAAAAGGGAACATAACCTACCTAAAATATATGGAATAATTCCATTTGGATATGATCTTTGACATCCTTTTCATCTTTAAAATTCTCCAGTTCAATGTTCCAATGTGTTTCACCCATTAAAATATCACATCATTTCTTAAATATGGAAAATAAATCATCATTAGCACTTTGTGAATTTAATTTTTATTATTATACACAGTCAATGTTATTTATTTATGCATCACTAGCATATTTCATTAACATATTAACCTCTATAATAACTCATTGATTATTTGTTAACATTGCCTCTTCTTTGTTTGATTATAGTTCAACCTCCTCTGATTGTTCTTCTGTATGAAATTATATTGTATCATTCTCAAAGTCTGAATGCATATTATCATAAAAACCTTCATGGTAAGTGAATTTATATTCATCACATTCATTTTTATCTACAAAACATGAAAAAACTGGTTTAATCATAAGGTCTAAATTTGTGTCATATTCAACTAAGAGATTATAATTTTATTTCATGATGGGTTTAGTATTATGAAAAAGAGTCTTATTTGAATAATCGGCCATTGGATAATTCATATTTTTATAGGCTTGAGCAATTTTAGGTATGCCATTTTGAAATAAAAAATAATTGATAATTATTGATTGGGTCCCTATTGACTATGAAAACCTTTGCTAAAGTTAATGTGTTTATCATAGAGGTTTTCAAGAACATGTAAATAATGGGATATAAATAATTTATGTATATATATAGAATGGTATCTTATTAAGATCCACAACTAATAGGGATGATACTATAGATCTCTTGAAATCCTAGATTGAAATCCCTAATTAGCTAATTGAGTTTTCTCTTGAGTGTAAGTAACTGACTCAATAAAAAAAGGGGTAATTAGAGGTCCAAATTGTAAAAATTCATCTTCTAATTTATTTTTGTAGTCACCCTATGTTTAAATTTTGTAGAGATAGTTAAGCCACTCACCCCTATGCTTAAGAAGGGTGAGGAATTCAAATGGATAGCTCAAAGGAAAGATAGCTTTGAGGCCACAAAGTAGGCCATAACCTGGGCTCCCACTTTGATCAGCCCCAACTTCAACAAAGACTTCAACCTCTATACTTTCAGCAATGAAGAGGTGACATCTGCCATGCTTACCCAAGCAAGAGATGATGACCTCGAATAGCCACTTGCCTTTTTTAGCCAAGGATTAGAGAATTTTAAAGTTAGGTACATGTATGTAGAGAAGCAAGTCCTGGTAGTAGTGCAGAGCCTAAAGAAATTCAGGCATATGTTGTCTAACAACAGGATCCACCTCATGGTCCCACATCCTAGCATCAAGGATTTCTTAACCAATCGAGACCTGAATGAGAAGAGGGCAGGGTGGATTACCAAAGTGATGGAGTATGACATAGACATTAAGATCACCAAGCTGGTGAGGGGAAGAGGCATGTGTGGATAGCTCGCTGTAGACTTAAAGCAAGAGAGGGGAGGCAGCTTGTTAATTCATAATGCGACCAGTATAGAGGAACTGGCTGTCATAAAGGATTGGACATTGGACCTAAGGCATTTCCTTACTACCGGTGAGTGCCCACAGGGTCTTGATAAGACTAGAAGAAGGTATTTCAAACTCTTGTCTCTCCCTTACGTCTTGGTGGGTGAAGTATTATTTAGAAGGGATATCTCTGGGATCCTTCTAAGGAGCATTGACCTAGACTAGGCTGCTAAAGTATTGGCTGAGTTCCATGATTGGCCAGCAGGTGGTCATTTCACTTCTAGAACTACCACAACAAACATAATGAGAGCTGGCTATTTTTGGCCTACTCTTTTCAAGTACACCCATGCCTGGGTAAGAAAGTGCCAGAAGTGTGCACTTTTTGATGGAAAATAGTGATTGGCTGCCATGCCTCTACAGCCCATCCAAGTCAAGCAACCATTCATGCAGTGGGGCCTGGATTTCATAGGGATGATCAATCCTCCCTCTAGTGCTAGGCACAAATGGGTCCTGACTGCTACGAATTACTTCACCAGGTGGGTGGAGGCTGTCACTCTGAAAGAGGTGAATGAAAGCACAGTTCTAGAGTTTTATGAGGACCTGGTAATAAGATTTGGGGTTTTAGCCACCATAATCTCAAATAGCGCCTTGGCTTTCCTGGGAGCTAAAACAAGTGAATGGGTGCTAAGGTATGGCATATACCTCAGCACTTCATCAAATTATTAGTTGTAGGGGAATGGGCTGGCTGAGTCCACCAACAAAAATCTAATCAAAATCATAAAGAGGACTATGGAAGAAAATTAGAGGACTTAGCATGCCAAGCTAAAGACAGCTCTATGGGCCAACCGAATTACTCCAAAGAGAGCAATAAAAAATTCTCCATATACACTCGTGTATGGAAGGGAAGCTAGGATTCCCATCTCGTTGGAGTTGCCAGCATTGGATTTCACCCACCAACTACAATTTGAAGAAGGACCCAGCATGGAGGTCAAGCTGTGTGAGCTAATGGAGCTCCAAGAGGTAAGGGATCGAGCTATGGCTCTATGACCAGTCGCCAATAGCAAGTAAAAAGGCACTTCGATAAGAAATCTTCGTCAAGAGATTTCTCTAAAGGAGACATTATCCTAAAATGGGACAAAGATCGAGCTAAGCCTAGGAAACATGCAAAAATTGATGCCCTGTGGAGCGGTCCTTACATGATTACTCAGTGCAAGTAGCATAATGCGTTCCAACTTTCTAGGTTGGATGGCGAAGAACTATGTATCCCAATTAATGGGATATATTTGAAGCATTGCCACTAATTTTTGGGTTCACTTGTACATATTTTCCCTTGTTTTCTTTCTCATTTTACCTAAGTGTTGTTGCATATGTAGTAGTTTTCTTAGTCTTGCGTGTGCTTTCTTTTCATGGAGGTAGATCTGTGTGGCTAGTTCTAAGTTTTAGCAGAGCTATTGCTAGTTTTCAAGGTTACTATTTGACTCCATGCCCAATGGATTTTTCAAGGCAGCTAGTCTTTACGCATAGCAGGCATGCTTCCCCTGTGAGTCGCCATCTATTGACCAATTTTTACCCTAAGCAAAAAATCGTTCACCTTCTTTATTCACTTTTTGAAGAGAGTTATTTCTAGGTTACACAAGTTCAATGCCAGTCTTTTCTCATTTTAGTTTAAACCACTCAGTTCAGCATTTTGGTTCATCAGCTTGGCACTTTGGTTCAATGGCACTTTTGGTTCAATGGCCTAAGGTTCAATCTTTTAGTTTAAAGCGGCTTGGTTCAATTATTTCAAGGGCTCATCGGTGCGCTTTCATTGAACCAATTGAACTGTTGAACCATTTTGGTTCAACGGGTTCAGTTCAATGAAATTTTAATGTTTGGTTCAATGTCCTGGTTTAAGGCTTGGTTCAAAGGCATGCCCTTGAATCGAAGGGTAAATTCAAAGGCTCAGTGCCCTTTCGAAGGGCTAACACTTCAAAGGAGAGGACCCAAGTAAGTTCAAATCTCAGGTTCAAAGTTCAATTTGTTTGAAGTCAACTAAGGAATTCAGGCTGCTAACACATTAAGCTTTAAGCAAAGGCAAAGGTGGACAAAATTTTTGCAGAAACATTCAAAGACATGACAGCAGTCTGAAGAGCCAAGCGACCCACCGAAGTATACAAGGAAAGAGTGCCCATGAAGAATTAAGAGGGCCCAAAGTCAGCAAGCCACAGAAGAAGTCATTATGCCCGAGGACGTCCTAGAGGATGTCAAAATTAATGAAGCAAAGTAGCCATTTGCCTTCAAATGAAAGAGCACTAAACATGGAAAGGAGCTCAAAAAATGCAGCGACCCACCTGAATGTTCACCGCAGGGGCCAAAGAAACCAAATAAGACAAAATGGAGGAAAACCAAAGCGACAAGTAAGGAATGAGTAAGCAGTCAGTCCAACTGGTGCTAAATGGAGAAGTGACTCCAGTAGGTGAAATATCACTAGCGAATTGATCATTTGGGATGCAAGCAGCTAAGTAGAGTAATTGTTTTCTCCATTTTGCATTAAATGGGAAGGCAAATCGTGTATTGACCTGGACAAAGGCAGATTTCAAGGGGACAAAGCGTACATTTTATTAATGATTTTAAGTAACTTGTTTCCTTTCATGAATAGACGCAATAGGCCACTTGTAACCAATGAGCATCAAATGAGCCTCTTGGACTTTCCATATATATTTCAAACTTGATCATTTGTAATCATCTTTTCATGAATTTTACAAGGCACAGCCCTGCTAAAATTTCCACCTGAATCAAATAAAATCAATTGTTACCTCTTCTTGGATAGATATTCTGTGTATGTCCTAAGTGTTTGATTTGTGTTTAGTCATTGTCTTTTGATGCTCTCACAGGTTTAGCACCAACACACCAGTTATCTATAAGGTGCCATTTTCTGTAGTTGACAGGAGAAGAGCTCTATTAGGAAGTATAGAATAGAGGAAGTCATTTATAGTATGTATTTCACAACATCTTGGTGAGTCCCTGTTCATGTGTTTCCATAAGAACCTCCCTATGATTTTCTTATAGCCTGGTCCTTCTGCCATGTCTGAGTGTATGTATGTTTATTTTGTCTAATCATGAGTGTGGATGTGGGAAGGTTGACTTATTTTGGTGTATCACCTCCTTAGAGTAGTTTGTTTTTCTTGTATCTTTCTTCCCTTTTTATCCCCCCATTATATAGCTGTGTGTGTGTGTGTGTGTGTGTGTATATATATATAGATATGCCTATATTTGCACTTGCTGAAACAAACATGATACATCAAAGGGAGCTAGCCCTTATCTAGAGACTCTCCCCTCGAGCTTCACCAGACCCATAGGCAAGGAAGGAGTTTCCATGTTGCGAGGAGAAGGCAGGAATTCGACCTCCTTGCCCCGGGTGTAATTTCCTGTGTCAACACTAGGGAGATGACCATCCTCTTAAAATATGTGGTTAGGATTACATGGATACCCATTCAGGGGGAATGAAATTATCATATCGAGAGAGAGGAGAGAGATTACCATATGGATCTAGTATATAGAGTAAATTAGGTCCATGCTAGGTATCATGCAAGTGGTTTTAGCTATGGTCCACTATCTTATAGGGCTCTAGGGGCTAATGTTTACTAAAAATGATGATGATGATGATGATGGAAATGTCCTATTTCACTTTTCTTGATTCTAGTAGTGATCAATTTCTATATCTACTACTAGGAGTATTAGTGGAGATGCTATTAGGGAGGATTATATTTAGGTGGGCACCAATGTTACTGGCCTAGATATATAGGGAGCTCTAGGCCTTTTGAGCACATAAGTGATATGAGATTAGCATTGGGTTTGTATTACATTGATGGACCAATGAGCACATTTGGGTGTTGAGACATTTGGGGCTACCATGGGATGGATACACTCTAACAGATTATAGAGTTGGTTTCATATGATAGAGAGGATATTATGTGTTGATAGGGGTAGGTGGTGTTGTGAGAGACATTGATTGGTTTTGAGATGCCTTAAAGGATCTCATTATGGGTAACATCATTTGGAGGCCATATGTAGGCTAGCCTAGATGTGTCTAATAAAAATATCATACTTTATCACAACAGACCTGGTGATGGATATATGGGAGGCAAGATGGGGAGACCAAGCTCATCCTATTTGATCGAGTTTAGAGGTATTTTGGCATTTTGTAGGGGATTTTACCAACATTATTGAGATATAGGAGGAATAATGTAGAGTTCTTACTTTTATAGCCATAGCCACATGATAGTTTTTTTATCATGAAGAATTACCGATGAGAGCGATAATAGATAATGTTGTGTGGTGGATGAATATGTAGCATGGTACCAAGCCCTATACATAGTAGCTAATTTTTGATGAGGTGATGGGGGTGAGTAACCCATGGATGTGGATCCTACTGGGCACTAGGATAGGGTGGTGTCCAAGGTGGATAGACAAAGGCAATATTGGTAGTTGTTCAGGTATAGATCATAGGGTTATAAGGATAGGTGGCCACTCTATAGGGTTAGATTTTCATCTTACAAGGTCAGTTTGCCACCTTGACAAGAAATCAAGATCAAGTAAGGATTTCTCCTAGTTTAGTGACCCAGGAGAGAGATATATCAAGTTTTCTTGATGGCACCCTATGTTTATCCATTCCCATAAATCATTACCCTCTATGTATAAAGGTATGATTCTAACACTTACGTAATAATGGGAAACACCCATTTGAGGGTAAAAATTAGTGTGAATACCATTAGGTAGATGCTCTAAATCCCAAGTGACCCAAAGGTTGACATCTGTAGCATGGAGAGCCTCTAATATGTCTAGGACACCCAAATCTATGATAAGTTACACTTCATTAATTTACTCCTTTAGAGTGGCTATATGGAGGTGCCTCCTCTCCCCATCCCCTTGGCAAGCTTCCTAATGAAGTACTTAAAAGATGCACTATCCATGTTGGCCTTCATCTTCAGGATGGAATTAGATGCCAATGTCACCAATTTTTAGTTAGGGGAACTCTTCCTCTTGACTATGGTGAATAAGGGGGAGGTATACATAATTAATTTTTTAGATTCCATCACCACTACCATGAAGGATGAGCTAGAATTTTTTTTAATATGGGGTACCTTTCAGTATTCCTCCTAACACCTGCATCTCATTTTATTCCAGAACTCCTAGTTATTCTCTACATATCTCAATATCAACTCATCTGAGATGGGCATTTTACCCAACATGGTAACCCCATTCAAAATATGGACCCATGTCCTGTAAATCATGTAGGACTACTATGAGTTCTTAGATCTCTTTTTATCCCCTATCCTCATTGACCTCAACTAAGAGGCCATTACAGACAAGATGATGGATGTGCAGTGATCATGGCTCAATAGGAGTAAGATTGCATTTTATTAGTTCTTTGAAAGCCATTTCACCTTTATATAAGCCCATGGGTTCAAGGGTAGGCCATTTTAACTCTTATGCCTGCTAACATACATAACTTTGGCCTTGGAGATGGCCTACCAACTTGATGTGGTGGAGTCTATCTATAGAGAAAGAAAGAGGAAGGGCCTATATGATGTCCCATTCACATAAGGAAGCATCACAATGATGAAAATGCTAAAGGAGCACGTACTTAAATCCAAACTCATGGAGCTCATCCTCAACTTGATCGATGATAGGTGGAGCTATGACTTGATTGGTTTCATAGCCTCCTTAAAAACTACCAGCATACCCAACCATCAGCCCTAACCTTACCTCAAGGATAATAAGTCACCTATAGAAGATGACCTTGAGTATTACATAGATGTATCTTAGATCTCATTGGACACTCGTAGGCCATGGGAGTCCTTCTATGACATGGTTCAGACATTCGAACCCTCTAAAAGGTTGATAAAGGGTATGAGGGCACAACTCACTTGGGGGGATTAGAGCAAAGAGAAAATAACAACCTATGGAAAATAGAAGCAAGAGATTGATAAGATATACTTAAACTTTGAGGATGAGGAAGGAGATGAAACCTTTGAAAGTCTCTAGGAAGAAAATCATCTAGAGGAAAGCTTGGCATAAGGAAGATTCTCTACTGAGGAAGAGGAAGAATAAGCTACCCTTGGGGAAGAGGTGGGATGTGCCTCTTAATAAGGAAAAATAAGACTTGGAGATCCCAAATTTGACAACCTAGCCACCTCCTTTGTATGCATACCCATAACCCCACAATAGCAACAAGCTTCTTTAGGGCACCTCGCATTTGGATCATCATATTAGAAGTGGATCAAGGTATCCTTATGATAGAACCCCCATATAAGAAGATATAATTCTCACATTCCCTTCTTTTCACCTTAGCCTCTTTCTTCAAGCCCACATCTCCACCCATAGTTTTACCTCAAGTTATGACACTCTCCACTACCTAACCAATTACTTCCCTGGCCCCACTCTCCTCTTCATCCACCCAGTCCTCCATCGAGCTCACACCACTTTCCTCTATAGTCCTAATCTCCTCTTTCATGCCTTTTCTAAATCTTCCACCTTCATCATCTACTTCATCTTCCATTATGGCACAATTGACCTCCACCCCACTCCATAGGCTCCCATCTTTCTCTCCATCCACCCTCACCCTTTATCCATTCATATTTGGGGGAATAATGTCCATTGCTTCATAGTAGCAAGTCACTATTACATTCAAACTACCTCAAGGACTACCCTTTGTAGGAGAAAGCATTTAGTCATTAAATCAATACCATCAATAGATGGATGCTATGAGGAAAACTCAAGAAGCTTAAGTCGAGAAGAGGAAGGGAAAATAGGCTAAAGCCATGGTAGTACCTCACATGTGATCATTCTTTAACCCTTCACAACAATCCCTTATGGTTATGCATATGTGCCCTCAAGTAGTCAATCTCCAAGATCAAATGTAGCTAGGGGACTACATAATGCAAGCCATCGGCTACAACCTTAACTAGGCCAAACTCATTAATATGGTCGAGCTAATGGAATAAATGCATAAGCCTATGACTACAAAATACATCAAAGTGACTTGAGAACTAGAAAAGGCCAAGCTAGAACTCACCAAGTTGAAGGCTACAGTCAATTGCCTCAATGTTGAGGCTAAAGCCAAATATGTGAATCTCAATAAAGTGAGGTCTGACCTTTAGAGCCATATCTCTAATGAGAGTTTCTAGGAAAAAGCCAATCTAAGGGTGACCATAGAAACTAAGCTATAATAAAAAGATATTGAATTGGCATAGATCCACCATAAGCTCTTGGATTCTAATTGGGATTCTTAACAATTGTAATAGTAGGCACAACAAGAGTCCTCAGTCAAGGACTAGGAAATCACGTAGCTAAAGAATGATCTCTCCACCTTCTCCTAGACCATGGAGATCCTCCCACTGATATACAACTATACGTAATATATTGGGAGAGGATCAAAAGAATAGCCACAAACCTAAAGCCATCCCTCACCTTCATCATAGATTCATAAATATTGAGATCTCAAGTAAGTGCATCCATCAACTAGGTTATTGCCTATGTAACCACCAAGGTAAAGGATGCATAATTCCTCATCCAAAATATTTACAACACTTCAGGAAATGGAGGTGGCTGATCATAGTAAAGTGGAAACAAAGTTTAATTAATTTATAGGCTACAACAAGGTAGTTACCAAGTGTAAGGTATTTTTTGATGCCTTAGAAAAAGTGGTCCAAGATAGATGGGGACACATTGAGTAACTAGTCCAATTGGGACTCCCCTCTTCATTCTTAGTAGATAAAAACATCCTACTAAAGGACCATATCAAAGTGCTACTGGAGTAGAAATATAATGACTAGACCATGTTTATGGATCTTGATCAATCACCTAGTGTCTTCAAAGTAGAGAAAATACTGCATCCACTCATCCAACTAGAATTTCAATCACTGGCAATAGTATAGGGTTTGGGGAACATCTCCATTAAGAAGATTATTAACCTAGATAGAGCCTTTGAGGCTCTCAAGAAGAAGGTCCAACCCAAGGAGGAAGAGTGGGCACCCTTGTAGGTGGCTCTTCAAAATATGTAAGTTCATAGACCTTACTCTTATTTTGAAAATTTTGCCTTGATTAGTACATGTACCAAATTTTTGGGTTCTCTCATCCATAGGTGGATACCCCTATGAGTCATAAAGAACTATGGATTGGTATCCACCCTTTTGATTATCTTGATTAGTTTACGTTTAGTCTCAGGATCGCTTGACATATATAGCAGTTGCCTTTCATCCTCTCCCTTTTTTAAGGCCCCTTTTTATATATTTTGCCTAAGTATTTTCCTCCCTTTGATTTTAACACATGGCATCCTGATGCTTTCTTGGCAAAAAAAAAGTCCTTGGTTCTTCTTAGAGTAGCATGAGCTTAACACATGGTGACCCAACACTCATTCAAGAGGCCATTTCCTTTTAATAGGCCTTTGAGCATCACCATTTGCTAATGGGGTGATGGGTAGGACCCACAGATTAGTTATCAAGGGAAACACAGTTATTCCATGTCGCACCTTTGTGTTCATTTTGGTAAGGAAGTTCCCAACTTCCATCAAAGAAGCATCAATGGACACATGGCATCATAACACTTATACAAGAGTGGTTTTGATCTCTTAAAACTCTGGGTAACACCATTGGCTATAAAAAAGGAGGGAGAACCACCATGAAATTATGATAAGATAAATTTGAGCCTTTCCATGTGGCATCATGATTATTGTTGAGGGCAAAGTCTTCTTGTCAAAACTAGCAGTTATACCATTAGAAAAGGTATATGGACCTCCATCTCTAATGAGATAACAAAATCAATTTTAGAGATAGACATGTGTCATCACTACGCTCCCCTTGAGCATCATGATAATAAAAAGGTAGAGTAGTTATGCCATATCTGGGATCTATGGGTTAACTACACTCATGAATCTGAGTCCCTTATTCAGTTATAATGGCATTATCATAGGTGCAAGTGCTGATATTTCTAGGTATCACCCCCACAAGAAGCCACTTCACCTATATATTATGGGATCATCCCTTTTGAAAAGGGGTGGTTATCATTTACTTTGTATTTTTATTTATTTTGAAATTAACCCTTTATAATAGAATATGAGTAGTAGCAGCTATTAATTTTTTCATTGTATGACCTTTGCAAGTGCCCCTCACCAGTATGATTGGATGTTTTGTATTGTGCCCTTTAGGCCTTTTGCATTCTATTCTCCACCTAATAATGAAGAGGATGTTGTGTTCTATGTTAATTTGAATGAAGAGTTATCTCTTCTTATATTTCCTTTCTTTCATTTCTATAGTATTAATATTTTCTTGCATCATAGACTTTAATTCATGCTTTATGCTCCTTTATGGTTTGTAGTGTTTAAGGATTCAATATATTTTATGTAATTATAGGTTAATGCTTTAAATCTCTGAGCACATCACCTTATTTAGTTTTGTTTTAGTGTTATTTTCATTTCTCTTATCCATTTTCATCCCCAAGATCAATTGAAGAGATGGCTTCTAAAATCCTAGAGGTTGCTTTATAGACCATAATTTGGTCCCATGATTGTAAATATTCCTATAGAGGCTATCTAACCTAAAGCAAGATTTTTAAGCATCAATAGTTTTTTCACTTAGCTTTCTAGATTTATCTATAAAGTAGTCAAACCAATTTGTATCCACCACTTCTCCTACACTTCTTCCTTTTCCCAATAATAAATTAGGTTGGGGGGATGTGTACTCTTGAAATAAATGACTTATAGCATGAATTTATTCTAAATTTTAACTTTAACCTATGATAGTTATGCATTCAAATATAACTTCTTCCCAAGAAACTGCCTTCCCAGGGGTAGTTAAAAAAACCTTTCATTAAGTATGATCTACCTCTACCATCTAATTGCTCTACTGCTGGCTTACCTTCTTCTTTTTGCACTATCTCCATATCTACAGCATTTATATCTACTTATTTATCTTCATCGGTCCCTTTTTCAAACTCTCTACTTGCCACATTTTCTCTTAACATCTTTCCATCTCTAGTATCTTCTTTCCTTATCTTTCTAGATATATAACTTTCTTTCCTATCTCTATTCCTATCCGTAGTTAATTTTGGATTCCTTGTTTTGTTCTACCATCTCTATTTTTGTAGTTCTCATTCTAATCCAAGAATATCATTATTGCTCTTAGTCTTTTCACCTTTTATTTTTTTAGATTAAGTTCAGGTTTCTTTTAATTATCTCCTCATCATTCACTTCTAAATTGCATGCAACTCCCATTGTGCCTAAAGAAACTACTCCATGTTGATTGGAGTAAGCTCCATGGCCTTTTCCACAATCAATATATTAATTAGAATAGGTAGTCATTGTAGCTATTTCCCCCTTATTCCTTGGACAAACTAGTGTTGTGTAACTTCAAAAGATATATATCTATGTACCATGAATTTGGTAATATAACCATCAATTTTAATCCTCATCTAATTATTTAGTACTTGGGTCTAGTTTGTATCTAGCTTACACAGTCTATCTAACTTCTCTTCTGTTCAAACTATAAGATTTATCCTCGTTATTCTGAAGAAATAATATTCCACCCTATATATCTATGTATCTAACAATATAAAAAACTCACACCAAAATATTTCATAGATTTTACCATAGATATGTTCTTAGATACTCTCCTTCATAGTTATTCTGACTCTCCTAACTTATTCTTATATAGAATTATGTATTCTCTCATCCAACCATATCTCTATATCTATTTATCTTGGAAACCATCTCAACATAACTCATCCAAATGGTTCCATGCTCACTGCACCATTACTGGTAGAGGTTCTAGGAAAACTCTAAAAACATGCTAATTACAAGGACATCTTACACAACAAAGAGAAAAAATAAATGAAATCCAATAGTTTAGACTTATAAAACATAGTTTAAATATAAAATCACACTATTTCATTGAAACACATAAATAACACATTGAAATAGGTGGTCTAACCATAACAAATTATAGATTCAAAGGTAAATAAAGTACTCACTATGCAATGAACATAGATAAAATATTATTAAGAAAACCGTAAAAAAGGTATTTTAATAATCTCTAACACACATTGTAACCATATTTCATTACAACTAATCATTATATATAGAATATTACATAACATTGTCTCTTTACACTCTAGTCTTTAAATATGCCATAAGAAAAGACTCTATGTATTATATACTCTACTTCATATGCTTATAAGGTCACATACAAACAAAATACTATAAAAAATACAAAATCATATAATTTAGACATGTGTATAGCCAATTATACCAAAAACTTTTGGTGACCTCAATCCATACCCAATAATTTTATATCAATTAGACAAGTGAGGCAAAGTCATGATAATTTTTATAAACTATCATTCTATCAGGTAGTGGTTCTGTCGAGTCTACAAGAGGTTGATGACCTTATGGTATATAAGTAGTAATATATAGGTTGCCAAATTTTTATCAGTGGTATAAAATTCTTCTTTCAGGCATGTTTCAAATTTCAAATCAATTTTAAAATTGGAGCCAAAGTTATGATAGTTTTTTGGAATGTCATTCAGCCATAAACATGCTTCTATATAACCTGATGGTTCACTACATTTTAGAAGATATGATATGATAATTTTGTTACCAAATTTAATGGGTTTATGTAAAACATAGTTATATTTCTATTTTTCAAAATTTTGTTCATTTTGATGAATGATATCTAATGTGTAGATCTTAGAGTAAGTACCATTAAATCTAGAAACATATCTATGTACTATGTGACACTTGGTAGTTGTTCTTTACCTATAGTGACATGTGTTAACATGAGGTAATTTAAATTTTTATGGGTGATGTAACATTTATTATACAACATTTTTTTAAAATTTCACATCATTCATATTAATTACATGAAAGTTGTGGTGGTTTTGTAACTATTGATTACCCTAAAATGTCACTTGATAATTTTGATAGTTACTAATAGTTACATGTTGATCTTGAAAATGGAAGGATGCACAAATATTAGATGTTTTATAATGTTAATTAAGTTTAAGAGTCACCCCATAAAGCTATGAATGTCATAGGAATACTCAGATTTATTCAAAGAAGTCAGTTTATGAGAGGGGGCAAGTTGTGTGGAGTAGGGAGAGCAGAATAGAGTGTCTTCTATTTTCACATTTTTTATTGGAAAATTATATTGTATTTTAGTGTGATGTTATATAAATGATGCAACCATTTTAATTCTTAACTAAATGAGAATAAAAATATTTGAAGTATTGTTGTTATCTATATGTTTGGTTTGAGTGAATATCTAAGCATCACAGAATTAGAGGTTGTCCTTAGTTAGCTTCCCTATTTGTGTTTGCATCATTTGGTATCAAATCCACATTTTTTATTAATGGAAGAATTTTGCGTGAAGAAGAATCTAGCTGAGTCTATTAGAAATATGTGAAATAGAAGTTTGCATCATTGGAGAGATGGCACATAGAGGAAACATTGTTAGAATATGGTGAAAACTAAGAGGACCTCGATTTATATATTTGGTTGATATGATGATAGGAATGTAAATAAGGTTGGATGAAATGGAAAGAGGAAAAATGAGAGAATCTCATGGTGGATACATGAGTGAGAAAGAAGAAGAATAAGTTCATGAGTTTGGTATGGAGGATATGGAAAATGAAGCTAAGAGAAGATTACTCATAGTTGTGTTAAGGATTGGTAGTAAACCAAAATTGGAAACACCTTGATATAATGAGATATGGAATCTCAATGAGCTTTTAGATTGGATAATATATATGGATAATTATTTTGACTATGAGACTATGGAGGAACATAAGAAGGTGAAATTTGCATGAATAAATATGAAGAGCCATGCTTATTTATAGTGGGATAATGTATAGGATAAGAGACAAATGAAAGGTAAGGAGAAGATAAAATCTTGGGAGAGGATGGTGTAAAATTTTAAGGCCAAATTTCTACCTTTTGACTATCAAATGAATTTATTCAAGAAACCATAAAATTTGAGACAAAAGGAGATAAACATCAAAGAGTACATGGAGTAATTTTATAGACTTATTATAAGGGTTAAAAATATAGAGGATGACCATGAGAAGGTGATAAGGTATGTGAATGGACTACATTTTTCCATACAAGATGAACTCAATTTGTTGAACTTGAGAATTGTAGAATAAGCTTATTAATGTGTGTTGAAGGTAGAGGAGAAGTTGATGATGAAATAAAAAGTGAACTCTAGATGTAGAGGAAGGTATTCAAGTGGACGAGGACATATAAATGGTGAAAGAGGTAAAAAAAACAATGGTGGAGAGGTGAGTAGTTCACAAAATTAGAACTCAGTCTAGAGAGGAGGCTATTATTCTAGAGGAAGAGGCTTTTATAGATGAGGTAGAGGTAGAGGTTTTTGAGGTAAGTGTTTTGGATGTAATAAGTATGTTATTAATATAAAAAAAATAAGGTGTGTTGTATATGATCCAACCATTACAATGCTTAAATGAAAGATAATCAAAATATTTCAAGTACTATTGTTATTTGCATGTTTGGTTTGAGTCAATGTCTTGGTCTGAGTGAATATCTAAGCATAATATAATTAGAGATTATCCTTAGGTTGACTCCCTATCTGTGTTGCATCATCCTCTCATCCAAATTATCTAGTGTGTCAAATACCAAGAATGTTCATAATAGGTAACCTAAATATGGCATGGATTCCATCCAAGGTGATCTCCACCTCTATCACATCTCCCTCCACCACTAACCAGGATGTGTATGTTATCCTCTCCCATTCCTCAAAAAATATGTCCATAACCTCCATGATCAAAGGCACATGGTGTATCTCCATAATCCCACCAAATCCTAACATCATGAGATGATCTCTATTTGTTATTTTTATTTAATAAGGGTACCTAAGACTGAACACCTTACATATAAGGTCACCTATATCAACCCTCTAAACCTATATAAAAAAATATTTATTTGTATTTATATAATTGTTTTTCATGGGGTACCTATGAATATTTTTTTAAAATCATACCTAGGATTGAAGGAATTACAAAAAAGTTTGTATACACCTAATATTTTCATATTTTTCATTTACTAACACTTTCTATTATAATGCTTGTCAACTCATCAATCTTCATGAGTATACACATTAAAGGGTGCACTAGGAATGGGGTGGGATCAACTTTTGTAATTTATGATAGATGTTTATATATTATCCTATCATGACCTCAATGCTATCATTCTAACCTCCTTTGAGTCCCTATTTATCTTTCATCTCCATCTACTTTCCATCCAAATATGTTAGCTTCCATATATCATACAATATCATTCTGAATGATACAATTTTTTTTGTACTTAAGTCTTCCCTACAATATATCATACATCATCATAGAGTTATGAGCCTATCTTTTATCATTTCTAATGTATCAACCTAGTTGATACCATATTGTATAAACTAACATCTTCTAACCATATCATCTTGGCCTATATTATTGGCTTAGAGTTCAAGGCTAGTATTAGGTATTAGATCCATATATAAGAGTCATATTTAATTCCTAATAAATATATAAAAATCATAGACTCTATTTCTACTCACATATTTATCCCTAAGTAATATTTTGGAGATTTATTGGTTTAAAGTCTTATCTTGGAAGTCTTTCCTTATGGTGTCATTGAATATCAATAGGAGAGTTATTTTTGAATTCCTAAGTATATCTAGGTATAAATCTAATGATTTGAGATCCTAAACCTACAAAAATTATTTCAATACTCTAATTGAACCAAAGGAAGATATTGAAGCATCGACAGATCCACCCCAAGGTAAGTATTTCTATCCCTAAACTATTTAATTTTCTTAATTAGTAGATCATGTGTTATTTATTGCTTTTTGGATGTATGTATCCTTTCTTATGATATTTATAATATTTAATAAGTTGGTAGAGATATAGGTTTACTTAGGATTTTCATATCACTTTAAGTTGCACAAACTCCCATTTAGTTGACCATTTCACATTACATTCTTTACAATCACTTACCCATAATTTAATTTACTTGTACCAGTTTAAAATCATTTTCTTTACTTGCATCTTTATAATTATTCACTTTACTTATATATTTACAATCATAGAAATAATTATTTACCTTTGTTGAGCCCTAGTGAGTATTACATCCCTATATCTTAGTCTTAGAATTTAGAACCCTTTCCTCTTGACATTTGAATTTTTAATTAACTATTTCTAGGTCTACAGATATCTTAAGTCCTTACCTACTCATCTAATTATACGTATGAATCCTAGTCTATTGATAGAAACAAGATGGTTTTAGGTCATCATATCCAATGCATATAAATCTCACCTATATCATCCTTCCAAACCTATATAAACACTATTTGTATGTCTTTATATAATTATTTTTCAAGGGGTACCTAGATTCATTTTTTTCAAGGGCTATGTAGGATTGAATGTTTTATGCATAATTTTATCTATATAAACCTTTGAAATATATATAAAAATAATAGTTATATGTCTTTATTTGATGATTTTCAAATGGGTAGCTAGATTTGGTTTTTTTATTCAAGGGGTACCTAGAATTGAATGTTTTACCTGAAAGGTCACCTATATCAACCTTATGAACTTATACAAAAATGTTATTTGTGTGGTTTTATTTATTAATTTTGTTAAGGTGTGTGTGTGTGTGTAATCATTTAATGCATACATATAAGTGAACACTTTACATAGAAGGTCACTTATATGAACTCTCCAAACTGATAAAAAAAACTCTTTGTGGGTTTTCATATAAATATTTTTCAAGGGGCACCTAGGTTATTTTTTCAATGAGTACATTAGATTCAATTATTTATGCATAAGGTCACCTATATCAACCTTCCAAACCTATAAAAAAATTATATTCTTCTTTATATAAATTTTTTCAAGAGATACTCAGATTATTTTAAAAAGGTGTACCTAGGATTTAATGATTTACGTAGGTTACATATATAAACCTTCTAAACCTATATAAAAATACTACTTCTGTCTCATTATATAAATAATTTTAAAGGCCTACATAGATATGTTTTGTAATGGGTACATAAAGCTAAATGATTTATGAAAAATATCACCTATATCAATCTCCCATACCTATATAATATATTATTTATTTATCTTTATATAATGTTTTGTTAAGAGGTACCTATACTTTGTTTAATGGGTATCCAGGATTGAACATTTTACATAAAATATCACCTATATCAACTTTTCAAACCCATATAAAAATATTATTTATGTGTCCTTATATAATTATTTTTCAAAGTAGTACTTAGATTTTTTTTTTTCAAAAAATACCTAGATTTATTTTTAAATCGGTACTTAAGATTTAAATGCTACATATAAGGTCACATATCAACTTTCTAAAGCAGTATAAAAGAAACCAAGATATTTTTTTATAGGGATACTTATGAATGAAAGATCTATACAAAAATTCACCTATATAAACCTTGCCAACCTATATAAAAATATCAATTATGTGTCTTTATATATATTTTTTCCAAAGTTTACCTAGATCTTGTTTTTCAATGAATACTTAGGATTGAATTTTTTATATAAAAGGTTAAATATATAAACCTTTCAAAAATATATAAAAATACTATTTTTTCATCTATTTATATAATGTATTTTCAAGGAATATTTAGATATTTCTATAGAAGGTACCTAAGATTGAATGTTTAATGCATAATGTCTTCTATATCAAACTTCTAATCTTATATAAAAATACTATTTATGTTTTTTTTATATAATATGTTTCAAGGGTATCTATATTTATTGTTTAAAGGTATTTACGATTAAATTTTTTACACAGAAGGCCATTTATATCAACCTTACAAATGTACATAAAATATTATCTATAAAAATTTATATAATAATTTTTCAAAATATTGTTTATCTTTTTATATAACTCTTTTTCATAGATCACCTATATTTTTTTATTTTAAGCCATATCTAGGATTGAATTCTTTAAATAAAAGGTCAGCTATATCAACCTTCCAAATTTAAAAAAAAAAATATTATTTGTATGTTTTATATAATTCCTTTTAGAGGGACACCTATTATTTTTTTGGGGTACCAAAATTATTTTTTAAATGGTACTTCAGATTGAACACTATGAGAGTAAGTTTCAAATAAATTGATGTATATTGGTACCATGTAGAGAATACCACACTGGATATATGGAATCATAGGTGCAACTCATAATTTGTCATACCATGTGTCAAATAAGGTTACAACTTCAAAATTGGTATGGTAATACTATAAAATGGTTTCATATTCACACATGACAAATCGTTCAAAATATGGGACATACTCTATAATTATCCTACCTTGAGCACATTTTAAAAACCCATGAAAATTTTCACTAAATTCCTGAAAGGAATGAATAAGATTTAGTATCCAAAGGGCAATGTTGCTAGACACTTGGAGTAGTAGAAAAGGAAACTCAATCTGGAATATTATCTCCTTGGGTTCAAATTACTCAAAGGAAGAAGAAATAGTAGAAATAAAAAATTAATTTTCAATATTATCACTTTAGTTTTGACAATGATTTATATTATAATAATTTTAAGAATGATCGAAAAAATTTCACAAGCTCATAGATGCAGTGATCATTCGGTCCCTACCACTCTCATCTCCTGTTCATAATTATTTTGAGGATGAATAGAAAGGAGATGGAGAGGATATAGAGGATGATGAAGTAGTAGAAATAAATGAAAAATAGGTTTTTGAAAGTTCACCCTCCACAAATCCATATCGAACAAGTGTTATGGATCGGTTTTAGTACTTAGCATTTACATTGCAGGCAGGTTGTGTTGTAAATAATTGGTCCCAAATTAATGTAGGATTGAATGAATGAAGTTATAATATGTTTAAATGTAAAATTGAATGAATTTAATTTAAATTGAACTAATATCCCTAGTAATATGATTCTAAAATATTGTAAAACACAAATTGGAAAAAATAGTAATTAGGTACCTTGGCAAGTTCACTCGCACAACATGCAATTCCTCACCAAAAAAATTATGCATCAACTTCCTTTTACACACCTTTTAAAATGTCTCCCTACAATGCCCCCAAAATAAAAAAATAAAAATAAACATAGTATAAATTTATTAAAAAAATTGAAAAATCATAGACTGCAAATATCACATAATAGAATAGAGAGAGAAAGAGGGAGAGAGAGCTTGTTTTTTTGTCTTTAATCTCAAAGTTTTGGGTGGTGAAAATGACTAAGAGATGGATATTATAGGGAGAGGGAATATTCCTAATATATTCTACACTTTCTATCTCCAATATAGTACAAGTTAATTAAACTAAGACCAGATGGTCCATATTCCACCACCAATTCAAGCCAAATGATTGCCCATATATTATCAGGTTTAGCATTCCATGGAGAAAAGATTTATATTTAGAGATTTCATCATAAAATGTATTAAAACCCTAGGCCACTTAAAAATAATAACAAAATATCCATATATAACATATTATAGGTCATTATATAGAACTTAAATCAACACCAACCCTTTCTAACTCACTCCAGGGCATTGCAAGGGATTATTTAAATTGAAAAACCTAAAAATGTTCAAATTAGTAATAGGTGGGTTACGATGAAATAAGTCACAACTTATTTTACCCCTCACAAGTTGGTGAGCTCACCTAATAATGCCACATTCAAGAGCTTTGTGATGATGCAACATAATATGTTTTCTAGATCAAGCTATGCATTATTATTGTTCATTCTCCTATCAATAGATGTCAACTTGGACATTGATTTCCTTAAACTATTAACCAACAAATTTCCATTGACCTAGTCTACCAAAATTATTCACATTTTACTACCAATTACAAAAAGAAATAAATTAGTCACAGCTTGTGTTAAACCCTTAAGCAATCATTATAATTTCCATCAACAAAAAAATTTAATTGCTCCAAAACATTTTTGAATGTAATTTAATATGCTTTAGAGATTACAACAGTTGGAAATATGGTTTATATTATCTCAACATGGAAGCCAACCAAAAAAAAAATTAATAGTTAATGTCCTTGGATATACTAAAATTTTTAACCATTTGACTGGATATTTGAAAAAAAATAGTTGTATTTTATGGCTAAAATTTTGGAAATATTCACACTGCCATCAAATTTAAACTATGGTTCTAATTGATTTTGGCGTTGCATTATTATGATGATTCTAGAGTGTATTCTACCTTGTATAGAAGTGGGAAATAAGGGGGGTGAGTTTACAAAGTGCCACATGGAAAGTGGCCTTCCAATGTGCTTGTCTATAGGTTAACTTTAATTAGAAAAGAGACGTGATAGTGCAAGTAGAGGAACATAGATGGATTTTCTATAAACAGTTGGCCCTTCTTGATTCTAAATATAAAAATTAACTTCTTGATGAGAAGCTCACTGTAGGGGAATAAATTGGAGAAAAGGTACCTTACCAAATGTCATGAGAGGATGTGTACTTGCTAACATTTCCACTATGTATATTTAAGCATGTGCCAAACTATTAAAAGGTTAAAAAAAATTACAAAATTAAGGGATATTTGAGTCACTCATTGGATTGAACAAAAAAAAACATTCCATACATCCATTTAAAGGGTCAAGATCAATTGATAGGAGTGAATTTACATTAAGTAGGACAATTACTGGCCATTGATTGACATGGTCAGATATGTTCATCCATATACAAAGGGTTTTTTGTCATATAATACACGTATATTCTCTCATTGCCAATTTATAGCGATGTCTACATCATACATGTACCTCAGTGCAACTAAAAACAAACAATAATAGTAAATTATAGCACCCATTATTACTATCTACCATCCACCCATAGTTCACCAAAATAATAGCAGAGCTAGAACTAAACTAAATGTCATAGCAAAATAGAAACAAGTATCAGTGCATCTCACCTATGTCTTTGAATGAATTTATTTTAGTATCACCAACAACATAATGAAAACTTTCAAAATAGTAAAAGATGATTTCTTAGCATATGCATCTTCAAAATTTTGGTGCCCTCCTTAAACAATTTGTATAGTTTCTATTTATTAATGCATATGTAAACAATTTGTATAGTTTTCTATTTATTAATGCATTTTGTATTAAATATTCCAAAGGATTTTTTTATTTGTCATTCCAAGGAAAGGGAAGGGAAAACTCAACTCTCAAATTAGTCCTCATAGGTGGCTAAAAGCTTTATTCCTTATTTCTTTTTAGGATAATATATAGTGGTTTTTCCCCTTGGAGACATTTTGGAAGACAGATGTCCCAAGATCAATCTTGGGGTTCTTGTGATGTGGTGTGCTTCACCTGATAGGTTGAGTGTGAAACCGGGGCATTTGCCACTGCCATTGCCATCACCATTGCTATAGGTACCTTTTTCATGTCACAGTGCTTCGTTTCTCTACCAAATTTTAAGGTCAAAATTATGTTGAATACCTAAATGCTCTTCTGAAATTCCTTCTAGTCTCCATATTCTCGGTCGCTATCAGTTGCAATGACATTTGTAGGTATTGACATGTGTTATTCAAGTAGGTGCACAGATGTTTCTAGCATGACAATAAGGCATTAATCAATTTATATGAAGCTTTGAAACTATATTACACATCCTCCATCTACCTTCCCTAAACAACACTCGCATCCATGCTGCTAGCAAATGCAATCCAAAGGAATAAAAATGAAATAAATCTCTCTGATTGGTTGCATAGTAGGGAGACCCATTCAGGCTTTATTACTAACTAAAGAAATGAATAAAATATTAATATGCATTGCAAAAATTTGAAGCATGGTTTAAGTTGATGGAGAATCATGTCATGAACTCCATTGACTATGGACAATAAGTAGGTCAATGTAATCGTTGAAGGTGAAAACAATAGTGCCCGTTAGTACTAATAAATAAATTAATTAGTGGACTGCCATGAGGTGCAACACTATCAAAAAACATTAGTGACTAGTGAAGGTCATAGGGAACTAAATCCCTATTGACTTCTCATGGTTTTATCTTATACTCCATATATGCTTAGTGACTCAAGTTTGGTGAATACTTTGCTTTTCCTGCATATTTCTACATCAACTTACGCTGAAACCCCAACATTGATATAAGTTTGGCAATTGCCTTCATTATTACATTATGTATATGTGCCACTTGTTCATCCAAGTTATTCTTTCTCATGTGTTGACATAATTATCACAAGTAATAGTGATGTTTTAGTGGTTATAGTTATTCCCAGTAAAATAGAACTCCCATTGGCGGTCCCTGTTTCTAATAATGAGTAGGTCTCTATTAATGATATGGTTGTTATAAAGAGTTTTGTGAATGAATTTAACATGAATATAGTTTATTTAACTAATAATGACATTATGTATATTTAAATAAATTTTAAAATTAGTATGTGTACATTAAATTTAATGCTTATATGATTGTATTTATATTTTTTATTATAAAATATAATCAGTTTTTTAAAATTGAAGATATTTAATCTATCGAAATTATTTAGAAAATGATTATATATATTTACTTATCAATTATAATCAATGATATATAAACTAAAACATTACATATATATTGATATCTATATAATTTTAAACTTTCCAATTATTTTTATATATAAATAATAAAAAATAAATTTTACATACATCATTAAAAATATAATAAATTATATTTTTTAATAAATTATATTTTTTATTTATTTCTACTAATGAATTATTGTAAATTAATTTTAATATTAATTTTTTAAATTTTAAATTATACAAATATTTGAAAAACAATATTTAATGAATAACTGTCATGAAAACAATTCATCATATGAAAATCGACCCTCAAATTTAACCTCGGTTGAGCTGCCGCCAAATTTAACTTGTCAATAAAGAAAATAAATGCATCGAAGCTTTTAATCTTAGTAAACAAATAAAATATGGTCACTTGACTTACTAGTTTCTTGTGA
>JARHVA010006834.1:0-127500 GCA_037957365.1 Torreya grandis
GAGTCTCATCTACTTGACCTACACTAGACCAGATATATGTTTTGTTGTGAGCTATCTTTCCAAATTTATGTAGGAGCAAAAGTAATGTCACTAGATAGAAACAAAACATGTTTTGAGATATGTTTAAGGTAAACTTGAGTATAGTCTAGAATACAAGAATAATAGTCAATTTTTCTTGTAGGGGTACACTAAACTCGAACTATGCTAGATCTGTTGATTATAGAAAATCTACTTCAAGATACATTTTCAATCTCGAATTTGGACCCATTTTGTAGATCAATAAAAAGTAATCAGTAGTTGCTCTCTCATTTATGGAAGTAGAGTATCATGTTGCACAAGGAGCTTTGTACGTAGCTATATGGATACATTGCATTTTGTCTAATATGGAGATTCCTAAAGATCAGCCACCAACTCTATTCTACGACAATCAAGGTGTGTTGAAGCTTGTGAAGAATCTTATATTTTATGAATAAACTAAGCAAATTAACATTCAGTGTCATTACATCAGAGAACAAGTTTTGAACCACCATATTCAACTCTAGTACTACTCGATGGATTAACAGATAGCAGATATACTCACCAAGTCTTGTAGCAAGTTAAAATTTGATCTATTTTTGGGATACATTTTTAAAAACAATGTAATAAAGGGAGAAATGTTGGCATAATTTATTAACTCATATTACATTGTTTTTTAACATTTTATAATTTAGTTATTAGTTTCTTTATGCTTAGAAGCAATAGAGATGATTATCTATCTTCTCAATAGAGCACCAACAAAGATATTTCTAGATAAGTCACCAAAAGAGGTATGGTGTGGTCATAAACCATCAATTTCCCATCTTCAAGTATTTGGTTGAAATACTTATATTCATGTTATGGTTAAAAAGAGGAAGAAGATTGAACCAAAGCCCCTCCAGTGTATTTTCATGGGGTATAAAACAACCTCCAAAGCATACCATCTCATAGATCTTGAGACAAAGAAGATTGATGAAACACATGATGTGGTCTGTGATGAATCATCATTTGACTCATTGGTATAAACGGAGATAGACAAGACCAACTCTCATAGACTTCTCCCATACTTAGATGACAAGCATAAATAAGATGATCTATAAAAAGGAGAATTGTTCATTGATCTTGGTAATCTATAAGATATGTCTTCATCAAATAAGTAGTTGTATTAACATCCTAAATGGTTATATTTCATAATCAAGGACTCACACCTAAGCTCTCTTCTAGATAATTCATCAAGATTTTTAACAAGAAGACAGGTGAGACATGAAGTCAATTTTACACTCATGTGTTCAGTAGTTGATTGCACCAAACCATAGATAGTTTGAGAGGCCTTAATTTAACCTTAGTGGAAGAAAGATATGGATATTAAATATGATACCCTCATCAAAAATGGGACATGAGAAATTGTTGATCTGCCTATATGGAAGAAATATTTTTGATGTAAAATGGATTTTCAAAACAAATTATAAGGTAGACAAATCCATCGACAAACATAAATTATTATTTGTTACAAAGGTTTATGCTCAACAATAGGGCATTGACTATGAGGAGACCTTTTCACCCACTACGAAGATCAAGACCATCAAAATTAATTATGCAATGGTAGCATAATATGGATGAAAACTTCAATAGATGGATGTTGAGATTGCTTCTTGAATGGTGATCTAAAAGAAGAAGTATACATAACCAAAATAAAAGGTTTCATCGGTGACAAACATCCATAAAAGGAATGTCATTTAGTTAAGTCACTTTATGGACTTAAACAAGTACCTCATGAATGGTACATAAAAATATATGATCACCTATTGAAGTATGGTTTCATTCATAGCCCCTCTAATTCCAATTCATATATCAAGAAGGTTGGTACATATATTATCATTATTATCTTGTATGTGGATGATATTGTGCTCACTAGTAGTTCAAATTATCTTCTTGATGCTGTAAAGAATGACCTAAAGAAATCCTTCAACATGAGTGATTTGGGGCTAATACATTACTATCTTCGCTTGGAGATATGGAAAAAATAATATCACATTTATATCTCCCAAATAGCATACACTAAGATTCTCCTATAAAAGTATAGAATGTCAAATTGTAAATCTCTTTCAAGACCTATGACAAAAGATTTGAAACTCTCTCGATTCTAAAATTCCCCCTCAAGTGGATGCAACTCTCTATAGATAGCTCATTAGGAGTCTCATTTATTTGACCTACGCCAGAACCAGATATATGTTTTATTATGAGCTATCTTTCCATATTTATGTAGGAATTGAAGAAATGTCACTAGATTACAACAAAACATGTTTTGAGATATGTCTAAAGTACACTTCAGTATGGACTAGAATACAAGAAGAATAGTTAGTTCTTCTTGTAAAGGTACACTGATTTGGACTATGTTGGATCTATTGATGACATAAAATATAATTTAGCATACATTTTCCATCTCATATTTGGACCCATTTCATGGATCAACAAAAAATAATCAATAGTTGCTCTCTCATCCATGAAAGCAAAGTATTATACTGTAAAAGGAGCTATGTGTGAAGCAATATGGATACGTTGCATTTTGTCTGATATGGAGGTTCTTAAAGATCAGCCACCAATTATATTTTATGATAATCAAAGTGTGTTGAAGCTTTTGAAGAATCCATTTTTTCATGAATGAGCCAAACACATTGAGGTTCAATGTCATTACATCAGAGAACAAGTTTTGAACCACCACATTTAGCTCCAATACTACCTCATGGATTCATAGATAGTATATATACTCACCAAGTCTTTTGGCAAGGTGAAATTTGTTCTATTTTAGGGGTACATTTGTAAACAAAATATAATAAAGGGGGGAATGTTGGCGTAACTAGTTAACTATAACATTGTTTTTGTTATATTTGATAGTTTGGTTATTAGTTGTTTTACATTTATATACTTGGGTGTCAGGAATGTAACCAATTGGTGATCATATGTAATCACCTGAAGTTGATGAATAAAATATCAAAATTTTAATTTATCTCTCAAAACATAGGGTATACCTAGTTGATATAATTATACTTAATTGATTATTATTTATGAATATGAGAAATTGATTCTTGAAAATAGTAAGATTGGTTATTTGTAATTGAGTAGTTATGCTCATAAATAATGAACTATGATATTATGTCATCTCATAGGATGTTTATATTTAGAAAACTACAGTCTAAATGTATGTTATACCTAGGTGGTACAAACTATAATTGTGTGTATAGATTCATTCATACATTTGGCATATTAGATGTATGTATTTTGGTTATTGCTATATTTTTCATGTTTTATGCTACTAGTATAAATTCCTATATTATATCTGCTTATAGAAATTAGAATATGTAGCTTAATAATAAATCATACCCAATTGGTATAATCTACACTTGTTTTCTTATTAATTATGTAATAAATTATATTATGAATATTCATTCATATGTTTGATAGATTAAATGTATGCATTTTGATTATTCCCATGCTTATCATGTTTTGTGATTCTTGGTAGGAAGAAATATATATGAATCTGGTGTGTGTGTGTGTGTGTGTGTGTGTGTGTGTGTGTGTGTGTGTGTGTGTGTGTGATAATAAAATATTGTATTGTTTTTACAGATTAAGTAGTGAGATGGACTTTGCTAGCTTACTAGAATCAAAATGCTAGATAATGGTAATCTGATCAAGTGGTGTGTATAAAATTGATTGATCCTAGTGATCAATAACTATTTGAAAAATTTTGACAAGGTAATGTCAGTGAGATTATTATCATTTTGTGTTTATGATTTATATGTTTGTGTGATATGTTTATAGAACATGTTTATAAGTTATTGTACATTGGATGTTTAATTTTTATAAATCATACAATAGATGGGTATTATCTTGTATCTTTGAATTCCCGCACCATCACTATTTACTCATCAATGAAGAGAGGGGTCATTCCCTGATGACAAATATGCAAGGGATCGGTAGTCCATGGTTGGTGTGAAAAAGTGCTCAAATGATAGTCTCCCTCCCTATAAATATACTTACTCAGAAGATGACACATGAGATTGCCATAAATACCACAGTCTAGGAATTCATTCTCTATGAAGATTTGTATCTTGTATTTTGTAAATTATATTGTATTTATTATTATTGAGATATAATTTGTAATGAGATGCAGTTATCTATTATTTGGCAGTAGTGGCTATATCATTCTACCAGACATGGTTGGATATTTGTAATTACATTCCATATTGGTTTTGATGTGTTTCATATGTTGATATTGATCAATGACTCTTAGATGTTATGTGTTATTTATAGTTAACATACTTAGAGTGTTATTTTAATCACTAATTGGATTCTCATGGTGAAGTCTAATAAAAAAATATGTGTTGACTAAATTAAAATAAATTATCATGTTTTTTATGTTAAGAATAGTGGGGTTGTTAAAATCTAGGTGTGACAAACTATATTCTTCTAAAATATCTTTCACTTTTATGATATCTTTAGATCATGCACATAGACTGTCACTTTTTGTCAAACGATCAAGCACTAAATTACTCCCCTTGGATTAATTTTATAAAAAATATGTTAGTGGTCATATAATTGTAAAGTCACCTCAAAGACCTCTTTATCAATGGGCATTGCGTACATAGCTAATACTTCAAAGAGGGGCTCATAATTATGGAGTTCCCCCTTTGTGTTGGATAGTATGTGCATAAGGATGTAATATGTGATAATAAATCACATACATTGAACTACCTTATAACCTGAAATATATGGCTCATGGGATGATCCTATAGTAATTCAAATGTATAAGGATAGTGATCTTATGTCTGATATGGAAACAAAGATGAATATGGCATGTTTTTCTCACATGAAAGCTTGATTGCGTACATCTTGGTAAGTTGAATTTTGAGTTCCCAGTATTTTCTAGGTGAGGAATGAATGATGGTTGATTTAGTGTGTGTGTGTGTGTGTGTGTGTGTGTGTGTGTGTGTGTAAATAGGAATGAATAATGGTTGATTTAGTGTGTATATATATACACACTAAATCAACCATCATTCATTCATATATATATATATATCTTTTGAAAATATTACTCAATAAATAACTTAATTCAACCATAACGATACATTTCATTTACAAATTGGATGACTTCAAGGCATTGGACACATAGTTGGAAAAGGGACACCTGTGTTGATGCAGGTATCTAGGTAGGACGCAAGTGTTTGGGAAGCTAGAAAATAGTTATAGGTCCAAAATTTGTAGAGAATGATAATAATCATACTTAAAGAATTTTTCATAATATAGAAGTTATAGTCATCATATTAATAGTATTCAAATATAGAGGTAAGTGATGTCACACAAACATATGGTGAACACAGGACTTTTAAAAGCATGAAATATACATTTAAACATAATTAAAACATGTATAATTTAAAAAATATAAAAAGTTTTTAAAATGGAAACTCTTGAAAAAGATCCACTATTTTATTTTTATAATAATAGAAATAATTATTAAAACAGATCAACTCTTTACCATAAAATGATCTTATAAACTGTTAGAACTTTAAAAATAATATATTATTCCAATTTTTTAAATTCCAACCTTGATTAAGTGTACAGATTCAACATTTAATATACCTATATGAAAATGAAATAAATGTTTAATATTTAGTAATTCTTAAGTATATGAATAACATAATTTATATTTATATTTTCTATCCTCAGATAAATCATGACTCACAATCCAAATGGATATTATTCATAAGAATATTCTAAAGTTAATAAAATTATATCACTTTGCTCCTTCATTTTTTTGTTGCTTTTAGAGTGGAGAATTTAGATGCCCTTTGAAAACTATAAAGGCTTACCTTATTGAAATTTGCTTAAAAAGGTGGTGCTAGCTTTGTTGGATTGTCTATTCCACCAATTAATCTAAATATAATAAAAAATAAAAATAAAAATTTTATACACAAATTAAAAAAGGGGAATAGGGAGGTGGGCAACAGTAAAAATAAAAAACCAAATCATTAGGCTAATAGAAGCCCATCTATGTTTACCTATGGCATCACACTTTCAAAAAACCATGCAGATAATCTGGGTCCATTCAATAAAAAAATATTTAATTATTCTTGTTAGGAAGGAATACATATAACTTAATAATGACATCATCATCATCACCATCACCATCATCGTCATCGTCGTCGTCGTCGTCATCATCAATAGCAATTTTGATGTACGTAGTTTTAGCTTTAAGAGGTACAAGATACCATACCCTTTACTAAAGTTATAATCACCAGTAAGATGAGGGTTTATGTAAGGTACATTTGTGCTAGAGATAAATTTTTTGAGAATGTTATTTTTAAGTGTATATAGCTGATTTCCAAAAGAGAATTCATACTCCATCTGCAGTGAATGCAAGGAAGACTGATGGTGTATAACTGGTGTAGAGAAGCAAGAGGAAAACTAGGAGATAAACTTCTTCCATTTGCAATAAGAGTTGGTAGCCAAGGTGTAGAAGTGGATCATGCACAACGGAAGTCTGGAGCATTAAAACTTTCTCATATACAACCAAAGCACAATCCTGAAATGGTGTCATGTAAGAAAGTAACATTATTGTAAGGCACATCCTTAAAATAAATAAATTTTGAAACATTGAAGCAATATTTCTTGTTTTGGCTTGTATTTTCTTGCAAAAGTAAAGTAATGAAATTGCTAGAAAATGTCTGCACCCATGTTGTTACTATCAGATGCTTAACTCTTAAAAGGGCCTAATTTTACCACTTGGAATACAAAGATGTGAATGATTCTTCAATTTGAATAATTATGGGGCATATTCAAATGAACAATGACCCATCTTACTAGACTTGATGAGCAAAAGAAGTTTTATAAGTCAGATTTGAAACTGCTCATGTTGATAACTCATAGTATTAATAATGAAGTTCAACTGCATGTTCATAATGCACACATATTGAAAGAGGAATGGAACATTTTATCCATAGTCTGTGATGTGAAGAACTAGAATAGAATCCTATATCTGTAATCACTTATTCATACACTCAGTATGAATTTTTGTGAAAAGGTTGATGATTTTTTTACATTAGGTTACAAAACTGTGAGCAAAATTTGTTGCACTTGGAGAAAAGACTAAGGACAAGATGTTAGTTTCGATCACAATGAGAGCTCTCCCATCTCAATTTTGCATGTTTGTTATGACACTCAACATTACTAAGTAAGTAGTTACTTTCAAATAACTGATCAATTTTCTTCAACAAGAGGAAGCAATTCAATTCGTACATGAAGAATTTGGAGACAAAGCTCTGATCTCCAAGAAATGGGGTCCAAAATTCAGGAAGGGACCTCAAAATTAGCCATAACAACATCAACAATAGTAGAATATTGAGAAGCTAAGGTGGTGGTGTTACATTTACAAAAAGCATACACACGATACTGATCACTACTAGTATAATGCCTTGGCTCAAGGCCAATCTAGTAAAGAGGGATCTTCTAGTAAAGAAGATTCAAAGAAAAATACAATATTTCCATGACAATGAAAGTAGAAATGGCATATAGCAACACAAACTCAAGACTAGAATGCATCTGATGATGAAGAATTAGAATAATTATCATATGGACCCCATGATGACCTTGTATTAGTCTCCCAAACCTCAACAAAAGTGAGCAAAGTTTGGTTAATAGACTCTGGTGCCAACAAGCACATGACTAGATGTAAGGAACTCTTTGATTCACTGACAACTCACCCAAATAAATATTAAGTTCAAATTGATAATGATAAAGAGTATGTTTCAAAAGGAATTGGATGTGTCACCATTCCTCTTGGGATAAGATACTATGTTCTCACAAAGGTACACTATGTCCCTAGTTTGACAACAAATCTCTTATCTGTCAATCAAATTTTGAATCATAAGATAAGAGTAGAGTTTCTAGTGGAACAAGGCATCAAATATTGTCTCATTTATAGAGAAGTTTAGGTTCTTTCTAAAGCCTTCTTAGAGATCATTTATTTGAATTAGATGTAATTTAATCCAGTGAAGCTGCACTCACTACCTCTATGGTAGAATCCACTAGACTTTGACACTACCACTATGGGTATCTATCTTCTGGTTCCTTCTTCCAGCTCAATTCTAAGGTAATGGTATGTGGAATTACTCATATTTCTTATTATTTTCCATTATGTTCTATTTTTATTGCAAGCAAACAACATCAGGTTCCATTTGAGCCAAGTTCCTCTCATGCCAAGGAACATCTTGTTGTGGTACATACTGATATGTGTAGACCCCTACCAACATCCCTTTGAGAATTTAGGTACTTTCAATTGTTTTTTCATGATTTTTATCATAAGAATTTAGTGTTATTTCTAAAAAATAAGATTGAAGCCCTTGCACGTTTCAAGGCCTTTCATCAACATGTTGTTACACAGTCTGAGAAGTGACTTCAACTCTTTCACTTATATCAAGGGGAAAATCCACATCAAAAATGTTCTTGGCATTCCTAAAGAAACATGAAATCAAGAAGCACCTGAATGCTCCCTATATACCTTAGTATAATCAAATTTTATAATGACACAATCGCTCATTCAGGGAGATGGCTCATTATATGTTATCCACTATAAAGTTGATGACACAATTTTGGGTAGAAGCATTACAGATGGCTATCTATCTTCTCAGTAGAGCACCAATAATGATCATGCTAGATAAGAGACTAAAAGAGGTATGGATTGGTTGGAAACCATTAATTTACCATCTTTTAGCATTTGGTTATACTTCTTATATGCACATTCCAGATAAAAAGAGGAAGAAGATTGAACCAAAGACCCTCTAGTGTATTTTTTTAGGGTATAACACTAGCTCCAAAGCATACCATCTCATGTCCCCTGAGACGAAGAAGATTTATGAAATTCATGATGTGGTCTATGAAAAAACATCATTTGACTCATTTCCATAGAAGGAGATAGACTAGACCACCTCTCATAAACACTTCTCATAGTTAGATGATGAGCATGAAGGAAAACTGTAAGAAGAAGAATTATTCATTGATCTTGGTAATCTACAAGGCATTTCTTCATCAAATCAATAGTTGAATCAATGTCTTAAATGTCTAGATTCTATAATCAAAGACTCAAATATGAGCTCTCCTCCAAACACTTCATCAGGATTTTAAACAAGAAGACATGTGAGACATGAATTCAATATTTCACTTATGATTTCAGTAGTTAACACTAAACTAGAGATAGTTTGAGAGGCCTTAATTCAACCTCAATTGATGAAAGCTATGGATGTTGAATATCATGCCCTCATCAAAATGGGATGTGGGAACTTATTGATTTGCATATAGGGAATAAATCCATTCTCTACAAATGAATTTTCAAATCATAATACAAGGTAGATGGATCCATCAACAAACACAAAGCATATATTGTTTAAAAGGGTTAGGCTCAACAAGAAGGCATTGATGTTGAAGAGACCTTTGCACCCAATTTGAATATCAAGACCATTAGAATTGTTTTTGCACTGGTAGCATAATATGGATGGAAACATCAATAGATCTACATCAAGAGTGTTTTCTTGAATGGTGATTTGAAAGAAGAATTATACATGACCCAACCAGAAGGTTTCATCGATGACAAACATCCACAAAAGGTATGTCATCTAGTTAAGTCACTTTATGGACTTATACAATCACCTCAAGCATGGAATATAAAAATAAATAATCACCTATTGTATCATGGTTTTGTTCATAGCCCCTCTGATTCCAATTTGTATATGAAGAGGGTTGGTACAGATATTGTCATTCGTGTCTTGTATTTGGATGATCTTGTAATCACTGGTAGTTTAGATGATCTTGTTGATGTAGTAAATAATGACCTAAAGAAATCCTTTGATATGACTGATTTGGGGCATCTGACAATAACAAATTGGGTGTAGACATTTTTTAATAATTTCTTTACTTTTACTTTTACAAAAAAATATAAGCCAAAACAAGAAATATTTCTTCAATGTTTAAAAACTTCTGTATTTGAACGATGTACCTTAAAATAATGTTGCCCTCTTGCATGACACCATCTCAAACTTATGATTTGGTTGCATGTGAGCAAGTTTCAATGCTCTAGACTTCTACAATGCATGATTTGGTTCTACACTTTGGTTGCTAACTCTTATTGCAAAGGGAAGAAGTTTATCTTCTAATGCTTTGTTATTTATTCTAGTTGTATTTCAATTTTGCATAGGTGTTGATCAGTGACAGTTTTATAATTATTTCTACATTGTTTATATATATCTAATTTTTGGAGTAATTTAAATATAGAAGTTTCATTCTATATTTTAATATGTTATTAGTGTAGTGGTGTAATCTTAGAGAAAAAACAATGAATCATTAGAGGATCTTGTGGTATCAAAGCTTGTAACTTTTCAAGCATACAGGACAGCCTAAATCTTGGAGTGTTGAAAGCCTGGGACAATAGCCCAATGCTTGAGATAACTCTAGAAGCATTTATCTTTCAGATTTGTATTTGTAGTGAATATAAAGATGTCCGATGGTGTAGAACCCATGGAGAGAAGAGGATAGAAAACCAGAAGATAAACTTCTTCCCTTTGTAATAAGAGTTGGCAGTCAAAGTGTAGAAGTAGATCATGCAAAATAGAGCCCTGGAGCATTGAAACTTACTCATATGCAACTAAAGCACAAGCCTGAGATAGTGTCATGTAAGAAGACAACATTATTTTCAGGTACATCCTTCAAAAATAAATTTTTTTCAAATTTGAAGAAATATTTCTTGTTCTAGCTTGTATTTTCTTGCAAAAGTAAAGTAAGGAAACTATTAGAAAATGTCTACACCTGAGTTCTTACTGTCAGATTCCTAGCTCTTGAAAGGGCCTAATTTTTCCACTTAGAAGATGAAGAAGTGAATGATTATTCAATTTGAAGAATTATGGGGCATCATCACTAGAACAATGACCTGTCCTCCTAGATTTGACGAGAAAAAGAAGCTTGATAATTTAGATGTCAAATTGCTCATGATGATAACTCTCAAGTTCAATTGCATGTTCATGATGCATAGAAATTGAAATAGGCATGGGATATTTTATCCATAATTTACAAGGTGAAGAACCAAACTAGAATCTTGTATCTATAGTCACTTCTTCATCCACTCACTGTGAATTTAGGTGAAAAATTTGAGGAGTTCTTACATCGGGCTGCAAAACTATGAGTAGAATTTGTTACACTTGGAGAAAAGATCGAGGACAAGATGTTAGTTTTGATCACACTGAGATCTCTCCCATATCAGTTTTGCACATTTGTTACGACACTCAACATTACTAAGCAAGTAGTGTCTTTCAAAGAATTGGTGAATTTTCTTCCATAAGATGGAGCAATTTAGTCCATGCATAAAGAATTTGAGGATAAAGCCCTGATCTCCAAGCAATGAGGTCCAAAATTTAAGAAGGGACCTCAAAATTAGTCACAACAACATAAATAATAGTAGAAGACTAAGAATATAAAGTGATGGTTTTACATTTTCAAAACCGATGCACACTATACTGATCATTGTTGGTATAATGCCTTGGCTCATGGCCAATCTAGTCAAGAGGGATCTTCCAATTAAGAAGATTCAAAGAAATATAAAATAAATCCTCAATAATGGAAGAAGAATGGGGATGTAGTATCATAAAATAAAGAGAAAAATGCATTAGATGATGAAGCAATAGAATAAGCAACATATGGAACCCATGATGACCTTGTACTAGTCTCCGAAACCTTGATAGAAGTGAGCTATTTTTGGTTAATATAATTTGGTGCCAACAAGCACACGACTAGATATAAAGGACTCTTTAATTTAATGATAACTCACCTAACTAAAGATCAAGTTTGAATTTTTAATGATAAAGAGTACATTTCAAAAGGAATTGGACATGTCACTATTCCTCTCAGGATAAGAAACTATGTTTGCATAAAGGTACCCTATGCCATTGGTTTGATAACAAATCTCTTATCTATCAATCAAATTTTAAATCACAAGATAATATTAGAGTTTATAGGTTAACAAGGCATCAAATCTTCTCTCATTTCCTGAGAAGGTCAGGTTATTACTAAAGCCTTCTTGAAGATCAGTTATTTGCCTTAGATGCAGTTTCAACCAATCAAGTTTCACTCATTACCTCTATGATAGAATCCAATACACTTTGGCACTACCACTATGGGAATCTATTTTCTTTTTCCCTCTTCCAAATTAGTTCTAAGGCAATGTTACATGGAATTCCTTAGCTTTCCCATTCTTTTCCAATATTTTCTAGTTGTCTTGTGGTTAAACAACATCAGGTTCAATTTGATACAAGTTCCTCTCATGCCAAGGAATGTCTTTTTATGTACATACTGATATGTATAGACCCCTACCAACATCCCTTCAAATATCAAGCAACACCTAACCACTCCCAATACACCTCAATAAAATAGAATTGCAAAATGACACAATCGCTTAGTCATGGAGATGGCTCATTGCATGTTATCGCCTACAAAGTTGGTGAAATAATTTTAGGTAGAAATAGTAGAGATGGCTATCTATTTTCTCAATAGATCACCAACATATATCTTGCTAGACAAGACATTGAAAGAGGTGTGGAGTGGTCATAAACCATCAATTTCCCATATTTGAGTATTTGGTTGTACTTCTTATATGCATGTTCTAAATAAAAAGAAGTAGATCAAAAAAAATACCCTTGAGTGTATTTTCTTGTGGTATATCACTACCTCCAAAGAATACCATCTCATGGACCCTATGATGAAGAATATATATTTGTGTGTGTGTGTGTGTGTGTGTTATAATAAAATATTGTATTATTTTTACAGATTAAGTAGTGAGATGGACTTCGCTAGCTTACTAGAATCAAAATGCTAGATAATGGTAATCTGATCAAATGGTGTGTATGAAATTGATTGATCCTAGTGATCAATAAATATTTGAAAATTTTGAATAGGTAATGTCAGTGAGATATTATCATTTTGTGTTTATGATGTATATGTTTGTGTGATATGTTTATAGAACATGTTTATAAGTTATTGTACATTGGATGTTTAATTTTTATAAATCATACAATAGATCGGTATTATCTTGTATCTTTGAATTCTCACACCATCACTATTTACTCATCCATGAAGAGAGGGTCATTCCCTGATGACATATATGCAAGGGATCGACAGTCCATGGTTGGTGTGAAAAAGTGCTCAAATGATAGTCTCCCTCCCTATAAATATACTTACTCAGAGATGACACATGAGATTACCATAAATACCAGAGTCTGGGAATTCGTTCTCTATGAAGATTTGTATCTTGTATTTTGTACATTATATTGTATTTATTATTATTGAGATATAATTTGTGATGAGATGTAGTTATCTATTATTTGGTAGTAGTGGCTATATCATTCTACTAGACATGGTAGGATATTTGTAATTACATTCCATATTGGTTTTGATGTGTTTCATATGTTGATATTGATCAATGACTCTTAGATGTTATGTGTTATTTATAGTTAACATACTTAGAGTGTTATTTGAATCACTAATTGGATTCTCATGGTGAAGTATAATAAAAAAATATGTGTTGAATAAATTAAAATAAATTATCATGTTTTTTATGTTAAGAATAGTGGGGTTGTTAAAATCTAGGTGTGACAAACTATATTCTTCTAAAATATCTTTCACTTTTCTTATATCTTTAGATCATGCACACAAACTGTCACTTTTTGTCAAATGATCAAGCACTAAATTACTCCCCTTGGATTAATTTTATAAAAAAATATCTTAGTGGTCATATAATGTAAAGTCACCTCAAAGACCTCTTTATCAATGGGCATTGCCTACATAGCTAATACTTCAAAGAGGGGCTCATAATTATGGAGTTCCCCCTTTGTGTTGGATAGTATGTGCATAAGGATGTAATATGTGATAATAAATCACATACATTGAACTACCTTATAAATTGAAATATATGGCTCATGGAATGCTCCTATAATAATTCAAATGTATAAGGATAGTGATCTTATGTCTGATATGGAAACAAAGATGAATATGGCATGTTTTCTCACATGAAAGCTTGACTGCGTACATCTTGGTAAGTTGACTTTTGAGTTCCCAGTATTTTCTAGGTGAGGAATGAATGATGGTTGATTGTGTGTGTGTGTGTGTGTGTGTGTGTGTGTGTGTGTGTGTGTGTGTGTGTGTGTGTGTGTGTGTGTGTCTTTTGAAAATATTACTCAATAAATAACTTAATTCAACCGTAACGATACATTTCATTTACAAATTGGATGACTTCAAGGCACTGGACACACAGTTGGAAAAGGGACACCTGTGTTGATGTAGGTATCTAGGTAGGACGCAAGTGTTTGGGAAACTAGAAAATAGTTATAGGTCCAAAATTGGTAGAGAATGATAATGATCATAATTAAAGAATTTTTCATAATATAGAAGTTATAGTCATCATATTAATAGTATTCAAATATAGAGATAAGTGATGTCACACAAACATATGGTGAACATAGGACTTTTAAAAGCATGAAATATACATTTAAACATAATTAAAACATGTATAATTTAAAAAATATAAAAAGTTTTTAAAATGGAAACTCTTGAAAAAGATCCACTATGTTATTTTTATAATTATAGAAATAATTATTAAAACACATCAACTCTTTACCATAAAATGATCTTATAAACTGTTATAACATTAAAAATAATATTTTATTCCAAATTTTTAAATTCCAACCTTGATTAAGTGTACAGATTCAACATTTAAGATACCTATATGAAAATGAAATAAATGTTTAATATTTAGTAATTCTTAAGTATATGAATAACATAATTTATTTTTATATTTTCTATCCTCAGATAAATCACGAATCACAATCCAAATGGATATTATTCATAAGAATATTATAATGTTAATAAAATTATATCTCTTTGCTCCTTCATTTTTTGGTTGCTTTTAGAGTGGAGAATTTAGATGCCCTTCGAAAACTATAAAGGCTTACCTTATTGAAATTTGCTTAAAAAGGTGGTGCTAGCTTTGTTGGATTGTCTATTCCACCAATTAATCTAAATATAATAAAAATAAAAAATAAAAATTTTATACACAAATTAAAAAAGGGGAATAGGGAGGTGGGCAATAGTAAAAATAAAAAACCACATCATTAGGCTAATAGAAGCCCATCTATGTTTACCTATGGCATCACACTTTCAAAAAACCATGCAGATAATCTGGGTCCATTCAATAAAAAATTATTTAATTATTCTTGTTAGAAAGGAATACATATAATTTAATAATGACATCATCATCACCATCACCATCACCATCACCATCACCATCACCATCACCATCACCATCACCATCACCATCACCATCACCATCACCATCACCATCATCATCGTCATCGTCGTCATCGTCGTCATCATCAATAGCAATTTTGATGTACGTAGTTTTAGCTTTAAGAGGTAGAAGATACCATACCCTTTACTAAAGTTATAATCACCAGTAAGATGAGGGTTTATGTAAGGTACATTTGTGCTAGAGATAAATTTTTTGAGAATGTTATTTTTAAGTGTATAGAGCTGATTTCCAAAAGAGAATTCATACTCCATCTGCAGTGAATGCAAGGAAGACTGATGGTGTATAACTAGTGTAGAGAAGCAAGAGGAAAACTAGGAGATAAACTTCTTCCATTTGCAATAAGAGTTGGTAGCCAAAGTGTAGAAGTGGATCATGCACAACAGAAGTCTGGAGCATTAAAACTTTCTCATATACAACCAAAGCACAATCCTGAAATGGTGTCATGTAAGAAAGTAACATTATTTTAAGGCACATCCTTAAAATAAGTAAATTTTGAAACATTGAAGCAATATTTCTTGTTTTGGCTTGTATTTTCTTGCAAAAGTAAAGTAATGAAATTGTTAGAAAATGTTTGCACCCATGTTGTTACTATCAGATGCTTAACTCCTAAAAGGGTCTACTTTTACCACTTGGAATACAAAGATGTGAATGATTCTTCAATTTGAATAATTATGGGGCATCTTCAAAGGAAAAATGACCCATCTTACTAGACTTGATGAGAAAAAGAAGTTTTATAAGTCAGATGTGAAACTGCTCATGTTGATAACTCATAGTATTACTAATGAAGTTCAACTACATGTTCATAACGCACACATATTGAAAGAGGAATGGAACATTTTATCCATAGTTTATGATGTGAAGAACTAGAATAGAATCCTACATCTGTAATCACTTATTCATACACTCAGTATGAATTTTTGTGAAAAGGTTGACGATTTTTTACATTAGGTTACAAAACTATGAGCAGAATTTGTTGCGCTTGGAGAAAAGACTAAGGACAAGATGTTAGTTTCGATCACAATGAGAGCTCTCCCATCTCAGTTTTGCATGTTTGTTATGACACTCAACATTACTAAGTAAGTAGTTCATTTCAAATAATTGATCAATTTTCTTCAACAAGAGGAAGCAATTCAATTCGTACATGAAGAATTTGGAGATAAAGCTCCGATCTCCAAGAAATGGGGTCCAAAATTCAGGAAGGGACCTCAAAAGTAGCCATAACAACATCAACAATAGTAGAATATTGAGAAGCTGAGGTGGTGGTCTTACATTTACAAAAACCATACACACGATACTAATCACTACTAGTATAATGCCTTGGCTCAAGGCCAATCTAGTAAAGAGGGATCTTCTAGTAAAGAAGATTCAAAGAAAAATAAAATATTTCCATGACAATGAAACTAGAAAGGGCATATAACAACACAAAATGAAGACTAGAATTCATCTGATGATGAAGAATTAGAATAATTATCATATGGACCCCATGATGACCTTGTATTAGTCTCCCAAAACTCAACAAAAGTGAGAAAAGTTTGGTTAATAGACTCTGGTGCCAACAAGCACATGACTAGATGTAAGGAACTCTTTGATTCACTGACAACTCACCCAAATAAATATTAAGTTAAAATTGATAATGATAAAGAGTATGTTTTAAAAGTAATTGGATGTGTCACCATTCCTCTTGGGATAAGATACTATGTTTTCACAAAGGTACAATATGTCCCTAGTTTGACAACAAATCTCTTATCTGTCAATCAAATTTTGAATCATAAGATAAGAGTAGAGTTTCTAGTGCAACAAGGCATCAAATATTGTCTCATTTATATAGAAGTTTAGGTTCTTGCTAAATCCTTCTTAGAGATCATTTATTTGAATTAGATGTAATTTAATGCAGTGAAGCTGCACTCACTACCTCTATGGTAGAACCCACTAGACTTTGACACTACCACTATGGGTATCTATCTTCTGGTTCCTTCTTCCAGCTCAATTCTAAGGCAATGGTATGTGCAATTACTCATATTTGTTATTCTTTTCCATTATGTTCTAGTTTTCTTGCAAGCAAACAACATCAGGTTCCATTTGAGCCAAGTTCCTCTCATGCCAAGGAACATCTTGTTGTGGTACATAATGATCTGTGTAGACCACTGCCAACATCCCTTTGAGAATTTAGGTACTTTCAATTATTTTTTCATGATTTTTATCATAAGACTTTAGTTTTCTTTCTCAAAAATAAGAGTGAAGCCCTTGCACATTTCAAGGCCTTTCATCAGCATGTTGTTACACAGTCTGAGAAGTGACTTCAACTCCTTCACTTAGATTGACGGGAAAATCCACATCAAAAGAGTTCTTGGCATTCTTAAAGAAACATGAAATCAAGCAGCACCTGAATGCTCCCTATATACCTTAGTATAATCAAATTTAATAATGACACAATCGCTCATTCAGGGAGATGGCTCATTACATGCTATGCACTATAAAGTTGATGACACAATTTTGGGTAGAAGCAGTATAGATGGCTATCTATCTTCTCAATAGAGCACCAATAATGATCATGCTAGATAAGACACTAAATGAGGTATGGATTGGTTGTAAACCATTAATTTACCATCTTTTAGCATTTTTTTATACTTCTTATATGCACATTCCAGATAAAAAGAGGAAGAAGATTGAACCAAAGACCCTCTAGTGTATTTTCTTAGGGTATAACACTAGCTCCAAAGCATACCATCTCATGTCCCCTGAGATGAAGAAGATTTATGAAATTCATGATGTGGTCTATGAAAAAACATCATTTGACTCATTTCCATAGAAGGAGATAGACTAGACCACCTCTCATAAACACTTCTCATAGTTAGATGATGAGCATGAAGGAAAACTGTAAGAAGAAGAATTATTCATTGATCTTGGTAATCTACAAGGAATTTCTTCATCTAATCAATAGTTGCATCAATGTCTTAAATGTCTAGATTCTATAATAAAAGACTCAAATATGAGCTCTCCTCCAAACACTTCATCAGGATTTTAAACAAGAAGACATGTGAGACATGAATTCAATATTTCACTTATGATTTCAGTAGTTAACACTAAACTAGAGATAGTTTGAGAGGCCTTAATTCAACCTCAATTGATGAAATCTATGGATGTTGAATATTATGCCCTCATCAAAATGGGACGTGGGAACTTATTGATTTGCATATAGGGAATAAATCCATTCTCTACAAATGAATTTTCAAATCATAATACAAGGTAGATGGATCCATCAACAAACACAAAGCATATATTGTTACAAAGGGTTAGGCTCAACAAGAAGGCATTGATGTTGAAGAGACCTTTGCAGCCAATTTGAAGATCAAGACCACTAGAATTGTTTTTCCACTGGTAGCATAATATGGATGGAAACATCAGTAGATCTACATCAAGAGTGTTTTCTTGAATGGTGATTTGAAAGAAGAATTATACATGACCCAACCAGAAGGTTTCATCGATGACAAACATCCACAAAAGGTATGTCATCTAGTTAAGTCACTTTATGGACTTAAACAATCACCTCGAGCATGGAATATAAAAATAAATAATCACCTATTGTATCATGGTTTTGTTCATAGCCCCTCTGATTCCAATTTGTATATGAAGAAGGTTGGTACAGATATTGTCATTCGTGTCTTGTATTTGGATGATCTTGTAATCACTGGTAGTTTAGATGATCTTGTTTATGTAGTAAATAATGACCTAAAGAAATCCTTTGATATGACTAATTTGGGGCATCTGACAATAACAAATTGGGTGTAGACATTTTTTAATAATTTCTTTACTTTACTTTTACAAAAAAATATAAGCCAAAACAAGAAATATTGCTTCAAAGTTTCAAAACTTCTATATTTGAATGATGTACCTTAAAATAATGTTGCCTTCTTGCATGACACCATCTTAGACTTGTGCTTTGGTTGCATGTGAGCAAGTTTCAATGCTCTAGACTTCTACTATGCATGATTTGGTTCTACACTTTGGTTGCTAACTCTTATTTCAAAGGGAAGAAGTTTATCTTCTAATGTTTTGTTATTTTTTCTAGTTGTATTTCAATTTTGCATAGGTGTTGATCAGTGACAGTTTTATAATTATTTCTACATTGTGTATATATATCTAATTTTGGGAGTAATTTAAATATAGAAGTTTCATTCTATATTTTAATATGTTATTAGAGTAGTGGTGTAATCTTAGAGAAAAAACAATGAATCATTAGAGGATCTTGTGGTATCAAAGCTTGTAACTTTTCAAGCATATAGGATAGCCTAAATCTTGGAGTGTTGAAAGCCTGGGACAATAGGCCAATGCTTGAGATAAATCTAGAAGCATTTATCTTTTAGTTTTGTATTTGTAGTGAATATAAAGATGTCCGATGGTGTAGAACCCATGGAGAGAAGTGGATAGAAAACCAGAAGATAAACTTCTTCCCTTTGTAATAAGAGTTGGCAGTCAATGTGTAGAAGTAGATCATGCAAAACATAACCCTGGAGCATTGAAACATACTCATATGAAACTAAAGCACAAGCCTGAGATGGTGTCATGTAAGAAGGCAACATTATTTTAAGGTACATCCTTCAAAAATAAATTTTTTGCAACTTTGAAGAAATATTTCTTGTTCTAGCTTGTATTTTCTTGCAAAAGTAAAGTAAGGAAACTGTTAGAAAATATCTACACCTGAGTTCTTACTGTCAGATTCCTAGCTCTTGAAAGGGCCTAATTTTTCCACTTAGAAGATGAAGAAGTGAATGATTCTTCAATTTGAAGAATTATGGGGCATCATCACTAGAACAATGACCTGTCCTCCTAGATTTGACGAGAAAAAGAAGTTTGATAATTCAGATGTCAAATTGCTCATGATGATAACTCTCAAGTTCAATTGCATGTTCATGATGCATAGAAATTGAAATAGGCATGGGATATTTTATCCATAATTTACAAGGTGAAGAACCAAACTAGATTCTTGTATCTATAGTCACTTCTTCATACACTCAGTATGAATTTAGGTGAAAAATTTGAGGAGTTCTTACGTCGGGTTGCAAAACTATGAGTAGAATTTGTTACACTTGGAGAAAAGATCGAGGACAAGATGTTAGTTTTGATCACACTGAGATCTCTCCCATATCAATTTTGCACATTTGTTACGACACTCAACATTACCAAGCAAGTAGTGTCTTTTAAAGAATTGGTGAATTTTCTTCCATAAGATGGAGCAATTTAGTCCATGCATAAAGAATTTGAGGATAAAGCGCTGATCTCCAAGCAATGATGTCCAAAATTTAAGAAGGGACCTCAAAATTAGTCATAAAAACATAAATAATAGTAGAAGACTAAGAATATAAAGTGATGGTTTTACATTTTCAAAACCGATGCACACTATATTGCTCATTGTTGGTATAATGCCTTGGCTCATGGCCAATCCAGTCAAGAGGGATCTTCCAATTAGGAAGATTCAAAGAAATATAAAATAAATCCTCAATAATGGAAGAAGAATGGGGATTTAATATCATAAAATAAAGAGTAAAATGCATTAGATGATGAAGCAATAGAAGAAGCAACATATGGAGCCCATGATGACATTGTACTAGTCTCCGAAACCTTGATAGAAGTGAGCAATTTTTGGTTAATAGACTTTGGTGCCAACAAGCACACGACTAGATATAAAGGACTCTTTAATTTAATGATAACTCACCTAACTAAAGATTGAGTTTGAATTGTTAATGATAAAGAGTACATTTCAAAAGGAAATGGACATGTCACTATTCCTCTCAAGATAAGAAACTATGTTTGCATAAAGGTACCCTATGTCATTGGTTTGATAACAAATCTCTTATCTATCAATCAAATTTTAATTCACAAGATAGTATTAGAGTTTATAGGTTAACAAGGCATCAAATCTTCTCTCATTTCCTGAGAAGGTCAGGTTATTACTAAAGCCTTCTTGAAGACCAGTTATTTGCCTTAGATGCAGTTTCAACCAATCAAGTTTCACTCATTACCTCTATGATAGAATCTAATACACTTTGGCACTACCACTATGGGAATATATTTGCTTGTTCCCTCTTCCAAATTAGTTATAAGGAAATGTTACATGGAATTCCTTAGCTTTCCCATTCTTTTCCAATATTTTCTAGTTGTCTTGTGGTTAAACAACATCAGGTTCAATTTGAGACAAGTTCCTCTCATGCCAAGGAATGTCTTTTTATGTACATACTGATATGTATAGACCCCTACCAACATCCCTTCAAATATAAAGGTACTTTTAGTTGTTCTTTGATGATTTTTATCATAAGAATTGGGTGTTCTTTCTCAAAAATAAGATTGAAGCCCTTGCATATTTCAAGCCCTCCCATTATCATGTTGTTACACAGTCTAGAAGTGACTTCAACTCCTATGCTCAGATTAAGGGAAAAATTTAGATCAAAAGAGTTTTTAATATTCTTAAAAAAACATTGCATCAATCAACACCTAACCACTCCCAATACACCTCAATAAAATAGAATTGCAAAATGACACAATCGCTTAGTCATGGAGATGGCTCATTGCATGTTATCGCCTACAAAGTTGATGAAATAATTCTAGGTAAAAATAGTAGAGATGGCTATCTATATTCTCAATAGATCACCAACATATATCTTGCTAGACAAGACATTGAAAGAGGTGTGGAGTGGTCATAAACCATAAATTTCCCATATTTGAGTATTTGGTTGTACTTCTTATATGCATGTTCTAAATAAAAAGAAGCAGATCAAACAAAATACCCTCGAGTGTATTTTCTTGTGGTATATCACTACCTCCAAAGAATACCATCTCATGGACCCTATGATGAAGAATATTTATAAAACTCATGATGTGGTATGTGACAAATCATCATTTAACACATTGGCATTTAAGGAGATAGACTAGACCACCTCTTAAAGACACTTCCCATAGTTAGATGATGAGCATGATGAAGGTGAGTTGTAAGAAGAAGAATTTTTCATTAATCTTGGTAATCCACAAGGTATTTCTTTATAAAATCAATAGCCACATTGATATCGTAAATGGATAGATTCCAATATTAATTACTCACACCTAAATTCTCCTGTAAACACTTCATCAGGTGTTAGAACAAGAAGACAGGTGAGACATGAAGTCAATGTTTCACTAATGAGTATAGTAGTTGACAACACCAAAGTAAAGATATTTTGAGAGGCCTTAAGTCAAGCTTAGTGGAAGAAAGATATGGATGTTGAATATGATGCCTTCATCAAAAACGGCACATGGGAACTTGTTGATCTGCCTATAGAGAAGAAATCTATTTGCTACAAATGTATTTTCAAAATAAATTGCAAGGCAAATGGATCCATCAATAAACACAAAGCATGACTGATTTCAAAGGGTTAATCTCAGTAAGAAGGCATTGATTATGAGGAGACCTTTTCACCCACTGTGATGATCAAGACCATCAAAATTATTTGTGCACTAGTAGTATAATATGGATGGAAACTTTAGTAGATGGGCATCAAGAGTATTCTCCTAAATGGTGATCTAAAAGAAGAAGTAAACATCACCCAACAATAAGGTTTCATTGATGACAAACATCCATAAAAGGTATGCCATCTAGTTAAGTCACTTTATGGACTTAAACAATCACCTCAGGCATGGTACATTAAAATAGATGATCACCTATTATAGAATGGTTTCATTCATAACCCCTCTAATTTCAATTTATATATCAAGATGGTGAGTATAGCTATTTTCATTCTTGTCTTGTATGTGGATGATCTTGTGATCACTGGTAGTTCAAATGATCTTGTTGATGTAGTAAAGAATGAACTAAAGAATTCCTTCAACATGACTAATTTCATGCTACTGTATTACTATAATGGCTTGGAGATATGGCAAAAATAGAATCACATATTTATCTCCCAGATGAAAGACTCCAAGACACTATTGAAAAAGTATATAATGTCAAATTTTAAACCTCTTTCAACACCAATAGATAAAGGTTTACAACTCTCTCGATTCTAGGATTCTCCTCAAGTGGATGCAACTCTCTATAGATACCTTGTTGGGAGTCTCATCTACTTGACTTACACCAAACTAGATATATGTTTTATTTTGATCTATCTTTCTAAATTTATGTAGGAGCCAAACAAATGTCAATAGATTACAGGAAAAAATGTCTTGAGATATGTCTGAGGTACATTTGAGTATGGTCTAGAATAAAATAAGAATAGTCAGTTTTTATTGTAGGGGTACACCGACTCAAACTATGATAGATCTGTTGATGATAGAATATATAATATAGGATACCTTTTTCATCTCAGATCAGCACCCATTTCATGTATCAACAAAAAATAATTAGTAGTTGCTCTCTCATTCATGAAAGTAGAGTATCATGTTGCATGAGGAGCTGTGTGTGAAGATATATGGATACATCACATTTTGTCTAATATGGAGATTCTTGAAGATAAACCACCAATTCTATTCTATGATAATCAAAGTGTGTTGAAACTTTGAAGAATCTAATATTTTATAAATGAACTAATCACATTAAGGTTCAGTGTCATTATATTAGAGAACAAATTTTGAACCACCATATTCAGCTCTAGTACTATCTGATGGATTTATAGATAGCTGATATACTCACCAAGTCTCTTGGCAAGTTAAAATTTGATCTATTTCGAGGATAATTTTTAAAAAATAATGTAATAAAAAAGGGAACGTTGGCATAATTTGTTAACTCATTTTACATTGTTTTGTTATATTTGACAGTTTGGTTATTAGTTGCTTTATGATTTGTAAAGTTGTTGACAAAATTTTGGGTAGAAGTAGTAGAGATGACTATCTATCTTCTCAATAGATCACCAACAAAGATATTTCTCTACAATACACCAAAATAGGTGTGGTATGGTCATAAATCATCAATTTCCCATCTTCAAGTATTTGGTTGTACTTCTTATATGGATGTTCCATATAAAAAGAAGAAGAAGATTGAACTAAAGGCCCTCTAGTGTATTTTCTTGGGGTATATCACTACCTTCAAAGCATACCATCTCATATATCCTATGATGAAGAATATTTATAAAAGTCATGATGTGGTCTATGACAAATCATCATTTGACTCATTGGCATAGAAGGAGACAAACTAGACTACCTCTCACAGACACTTCCCATAGTTAGATGATGAACATGAAGAAGGTGAGCTACAAGAAGAAGAATTATTTATTGATCTTGGTAATCTACAAGGAAGTTCTTCATCAAATTATTAGCCACATCAATGTCTTAAATGGATAGATTCCAAAATCAAGGACTCACACCTAAGCTCTCCCCTAAACACTTCATCGGGGGTTAGAATAAGAAGATAGGTGAGACATGAAGTCAATCTTACACTCATGAGTTTATTACTTGATATCACCAAACCAAAGATAGTTTGAGAGGCCTTTAGTCAACCTCAGTAGAAGAAAGATATGGATGGTGAATATGATGACCTCATCAAAAATGGGACATAGGAACTTGTTGATATGCTTATAGGGAATAAATCCATTGGCTACAAATGGATTTTTTTTAAAAAGTACAAGGTAGATGGATCCATCTGTTAGGATTGTGGAGCTAAAAGCTTCACTGATGCAAATAGGGGAGGAGGTTGCTGAAGGTTGCTGAGTTGCAGAGAAGTTGGGGTCGGTCTGATCAGCCGACGTCGGCGGGAGAGCATAGAGAAGCAACCGACGTCGATCATATATCGGCCAACGTCGGTCACCTCCAGGCAGACCGGGACCGACGTCGATCGCCTGTGTGGTTCGACTGCGAGCTAATTACGGGTAGTGAGCTAACGAACCAAGTGTTTGCATGATGAGTGCTAATTTTAGACTCATAGCTGCGGATCTAATTATGGTAATTAGATGTCTAATCATTGTTTGGATGAGATCTATATAATAGACTCATGGTTGTATTGGAAAAGTGTGCTAGGGAGTAAGAGAGCATAATTATAAGCTCCTTCTGTGTGTGAGGTAGAGCAATGGTGCGTTCCTCCTAGTGCCACAGTACCAGGTGTGTTGGTGCTGGATTGGAGAGCCAGCTGGGTTCTTCAAGAGTGTAGGATCTTGGTCACAGTTGCATGGCCTATATAGGAGATCTACATGGTAAGTAAGATCGTTGATCTGCAGGTGTATGTGTGTGCAAGGTCGAGGTTCACAGGTGAGTAGAACCGTTGTTTGATTTGCAGGTGTGCAAGGTCATATAGACAGCAACACAACAGGGAGCAGTATCAGGCAGGATCTACTTGGAGTACAGGTGTGTACTCGGATAGAGCAAGAGGAAGGCAAGGGAGTTCCTTCCATAAGTATGGTCTGTTAAATTGCAGGTTGTTGCAGATTCATGGGAGATCTACTTGAAGTACCTTGAGTACTTGTGGAGCACGTGGAGTGCTTGTGGAGTGCGTGGAGCACTTGTGGTGTGCGTGGAGCACGGGAGGTGAACACCAACTCTGTATTTTGAGTTGGGTGTTGGGACCTGTGAGAGGGAGAGCTTTGGGGAGAAGAATTACTGTTCACTTGAGGTGTGGGAAACCTCTGTAAGGTGGTGGAGAAGAAGTGGCATCTTCTTTATTGTATTCTTTTCTGTATAAAGTGTTAATACAATTTGGTATTGTCTCTCATATGCTGTGTTATTCTGAATTCTAGTTACTTGGTGAATCTGGTTAATTTCCGCATATTAAGTTGCTTGGTTTAGTAATCAAATTGTGTGCTTCCGGTTTATATCCTCCCAACAAGTGGTATCAGAGCCAGGTTGTTGGCTCATAGCTTGATACCAACAAGTGGTATCAGAGCTAAGGTTGGAGGAAGCAGGTTTTGTGTTTGGTTACAGGTCACTCTCAGGGGTTTCTGATCGAGTGGGAGTAGAGCAACAGCAGATCAAAGTAAGCTAAGAATGGAGGAGTTGAAAAGCACAGATGGTTACTCACAGTCCTATGGAAAGAAAGAGCAGGTAAAAGATTATTGTTGGTTGGTAACAGATCAGCATGAAGAAACTGAAGATACAGATGTAGCAGGTGTTGTTGCACAGGATGTGTTTGCAGGTTTCTTGGATAAAGTTGAATCTTGGATAAAAGATTCGGTTGCCTCTTTCCATGCAGTTCCATGTAGAGGAGCTGGTGAGCCTTGCCAAAGAATTGGCAAAGGGGAAGTGAAGCTGAAATTGCAGGCGGCCAACACATAAGTGTTGATGAAGGTCATGCAGGTCCCAGGTTTGGAGATATGGCTAATTTCTTCAGAAATATTGGGTGATGAGAGATGCACAAGAACTCTCATAGCGGATGCACTTGAATTAGCTGGTGGTAAGAAAACAGGTATCCTTTATCTACTTGTTTATATTACTGATTCTTCTTTTGTTGTAGAGACGTGGCTTCGTAGGCTTGGTCACATGAGCAGGAAGGAGATGCATGTTCTTAAGCGGAAGACAGATATATTTGACAAGCTTAAGAACTGGAAAGCCTTGGTGTTTATGGAGGAGATGGCGGACAGAACCCAGTGGATGTGGCTGGATACTTCTGAGCAGGGCAGTTTGGACATGGGTTTTGATTCAAAGAAGCTCGCGGGTAAAAAGTCATCACTCACAGGCGAACACAGGTACCAATGTCGGTCAGGAGGAACCGGCGTTGAATAGACAGGTGCCGATGTCGATCATGTGCAGACCGATGTCGGTCATGGGACCGACGTCGGCAGTATGTAAGACCGATGTCGGTTATGAGGACTGACGTCGGCATCAGGGACACCAGCGCTGGCAGGTTGGTAGTCAGGTACAGACACATGGAACCGACGTCGGTCGGATGCAGACTGTGGAGTGATCGAGGTCGGTCACTGTAACGGATTTTGGGTGCACAGCAAGCTGTCAAGGAGTCTCAAACACCCATAGGGAGGACTGAAGGCGTAAGTAGGCCCTCAAATTCGTTGTTCCTCTTCTTTATACATGTTGCTGATTGTAGAGCAGGAAGGATCCAGGAAACAGGTGTGAGCTTGGCATGGATGAGGATGTGATTCCTTGGAGGAGAACCAAACAGGTGTGTTTTGGTAGAGATGCCAGCAGGTATGAAAGCACAGAGATGAACGGATACCTTAGTAGAAGATTAGAGAGAACGGATACGTGAGACGGAAGATCAGGTATATGGTCTTGAGGCGCTGCAGGACAGTGGTACAGGTTTTTGATAGGTGGAGGACGAAGCATGGCTTCAGTCAGTGTCAGGGTAACTACTGTGGTTTGGCTTACCAGGGGGATGATGAGTCGCGACATCATTCTGTTGCTGTATGTGGATGGTATATTTGCTAGCAGGGTTAGTACATACAGGGTTTTGCTGAGCTAAGGGTAAGATTAGTTCAGTGGCATGTCATGAGGAGTTTGGAGCAGCGGAATTCTTTGACATGGGAGGCATGGAGATCACAGGTTGATTTTGTCTCGATTGGGAGCTGATGTGAATCAGGTGGTGGCGAGGTTCGGGATGCAGAGCCGGAGCACACTAAAGGCTGGACAGGTACAGTGTCCAAAATCACATGAGGTCTGGTATAGACCTGAGTATTCCCATGCAGTGGGAGCTGTCAGAGAGTTAGGAGCCAATTCGGGGAAGTGGGTTCTCAGGTTTTCTGAGAGGGACCGGCAGCAAGTGTTGCTATGCAGGGTCAGGACTTCACTACAGGTGTTGTAGGTTCGGATGTGGCAGGTTACTCGGATGACAGGTGGTACACCACGGGATGTGTGGTGGGTTGTCTTCAGGTGGGAGCTTGAAGAGGGATACAAACCAAGAAATAGATTAGACAGAGTACAGGTACAGGTACAGTGCAGTTGTTTATCTCCAAGTGGGAGATTGTTAGGATTGTGGAGCTAAAAGCTTCACTGATGCAAACAGGGGAGGAGGTTGCTGAAGGTTGCTGAGTTGCAGAGAAGTTGGGGTCAGTCTGATCAGCCGACGTCGGCGGGAGAGCATAGAGAAGCAACCGACGTCGGTCATATATCGGCCGACGTCGGTCACCTCCAGGCGGACAGGGACCGACGTCGGTCGCCTGTGTGGTTCGACTGCGAGCTAATTACGGGTAGTGAGCTAACGAACCAAGTGTTTGCATGATGAGTGCTAATTTTAGACTCATAGCTGCGGATCTAATTATGGTAATTAGATGTCTAATCATTGTTTGGATGAGATCTATATAATAGACTCATGGTTGTATTGGAAAAGTGTGCTAGGGAGTAAGAGAGCATAATTATAAGCTCCTTCTGTGTGTGAGGTAGAGCAATGGTGCGTTCCTCCTAGTGCCATAGTACCAGGTGTGTTGGTGCTGGATTGGAGAGCTAGCTGGGTTCTTCAAGAGTGTAGGATCTTGGTCACAGTTGCATGGCCTATATAGGAGATCTACATGGTAAGTAAGATCGTTGATCTGCAGGTGTATGTGTGTACAAGGTCGAGGTTCACAGGTGAGCAGAACCGTTGTTTGATTTGCAGGTGTGCAAGGTCATATAGACAGCAACACAACAGGGAGCAGTATCAGGCAGGATCTACTTGGAGTACAGGTGTGTACTCGGATAGAGCAAGAGGAAGGCAAGGGAGTTCCTTCCACAAGTATGGTCTGTTGAATTGTAGGTTGTTACAGATTCATGGGAGATCTACTTGAAGTACCTTGAGTACTTGTGGAGCACGTGGAGTGCTTGTGGAGTGCGTGGAGCACTTGTGGTGTGCGTGGAGCACGGGAGGTGAACACCAACTCTGTATTTTGAGTTGGGTGTTGGGACCTGTGAGAGGGAGAGCTTTGGGGAGAAGAATTACTGTTCACTTAAGGTGTGGGAAACCTCTGTAAGGTGGTGGAGAAGAAGTGGCATCTTCTTTATTGTATTCTTTTCTGTATAAAGTGTTAATACAATTTGGTATTGTCTCTCATATGTTGTGTTATTCTGAATTCTAGTTACTTGGTGAATCTGGTTAATTTCCGCATATTAAGTTGCTTGGTTTAGTAATCAAATTGTGTGCTTCCGGTTTATATCTCCCAACACCATCTACAAACACAAAGCATGACTTATTTCAAAGGGTTAGGCTCATTGAGAAGGCTTTATTATGAAGAGACCTTTGTACCCACTATGATGATTAGAACTATCAGAATTATTTGCACACTAGCAGCAAAGTATGGATGGAAACATCAGAAGATGGACATCAAGAGTGTCTTCCTAAATGGTGATCTTATAGAAGAAGTATACATGATCCAACAAGAAGGTTTCATTGATGACAAACATCCATAAAAGGTATGTCATCTAGTTAAGTCACTTTATGGACTTAAACAAGCACCTCAGGCATGGTACATAAAAATAGGTGACCACCTATAATAGAATGGTTTCATTCATAGCCCCTCTGATTTTAATTTGTATATCAAGAAGGTTGGTACAAATATTGTCATTATTGTCTTCTATGTGGATGATCTTGTGATCACTGGTAGTTTAGATGATCATATTGATGTAGTAAAGAATGACCTAAGGAAATCCTTCAACATAACTAATTTGGGGCTACTAAATTACTGTCTTGGCTTAGAGATATGTCAAAAATAGAATCACATCTTTATCTCCTAGACAAAATATGCCAAGACACTCTTGGAAAAGTATAAATTGTCATATTGTAAACCTCTTTCAACACCAATGGATAAAGGTTTGAAACTCTCTCAATTCTAGGATTCTCTTTAAGTGGATAAAACTCTCTATAGATAGCTCATTGGGAGTCTCATCTACTTGACCTACACTAGCCCAGATATATGTTTTACTATGATCTATCTTTCTCGATTTATGCAAGAGCAAAAGAAAACTCACTAGATAGTAAAAAAAACATGTTTTTCGATATGTTTGAGGTACACTTTAGTATGGTCTAAAATAGAAGAAGAATAGTTAGTTTTTCTTATAAGGGTACACTGACTCAGACTATGCTAGACCTGTTGATGATATAAAATCTACTTCAGGATACATTTTTCATCTTAGATCTAGACCCATTTTGTTGATTAGTAAAACACAATTAGTAGTTGCTCTCTCATTCATGAAAGTAGAGTATCATGCTGCATGAGGATCTATGTGTGAATCTATATGGATACATCACATTTTATTTGATATGAAGATTCTTGAAGATCAGCTACCAGTTCTATTCTATGGTAATCAAGGTGTGTCAAAGCTTATGAAAATTCTAGTATTTTATGAATGAACTAAGCACATTGAGGTTCAGTGTCATTACATCAAAGAACAAGCTTTGAACCACCATATTTAGCTCTAGTACTACCTGATGGATTTACAGATAGAAGATATATTCACCAAATCTCTCAGCAAGTTAAAATTTTATCTATTTTGGGGATACATTTGTAAAAACAATGTAATAAAGGGGGAAATGTTGGCATAATTTGTTAACTCATATAACATTGTTTTTTTATATTTGACATTTTAGTTAATATTTACATTAAGATTTGTAATGTTGATGACACAATTATGCATAAAAGTAGTAGAGATGACTATCTATCTTCTCAATAGAGTACAAACAAAGATCTTGCTAGATAAGACACTAAAAGAAGTATGTTGTGGTCATAAACCATCTATTTCCCATCTTTGAGTATTTGGTTGTAATTCTTATATGCAAGTTCCAAATAAAAAGAGGAGAAGATCAAACCAAAGACCCTCTAGTGTATGTTATTGGGGTATAATACAACCTCAAAAACATACCATCTCAGGATCTACCATCTCATAGATCATGAGATAAAGAAGATTTATGAAACTTGTGATGTGGTCTATGATGAATCGTCATTTGACTCATTGGCATAGAAGGAGATAGACCATACCACATCTCACACACTTTTCCCTCAATTATATGATGAGCATGAAGAAGGTGAGCTATAAAAAGGAGAATTATTCATTGATCTTTGTAATCTTCAAGACAATTTTTCATCAAATTGGTAGCTATATCAACATCCTAAATGGTTATAGTTCACAATCAAGGACTCACACCTAAGCTCTCCTCTAAACACTTCATCAAGAGTTCAAACAAGAAGTTAGGTGAGACATGAAGTAAATCTTGCACTCATGACTTTAGTAGTGGATAGCACCAAACCAAAGACAGTTCAAGAGGCCTTAAGTCAACCTCAGTGGAAGAAAGCTATGGATACTGAATATGATGCCCTCATCAAAAATGGGGCATGGGAACTTATTGATTTGCCTATAGGGAAGAAATCCATTATCTTCAAAATGGATTTTCAAAACAAATTACAAGGTAGATGGATCCATCAACAAACACAAAGCATAACTTGTTGCAAATGGTTATGCTTAGTAAGAGGGCATTGATTATGAGGAGACCTTTGTACCCACTACAAAGATCAAGACAATCAAAATTATTTGTGCAGTGGCAACATAGTATAGATGAAAACTTTAGTAGATGAATGTCAATAGTTCTTTCCTGAATGGTGATATGAAAGAAGAAGTATACATGACCCAACCAAAAGGTTTCATCAATGGAAAACATCCACAAAACATATCTCTTCTAGTTAAGTCACTTTATGGAATTAAAAAATCACCTCATGCATGTTACATAAAAATAGATGATCACCTATTACAACATGGTTTCACTCATAACCCCTCTAATTCCAATTTGTATATCAAGAAGGTTGGTACAGATATTGTCATTATTGTCTAGTATGTAGATGATATTATGATCACTAACAGCTCAGATAATCTTGTTGATGCAGTAGTGACCTGAAGAAATCCTTCAAAATGAGTGATTTGGGGCTACCACATTACTGTCTTGGCTTAGAGATTTGGAAAAAACAAAATCACATTTATATCTCCCAGATGTAATATGCCAAGATAATCCTAGAAAAGTAAAGAATGTTAGATTTTAATTCTCTTTCAACACCTATGGAGAAAGGTTTACAACTCTATCAATTCTAATATTCCCCTCAAGTGGATGCGCCTCTCTACAAATAGCTCATTGGGAGTCTCATCTACTTGACCTACCCCAAACCAGATATATGTTTTGTTGTGAGCTATCTTTCTAGATTTATGTAGGAACCAAAAAAATGTCACAAGATTTCAGTAAAACATGTTTTAAGATATGTTTGAGGTACACTTGAGTATGGTCTGGAATACAAGAAGAATAGTCAGTTCTTCTTGGAGGGGTACACTGATTATGAATATGTTGGATCTATTGATCATAGAAAATCTACTTCAAGATACATTTTTCATCTCAGATCTGGACCCATTTCATGGATAAGCTAAAAATAATCAGTAGTTGCTTTCTCATCCACAGAAGTAGAGTATTTCACCGCACAAGGAGTTGTGTGTGAAGCAATATGGATACATCACATTTTGCCTAATATAGAGATTCCTGAAGATCAGCCACAAATTCAATTCTATGATAATGAAGGTGTGTTGAAGCTTGTGAAGAATCCATTTTTTCATGAATGAACCAAACACATTTAGGTTCGGTGTCACTACATCAGAGAACAAGTTTTGAACCAGCATATTTAGCTTGAAAACTGCCTGATGGATTCACAGATAGTAGATATACTGATCATGTCTCTTGGTAACGTGAAATTTGATGTATTTTGGGGTTACATTTGTAAAAACAATATAATAGAGGAGGGAATGTTGGCATAATTAGTTAACTATTAAATTATTTTGTTATATTTAATAGTTTCATTATTAGTTGCTTTACAGTTATGTGCTTAGGTGTCAAGTATGTAACCGATTGGTGATTGTATATAATCACCTAAAGTTGATGAATCAAATATCAAAGTTTTAATTTGTCTCTCAAAACATAGGGTATACCTAGTTGATATAATTGTATTTAATTGACTATTATTTAAAATTATGAAAATTTTATTCTTGAAATTGTAAGATTGGTTATTCGTAATTGAGTATTTATGCTCATGAATAATGAACTATGACATTATGGGATGTCATAGGATGTTTATATTTATAAAACTATAGTCTAAATGTATGTTATACCTAGGTGGAACAAACTATAATTGTGTGTATAGATTCAATCAGACATTTGGCATACTAAATGTATGTATTTTGATTATTTCTATATTTATCATGTTTTATGATAGCTAGTAGAATGTCCTATATTATATCTGCTTAGAAAAATTAGAATATGTAGCTTAATATATAAATCATAACCAATTGGTATAATCTACACTTGTTTGCTTATTAATTATGTAATAAATGATATTATGAAGATTCATTCACATGTTTGATGGATTAAATGTATGCATTTTGATTATTCCTAAGCTTAGCATGTTTTATGATTGCTAATAGGAAGAAATATTTATGAATCTGGTGTGTGTGTGTGTGTGTGTGTGTGTGTGTGTGTGTGTGTGTGTGTGTGTGTGTTAATAAAATCTTACATTATTTTTACAGACTAAGTAGTGAGATGGACTTCACTAGCTTACTAGCATCAAAATGTTAGATAATAGTAATCTGATTAAGTAGTGTGTATGAAATTGATTGATCATGGTGATCAATAACTATTTGAAAATTTTGGCTAGGTAATGTTAGTGAGATACTATCATTTCATGATTATGATTTATATTTTTGTCAAAAATATTTTTGAAACGTGTTTATAAGTTATGATACACTAGATGTTTAATGTTTACAAATCATACAATGCATGGGTACTAGCTTGTATCTTTGAATTCTCGCACCATCACTATTTACTCATCCATGAAGGGAGGGTCATTCCCTAATGAAAAATGTGCAGGGGATCGACAGTCCATGATTAGTTTGATTTTTTTTTTAGATGATACTCTCCCTCCCCACAACAATACTTACTTGGAGACGACACATGAGATTGTCATAAAATACCAAAGTCTAAGAATTCATGCTCTATGAAGATTTGTATCTTATATTTTGTACATTGTATTATATTTATGTTTATTGTGATATAATTTGTGATGAGATGTATCTATCTATTCTTTGGCAGCAGTGGCTATATCATTCTACTAGACATGGTTGGATATTTTTAATTGCTTTTCATATTGGTTTTGATGTGTTTCATATGCTGATATTGATTAGTGATTGTTAGATGTTATGTGTTATTTATAGTTACCATACTTAGAGTGTTATCTGAATCACTAATTGTATTCTCGTGGTGAAGTCTAATAAAATAATATGTGTTGACTAAATTAAAAAAAAATAGTCATGTTTTCTATGTTAAACCTAGTGGGGTTGTTACAATCTAGGTGTGACCAACTGTATTCTTCTAAAAAAAATTCACTTTTCTGATACCTTTAGATCATGCATATAGAAGGTCACTATTTTTCAAATGATCAAACACTAACTTACTCCCCTTGGATTAATTTTAGAAAAAATATGTTAGTGGTCATATGATGTAAAGTTATCTCAAAGAACTCTCTATCAATGGGCATTACCTACATAGCTAATAATTCAAAGAGGGGCTCATAATTATGGAGTTCTCCCTATGTGTTGGCTAGTGTGTGCATAAGGATGTAATATGTGATAATAAATCACATACATTGACCTAGCTTATAACATGAAATGTATGGCTCATGGGATGCTCCTATAATATTTCAAATGTGTAAGGATAATGATCCTATGTATGATATGGAATCAAAGATGAAAATGGCGTGTTTTCTCACATGAAAGCTTGATTGTGTACATCTTGGCAAGTTGACTTTTGAGTTCCCAGTATTTTCTAGGTGAGGAATGAATGAGGTTTGATTTAGTATATATAAAAATCTCTTTTGAAAATATTACTCAGTAACGAACTTAATTCGACCATAATGATACATTTCATTTACAAATTGGATGACTTTAGGGCACTGGACACATAGTTGGAAAGGGGACATTTGTGTCAATGTAGGTATCTAGGTAGGAGACAAGTGCTTGGGAAGCTAGAAAATAGGTATAGGTACAAAATTGGTAGAAAATGATAATGATCATAATTAAAGCATATTGCATAATATAGAAGTTATAGTCATCATATTAATAGTAGTCAGACTTAAAAATAAGTAATGTCACACAAATAGATAATGAACACAAGACTTTTGGGAGCGTGAAATATACATTTCAACATAATTAAAACATGTGTGTGTGTGTGTGCGTGCGCGCACACACGCGCACATGCGCACGTTTGTGGAAACTTTTGAAAAAAAAATCCACTTTTTCTTTTATAATTATAGAAACAATTATTAAAACATATCAACTCTTTACCATAAAACGATCGTATAAACTATTCAAACTTTAAAAATAATATATCATTCTAATTTTTTAAATTACAACCTTGATTATGTGTACAGATTCCAAATTTAAGATACCTATATGAAAATGAAATAAATGTTTAATATTTAGTATTTCATAAGTATATAAATAACATAATTTATATTTATATTTTTTATCCGTAGATGAATCATGACTCACAATCCAAATGGATATTATTCATAAGAATATTAGAATGTTAATAAAATTATATCGCTTTCATCCTTCATTTTTCAGTTGCATTTAGAGTGGAGCATTTGGATGCCCTTTGAAAATAATAAAGGCTTACCGTATTGAAAAGTGCTTAAAAAAGGTTGTGCTAGCTTTGTTGGATTGTCCATTCCACCAATTAATCTAAATATAATAAAAAGAAAAAATCAAACTTTTATATGCTAATTAAAAAAAGCGAGCGGGGAGGTGAGCCGCAGAAAAAAAAAAAAAAAAAAAAAAACCACGTCATTAGGTTAGGAGAAGCCCATCTATGTTTACTTGTGGCATCACACTTTCAATAAACCATGCGAATAATCCTGTTCCATTCAATAAAAAAATACTTTATTATTCTTATTAAGAAGGAATATATGTAACATAATGAGACCACCACCACCACCACCATAAATTTTGATGTACACAGTTTTAACTTTAAGACGTACAAGATACCAGACCCTTTGCTAAAGTTATAATCGTCAGTAAGACGAGGTTTTATGCAAGGTAGGTTTGTGCTCAAGATAATATTTCTGAGAACGTTATTTGTAAGTGTAGAGGGCTGACTTCCAAAAGAGAATTCATACTCCATTTGCAACCTCATATGCTTTAATTCAAAAATCTCAGCTTCGAACGAGCTTTGCAGAGTAGGGCACGAATCTCGAAATCAAAAGCTTCCTCAAGTCCATCTTTCCTCGAGTATTTAAAGCCTTACATGGTTTTGGTGTCCGATAACGAGTGAGGTGTAATAGACAAACTTATTGCAATGTGGAATTTGCAATGAAATTAAGGATGGGTTGTATTTGCATTGTCAAACCATTACTAGCAAATAAATCGAGCATGGAATACATGTCATAAAGAAGACTGCAGCAGCAGGGGTTAATCGGTAGACTTTTGCCTTGCAAGATATATACTAGTCATTTTCGAAAAGGAAAAGGAAAAGTGGTAATGGTTAAACATCACCATTAAAAAATGACGTTGAAATTAGAATCAATACCGCAGTAAACATGTCCAGACTATGATTATAGAATCATTTTAAGTAAAAAGAGGGTCCATATTGGAAGTGCGACGAACCAGCCTGTAAAAAGAAAGTTGCTTGTTCTTCAAGTTCTTAGAAAACTGACGACTTTCCATCATTTTATTAGGCGAATAAAAGCTATTATAGAAGGAGACTCTTTTCTCAATTGTTTGCATTAAGATTCTTATTGAAAAATCGTTGAGCATTTGTTCGTAGAGAAAGGAATAACGAATTTCAGTAAATATTTTGGATTTTTCCTTTTTTTAAATCCCTTTTTAATTGGCTAAGGTAAATTAGTAATATAATTATGTGCAATTATTAACGTTTCAATTTCAAAACAATTATGATTTTAAAGTAAAACATTTTCCAAATACCTTGTAATGTATGGCAATACTTTTCTGGTGGAGGTTTTAGTAAATCTTAATCTTGAAATCACCTATCCTGGTGTAGACACTTGAAAATGCGCTTTTCATCTTTATATAATATTATTTGACAAGTCTGCGTATATTTGTAAATATATAGATTCTTGTTAAATTCCACTATCGTACCTTGGCTTCTCTTGTTCTTTAAGTTTCCTTCAATTTAAGTACAACAATATACTCTTCTATCTCTTTTTAAACTCCTAACTATTAGAAAACCATGTGGATGTCAATATTATTAAATTTAAATTCAAAATCACTCATGCATAAACAACTGTCATAATTAATTTAATCAAAAAGTAAATTACTAAAATAATAACATTCTTTGAGGTAACATTCTCTTATACTAGGAAATTACTAAGTTATATAATATTTTTTAATATTCCTTTCAATAGTAAAAATATAATAAATTCTAATGACTTTAATTATTTATCAGTGAAGAAAATGTAGCAATTTCATGTGCTAATTCCCAAAACCAACTACAACTTTATTATTTTCGTCCATTTAGTCTAACCTTGTAGAAATGAAATGAACCTATTGCTCATAAAGTACATTCATCAAGAATTCACATATACTTACAATAAAAAATATTTGCCTTTAAAATCTATCATTTGTCTTTTTCATTTCATACAAAAGGTCCATCGATTTAGAATTGATTCAACAAATTCCAAGTTATGATCTTGGGACCTATGGAGTATTGGTCCAAGAAAAGATTATTGTTTCAAAAATTGGGCCATGGTTATCTTATTAACCTTTACTGCATCTGCTCCAACTGATGCTTTTCGAATTTTGTTTCACATAAGTATATATTCATGTGGCCTCAATTGATCACCAACATGAAGAAATATTTGAAATCATATGATTAAATATTTGAAGTATCATTGGGATAATATAACATTAATCCATAATTAACCTATCAGAGTTGTTGCCAGAATCTGGATAATGCGAATGCAATGGAGACGTGATCACACGAGATGAAGCAAGTGCACACCACATAAATGCTAAAACAATTTGAAATTACACAAGAAGATAAATTGCACAAGAAAAAATGGAGAAAACCAAAATCTGATTAACATGAGATGGCCAAAGTGAGGAATACATATAGGAGAGTATGTAAGTAACTCCTCCACAAAAGGTGGACAAGTCACCCCAAGAATAGACTGTAACTCCTCCATGAAAGGTGGTGACAAGGTGCTAAGAATAGAGAAGTAACTCCCATCAAGGAAGTTACTTATGAGATTCTTATGACACCTATGACACATCTATGACACACACCTCCACATAAGCTAATCTATCCCATAAATGTAGAAAAAATCCATGTATGCACAAAAAATACAATTTATCGAATTAAAAAATAGGGAAAAATAAAAACCTACACTAATACCCCCCCATAAGCGCAACTTAGGTGGGCAGTGTGAAAATATAAAATGGGTCCCTGCAACTAGGCCTGGTGAGGTATCCATGTACAAATGCAATCTCCCATAAGATAGAGAAAAGGAGAAAACTCGTAGGAAAAAAGTCCCCCCTAAAGAGAGACATAAAAGAAAGAAGAGGCTAGTGCCCTCCCTACCCCCCACCCCGAAGTTGATGCTACTGCAGATGTTGACCGCACCCCAAGAAGATCTCATAGATGAATGAATTTACTCTCGGTGAAAGGTTTGGTGAAGATGTCTGTAACCTGCTCCAAAGACTGGAAAAATATCAAGTCAATGACCTGACTATGATTAAGCTCCCGAATGAAATGCATGTGAATCTCTATGTGCTTGGTCCACTGGTGCTGAAATAGATTTTTGTAAATTTGAATGGTACTCTGGTTGTCACAATAAATGATGGTGGGCTGCCTGATAGGAATGCCAAACTCAAAAAGAATCCCCTGAAGCCAAATAGCCTCAATAGCTGCATTAACAGCTCCCTTGTACTCTGCCTCTGTGGTTGATATAGCAATAGCATTTTGCTTCTTGCTAGACCAACTAATAGGACCAAATTCTATAGAGAAACTATAACTAGAAGTGGACTTACGAGTCTGTGAATCGCCAGCCCAATCTGAATCTGTATATCCAACCAATTCAACCTCTATGCCAAATCTGTAATGAATCCTATATCTATGTGAACCCTGTATGTGATGCAAGATCCTATTAGCTACTTTCCAATGCAACTCATGAAGTTCCTGCATGAATTTGGGGACAAGTCCCACTGTATATGATATGTCAGGCCTAGTGTGAGTCAAGTAGATGAGACTACCAACAATTTATCGCTACCGAGTGGCATCAACCAATGGTGAAGAATAATCAGCCTCAAGGTTGACTCCCGATAGAAAGGGAGTCAGAGATGGCTTGCAATCAACCATGTGAAATCGAGCCAATAAGTCAAGAGCATACTTAGGTTGTGTAAGAGAAATCCCTGAATATGACTGTGAGATCTCGATGCCAAGGAAGTAGTGCGATAAACCCAAGTCTGTCATGCCAAATCTATCCTAGAGAGATGCCTTCATCACTACAATAGCCAATGAAGAACTCCCGGTGATCAAAAGGTCATCAACATATAGAACCAAAATTAAGAGTGAATCATCCTGCGATAAGAAGTAGACATTGCGATCTAAATGGCACCTAGTGAAACCCGCTGTGAGAAGGAAGGAATCCATCTTGGCATACCAAGCCTGGGGGACCTGTTTGAGGCCATAGATAGATTTCCTAGGTCTGCATACTAAAGAAGAATCTTGAACAAATCTTGGCGGTTGCTCCATGTAGATCTCCTCCTCTAGGTCTCTGTGAAGAAAGGCACTTTTCACATCCATCTGATGCACATCCCAACCATGTGCTACGATAATAGCCAAGGTGAGTCAACTAGAAGTCATCTTTGCAATGGGTGCAAAGGTCTCTGAATAGTCAATGCCTGCCACTTGTGAGAAACCCTTGGCAAACAGTCGTGCCTTGTACTTATCAACTGACTCATCTGTTACAAACTTGGTCTGATATATCCACCTACATCGAACCATCTTTCTTCCCTTAGGAAGTGAAGTCAAATCCCAAGTGTGATTTTTGATTAAGGAAAAATATTCTTCTTCCATAGCATTATCCCACTCAAGTACCCCCGATGCCTCTCAAAATGTTTATGGATCTAAAATTGAAGCAAAAAAGGCATGTGGATCTCTCTAAAAATCCCCCCTAGTATGTCTATCATCTACAGGATCTCCTGCCCAAGTTTCAGCACTCTTAAGTGTCTGTTTGGCCCAAAGTGGCTCAAAAATGGCGAGTCAGGTGCTAACTCCTCATCCTTTAACTGACTAGAGGTGGATGACTCTACATCACTATCCTCATTATCTGAACTCGAAGAAGAAGAAGATGTCTCTGGCTCAAAAACCTGATGTGGCTGATCTTAATCTATTAAGGAATCATCATGAAGAAGTAGATCCGATGAGGGAGAAGAAGTTTCAAGTGTTGAGTCTCTATGACTCTCCTGAAAATGGACACTTCTCTTGATGAACAACTCATGAGTGACTGGATCTAGAAGGCGATACCCCTTAATACCATCTAGATAACCTAAAAAGATGCAAAGCTTGGACTAACATTCCCTAGCTTTGATTTTTTTTTTGAAATACAGGTCATGGCTGGGGATCCACAAACCCTAAGGTGCTCAACATTAGGTTTCCTTTTATGCCAAGCTTCAAAGGGTGTTATCCCTTTGAAATCTTTGTGAGGAACCCTATTTTGAATGTAGCAAGCACAATTGATGGCTTCGGCCTAGTATTGTGGTGCTAAGGATTTGGAGTGAATCATATAGCTACCCATCTCTTTTAAGAACCTATTTTTGCGTTCTGCAACCCCATTCTGTTAAGGACCGTAAGTGACTGTGTGCTGCAAATCAATCCCCTCTGTGGTGGAAAACTACTCAAACCTGATGCTGACATACTCCCCTCCATTATTAGTTTGAATAACCTTAATGGATTTCTCACTATGTTTCTCAACAAGAGCCTTGAAGTCTAAATTTTTTTTTAAAACGGCAGACTTTTGTTTGAGAAAATATATCCAAGTGTACATAGAGAAATCATCAATGAAAGTGAGGATGTACTTCGCCCTTATGAAAGATGATTTCAAAAAGGGTCATGATACATCACTATGAACTAACTCCAAAGGTTTTGAAGCCCTCCAAGCTTTGCCTTTGTGAAATTTTTCTTTGGGATGCTTCCCAAGGGATCACCCCTCACAAAGTCCTTTTGAGAATTGGACACTAGGCAAGCCAATGACCATGTCATTTTTGCAAAGTTGTTCAACGTAGTGGTAGTTAAGGTGGCCAAACCACTCATGCCATAATTTGGTAACTCCATCTGAATGAGTCAGCAATGCTGTTGGAGAAGAATCTGATGCAAAGTGTGAGAAGGTGTATAACTTTGCTTGGTAATTTACACTACCCACTGCCACTGTAGTATCACTATGTAACTCCCTAATAGCCACTGAATCTGGTGAAAACTCAACTCTCATGCCCTGACCAATGTGAGTGATTTGGTAGACTGATAGGAGATTGGTTGAAAGAGAAGGAACACTTAGAACATTATTGAATGTTCTTACTTCCATTTCAACTGACCCTCTCCCTTCAATAGAAACTGATGTGTCATCACCCAAACTAATTAAAGTCATGCTACAGGGCTCTACAGATAAAAAATCAACTAGTGAAGATCCCATGTGGTGAGAAGCACCCAAATCAATGACCCATGTTGATGTAGAAGCTGTAGTAGCTACAAGGGCCTTGCCCTTTTCTTTCTCCTTACCCTTGCCTTTTACCTTTGTAGAATCTTGGGTAGATTAATTCTGCTTGATGGACTGAGGAACACCTATGTTGTTTTTCTCTAGAAGATGAGTTAGGTGATCTATTTGTTTCTTCATGCATTTGTGTTCATCACGCCCTGTCCTTTTACAATAAGCACACTTAACCTTCTCCTTCTTAGGTTTAGCATTAGAGGAGGAATACTCAGTGTTGTTTTTGGCAGGATTGTTGTTTTCTTTCTTCTTCTCTTGGTCCTTGTTCTTTTTCTTCTTATCTTTTGTTGAAGTCTTATCCTTACCATTTCCAGCTATCAAAGCTTGGGGTTGAGTAGACTTCATTGTGCCCATTTGAATTAGCTTATCTTTCTCCTTAGTCAAGTCGGCAATGAATTAATCCAAAGAAGGCATTTTCCATGTAGTGCCAAGGGCACTTTTTGTGGCATGAAAAGTAGAGACAAAGACTAAATAGCTTGGACCTAACTTTGTGAGAATAGAAAGTATGAGCTGATCATCTTTCTTCTCTATCTGACATTCTTTCAATTACAATCTAAGGGCCTTAAACTTAGTGAAGAAGTCGTGTAGGGTGTCAAAGTTGCTAGGACTTAGACTTATGAGTTTATTTTCAAGCTCATGACCTCTCATCTCATCAAGCTTCCCAAATAAGTTTTCTATGGTGTCTCATATGTCATTGGGAGTTTTGTAGGATTCGAAATGAAAGAGAAGTTTTAGAGACATAGAAAAGCTCAGTAACCCATAAGCTTCATTACTACGGTTGTACCACTTGACCTTTTCAACATTAGTGTTGGGTTCTACTTCAGTACCCATGGTGGTCCTATATAACCCTTTGCTTATAAGAATGATTGACATTTTAACGTTCCATTCATGATAGTTGAAGGTGTTAGGGGTTTAAGTTGAAAATAATCTATTTTAAGATGAATTAAGGTGAATTTGTGTTGATTACAAGTTGTAAATTTATGCAAAAAGGAGAATCAAAGCAAAGATTTGCAAGTTGTGAAAAGCAATCACACCCCCCCTAAAATATTGAGCCCCCCCCCAAAACTATGCAAGTCCACACTCAAAAAACATTGGGCTCAGCTGAAAATACATCTTAGAGTAATCAGTGCTAGACTATAAGCAAACAAGACGTCAGACACAGCCGAAAATGTGTTCTGGGAGACCCAAATTTTAGGCACTTTATAAACTAGTGTGTTTTTGACAAATAACAAGCCTACACTATGGAGAATTGAATTACAAACAATTTTGCAAAAAATGACAACTAAATTTGAGCTACCATTTGCAAGATATTAAAGGTTTAATTTTCTCGTAAACTAGTGTTTTTGCAAAATAAGCACTAAAACATTGAAAAATGTCTATTTTGAGAGAGAAAGTGGCCTTCCAACCACTCATTAGATTCAGCACGAAACGAGAAATCCAAAGGAGGTTTGTGTGAGGGGGAATTGGCCTCCTGCCAACCCGGGCCTCACCCTTCATCTTCGTAAGTTGAAGATACAAGTTTTTAAAAAAACTCTAAACTATTTTTTTTTAATTCTAATTTCCAATTTGTCTTTAATTCAAAAAATCAAATTACTGACTTATGAATATCAGAAAAAATATTGGATAATAGCAGAATTATCAATCAAACAGCGAGAGAGAGAGGGACCACCACATGGGTGTTGGAAACCAAACAGGGAGCACCATTTTTAATAAAAATGCTAGCAAAAAAAACAAATTAACAATAGATGTGGCAGAATAATGTCATCAAAAACAAGGGCGCACATCTAGTTTCCAAACAGTAGAAAGAAAGCAGGCAGTGGCACCCAAAAAAAGGCACAGTTCAGAATTTGCTCAGAAAAAATAAAAGAAATGAACTGCAGACCTGTTGGATGCCATACGCTCTGCTTGGAGCCTAGCAAACAGAAAAAAATAGACAAAATAGTACAAATGTGGCAGCAGCACCACACAGTCAGCAACACACAATCAGCAATGCAAAGTAGACAGCGACACAGAACAGAAAACAATGCCCAGTCAGCCTCAACATAAGGAAAAGTGCTGCTGGAAGGATATTGCGCCTAGACTACTTGTGCCTAGACTGACAGTGCCTAGAAGGATATTGTTGTTGATGTTGCTCCTCCCTTTGTTGCTCCACACAACAATGACACTCAAGAACAAAAACCAGTTGCAGAGATCTATCCTTTCCTACAGAATGACCAAGAGAAAAGGAATTCTACTGCCTTTGCTAAAGCCACAATAGATCCAAACAAGATGTCTTGACAAATTTTAACCCAAAAGCATTTTTTTTAAAACAAATTTCGTATGGATTTGCATGAGTTTTCAAGAAACTCTACCAAAGCTCTCAAATGCAACGGAGTTAAAAAACCTACTAAGGAAGCAAATTAAAAACTTTCGAATAAACTAATAGCATAACCAGACACATGATTACCAGAGTGGCTCTGATACCATATCAGAGTTGTTACCAAAATTCAGATAATGCGAATGCAATGGAGACGTGATCACACGAGATGAAGCAAGTGCACACCACATAAATGCTAAAGCAATTTGAAATTACACAAGAAGATAAATTGCAGAAGATAAAATGGAGAAAACTAAAATCTGTTTAACATGAGATGGCCAAAGTGAGGAATATATATAGGAGAGTACGTAAGTAACTCCTCCACAAAAGGTGGACAAGGCACCCCAAGAATGAACTGTAACTCCTCCATGAAATGTGGTGACAAGTTGTTAAGAATAGAGAAGTAACTCCCATCAAGGGAGTTACTTATGACATTCTTATGATACCTATGACACATCTATGATACACACCTCCACATAAGCTAGCCTATCCCACAAATGTAGGAAAACTCCATGTATGCACAAGAAATACAATTTTCCTACTTAAAAAATAGGGAAAAATAAAAACCTACACTAATATAACCAAGGTTGAATATCTATATCTAGATGTCTTTCTCAAAACTGACCTTCATCTCATGGCTTCCTAATGGAACAAACACATTGATCAATCCATTGATAAAAAAATAAATAGATGAATAATCATTTCAGTGCACAATACATTTCATATGACAGAAGTTTCGATGTCTATCATTTTTTAAGCTCATAAGAATTACCCAAAGCAATTCAACAAAAGTTTCCTAAAAACTTGTACTTCATATTTTTATTAGACAAGGTGAAAGGCAATAAACCATCAATTTCAAACCAAGTATTGTCAGGGTGTTATAACTGGCCATTTCATGATCTTGTTGACCGATCGATGTTGTGTTCTATTGATTTAATCTAGATACTACATGACATCATTTTACATATTCATGACTGGGTTTGAGCACATGAACTTGACCTTTGGGTTTCCATTGTGATCAATTATTATGGTGAAACTTTTCTCCTTCTATCAAGATGACGAGGAAGAATCATTAAAATAAACTGCAATATCTTCCAAGCTACAATGTCGAGAATGAATTGCATGTGCCTTGGATTCATGGTTCGCATCCCTTAAAATTGCGTAAAAGCATGGGGATTTGCCATGCGGTTGTAATCGAATGACTTACAGCGTTGGAGACTTCCTTACCACGAAGGCCTTTACCCAAGTCACGAAGTTATGACATTTTTTTCACGTGTCATCGGTGAAGGGGTCACACCCCTTACGCTAAGCAATGCCGAAAGGTCCGTCCATGTGGTGGGATGAGAATTACATGCAGGACCAAAGACTAATCAAATGAAAAACCGTAGACCAGATTTATATGGTTTTGAATGAATGCGCTGCTACCAAAGGGATTGCAAAGATTGCTTCACAATTACACATGCCTCAAATTCCACATGGACAACATTCTGACTTATGAGTGTACGAGTGCGTGGGACTGAAACACATGGCACAGTGAGGACAAGATGCATTCATGCGTTAGATTTTTTTTTTTAAGGGTTGTGTCACAATGCGAAAAAACCGGTGGCATCCCATGTTGACTATGCTAGCAAATGTCTATTTTATAAATATGCAATATCATGCCCAATGGCACTAGGAGTCAATGTGGGTTTTCCCGTTAATATTTTCATGAAAGGTTTTTCCACAATGTGACTAAGGAGTAGATTGTGAAAATGCACCATGTATTAAGGTTGTGCATAATTTTTTGACCAACACAAAAATTATCCAAATTATCCAAGTTAAAAGTTTTTTTCCAAATAATAAGAGGTGATATTGACGTCAATGATTAATTAAAAATTTAAAACAAATTAAGATAGATTCATATTTCATGTTTTATGATTAAATAATAGATTATGAGATATGACTAGTGGCATTTTATGTTAAAGTTAGTAAGTAAAATATATAAATAGTTTAATATAAAACCATTCAAAATTGCAACAAGACAATAAAAAATGAAGTAAAACAACTTTGATACTAAGAGAATTTCCAACACCTAACACCAAATTCAAATAAAGGTGAAGAGAGGGAACTAGTCCTTGCATCTACCTAACTAAAAGATCATCCAAGATTGAAACAACATGAGTCATTTAAAAACTGAAACAAATAGATCAATTTTCCCAAGTGGTTATATCTTCTATTTTCACCATGAATAAAATGTATGACATAGTTTGATGTTCCTCATCTAACTCTTTAAGTGTAGTCACACAAGTTATCTCTGACTGAAACCCAGATGTCAAATACTTTAAGTCATTTGTCCATGTATCATCATGGTAATTGGAAGAATCTTATTTTTTTTAAAGTATTATTTTCATGACAGGAATGCATAGCATTAAAAGCACTCTAAATTTATTATTTGCATAATGTTTTTGAGGAATCTAATTAAGTTGCATGGATCTAACTCAGATACTATTTCAATCTTTACTATCACTATAATAACATTATATACATACGTGTGTAAAATTCTATACATACGTGTGTGTGTGTGTGTGTGTGTGTGTGTGTGTGTGTGTGTGTGTGTGTGTGTGTGTGTGTGTGTGTGTGTGTGTGTGTGTGTGTGTGTGCGTGTGCGCGTGCATGTGCGCGTGCGTGTATTTGTTTGGATATAGCTTTGAAAATCTTACTATCAATTGTATTCTCTATGTTGGGCCACTAAACCCCAACTATAAGCTGTGATCTTATTTATGCATCTACTGGAAACTCTACCAAAAAACTAAGTCAAATCTATTTTATTAATTTATATGCCCGAGCTATTGTTTCTTTAGATTTTGATTTATAGTCATAACATAAAACCTATGCCAAGATATCAAATTATAATGTTAAAAACCTAGTACTTTACTAAATTGATGTTTGAAGATTTCAATGTAGCACACTTGTAAATTTTGAATGAAATTATGTCAAAGGATTAGAGGGTTTCCATGATCAAACCTAAATAAATCCCTAATGATATTCATTGTGTTGATTCACATATAAATAATTATAGTTCCAAAGTTATTTACTCGATAAATCCTAATAAAATTGTATATTTACACAACAACAAAACTACCATTAAACCTGAATTGAACTATAAATATATAAAAATATAATTATATTTATTTATGAAAAAATATGAAACATTCTTAATTAAATTATTAATAAACACTAATATAATTGTATATTTTTATTTTTTGGTAATCGAGGGTGTCTCACAACTTTTATGGCATGGCATTATCATCGTGTTGGACCTAACGACCTAGGACACACTTAGGCATGCTATCATAGGATGAGTCCAATGGACTAATCCCTTGAGCTTGTGCCAGTGACCCACCCAACGATTGTGGTTCAATCAAGGCTTGAACTCATGACCTAGTGGTGACTATTACAATGACTTATTGTTGAGGTATAACCCTGGAGGATTTAAATTAATTTAATTCTGAAGCTTAATGGAGGTGGGCTCAGGTTTGCAATATCCATCAAATGCTCCGCAGCTGAATCACCCCAGTATGATCCATGTAGAAAACATGGAGAAGTTGGACCCCTACCTCAAGGTGCCTCCATGGCCATTTCATAATGTAGGTGATGTGCAAATGCCCTACTCCACACACCACAATTAAATCAAGGATTTAACTTGAGACCTGGGTGACCTAAATCATTGCTCACATTCACTGAAGCTAACCCTTGGGGGAGAGCGAGGGAGAAGTGATTTTTAATCTACTTCTAACTCTTAATGGGGGTGGGCCTAGGTCTATAATATTCATCAAATGATCCGTAGTCGAATTGCCCCACTGTGATCCATGTAGAACACATGGAGAAGTTCAACTCCTACCTCAAGGTGCCGCTATGACCACTTCAAAATATAGGTGATATGCAAATATCCCACTCCACACACCACAGATAAATCAAAGATTGAATCTGAGACCTGGGTGACCTAAGTCATTACTCTCATCCACTCAAACTAACTCTTGGAGAAATATAATTATATATTGATTCACAAAAATAAAATTATTAGAAATATTAAATAAAATATAAATAAACCTCGATAAAATTGTATGTATTTCCACAAAAATAAAATTATGAATAAAGACTAATTTAATTTCTTCTAATTATGCCAATCCCTTCATAATAATTATATACTCTAACCTCAAATCTCTTATCAAAACTATTTGTTAAGAAAATAAACAAAATTAGATAGAAAAAATAAAACAATAACTTCATTATAAACTTTAGCATGGCATGAGACAATTGAAGTTGCTCATTATTGACTTATTCATCTTCTTCATTCTATTGACCAATAACTTTCCTATTATATGTATGTAGAGTATAACATTTTTTTGTCAATATATGAGCATAAATCCTTATCTTTTTTTATAACATTGCATTGCTTCAACATAATTTACTTCATCAAAATAATTTACTTAACATCATTTTAATGAAAGTATTTACATAACTAACTCATAAAAATATTTGAACTTAAATAATTTTAATAAATTAATTATAAAATTAATTAAATTTTAAATAAATTAAAATATAATTGTAAACTTTAATTCAAAAATCGCAGCCAAAAACCCCTAACTTAAAATTAAAAAATATGAACTTTTACAACATTTCTTATTAATAACACCTCTAAAAACATTTGCATATTCCAAACATAACTATAATTTTTATTTATACAAAGTATATTTCTTCAATAAAAATGAACCACAATATATATATTTTCAATCATATAAACAAAAATAATAGGAACTATTGTCATTTTTCACTTACACAAACGGATTTGTACTATAGAACCAGAGTGACTACATGATGTTTTGGTTGCTCCCATAATTCGAGGCTTTAAAAAAGATCTAAGATATGATAATTCGTGCAATGTATGCAACACTCCGATCGTATTATAAGACATAAGTTTGCTATTAAAAAACAAGCCGATCGTAAAAGTTTCCTGTGAAAACCTCGCCTTTTGTATTTACTGATTTATAATCACCGTGTGCATCCATACATACCGCTACGAAAGGAAATCTATGCAATACCCCTGTGAAGCATTTCTTGGTATTGTAAGACTGAAATTTGTCGCTGAAGAGTAAGCTGATCGTAAAAATTTGCTATGAAAATCTCCGCTTTTGTATTCACTGACTCATAGTCACTGTGTGCCCCCGTACAAACCGCTCCTCTCTCCATTTCGTTTCTATGCCCTTCCTTGATACTCATACGGCCTCTGCTATATCTTCCACTGCTATGGTTCTTATCCTCAGTAAGGCGTGGGTTTATGCAAGGTAGCTTCATGCCCAAGATAAAATCTCTGAGAACCGTGATTTTCCGTCGTGAGGACTTATTTCCAAAGGAAAATTCATATTCCATTTGGAATCTCAAGCTTTGCTTGTTTTTATTCAGAAATCTCATCTTGGAACGGGCTTTGCAGAGTAGGGCACGAATTTGTGAAATCAAAGGCTTCCTTGAGTCCATCCTTACAGAAATATCTCAATTGCAAAAGTTGAAAGCCTTATATGGTTTTTGTGTCCGATAATGAGGGAGGTGTAATAAACACAATTCTGCACTGTGGAATTTACGAGGAAATTAAGGCCAGTTTGGATTTGCAATGTGAAGTCATTAGTAGGTAATAATGGCTGTTTGGAATTGATGTCGGAAAGAAGACTACAGTAATTCTTCTCCAGGAAGCTTGCGCGTTAATTGGTAGATTAATGTAAAGTTGACCAAATTATGATGGAAAGAGGGGCTATAAAGTAAATCTTTCCGTAGCATTTACAAAATAATTTGTTGCAACTGCTGTATATTATTATGTTGAGTAATAATATTTATGATTATCCAATCAGGTAAAAGTAAAATTGTCCACATTATGACGTAAGGAGGCGGCATATTGCTACGGCGACGAACCTGTCCGGAGCATTTAGAATATAACTTGCTCTTCAATATATTAAAACGATACCGACTTGCTCTTCAATATATTAAAACGACACCGACTTTCCCCCATTTTAGTCGGTGACCGTATCTGAGAACACAGATCTCATATCCCATGTCACTAAAATAGTTGTCTGTTGGAATATCCTTTTGTACGTTCGATAACAGAGATTCAGCCCCGTTGAAGAGCCATTTGCAGGAGTGAGATTTATGTCTGACTTGCAAGTAATGAAAAATTGTTGTAGAAGCTCTGGTATGGTGATTACGTATGAAAGAGGAAGAACAAAAAGATATTACTACCTTTGAAATGCATAAAGAGACTAGACTTGTCAATCAATGAGGTGTGAAGCTACGCGCAATCAATGAGGTGGAAAGCAGACGAGAGATATAATAAAAGGCTCTATGTGATAATGTACTAGACAAAAACGTAGCAGTAAAAATGTAGTATGATAAAAATGTAGTATGAAAAAATGTTATGAGAACAAAACATAGCGAGGAAAATGTAGAGGTATTGGTAATGTCACGAAGAGCATAATTGGGACATTTTAGTGATTATCAAGTTGTTGATTTGTTGTTTAGTTCATTTTGGTGATAGTAGTTAACATTTCATGGTGAAAAAGTAATGCACCAAATTTACAAGAAAAATAACAGAGGAAAATGCGATTTCATGAGTTTGGACCTTTAGTTGAAATTTGTGTCATCTTCACGACATTACCAATACCGCTATGTTTTTTCCTCGCTATGTTTTTGTCCTCATGATGTTTTGTCATACTACGTTTTTGTTATACTACATTATTACCACTACATTATTTACCATTACATTTTTATCTGCTAATTTTTCATAGGATGCCTAATAAAAATGCAAGCATAGTGAAGCCGTAAAGGTTGTTCAGTGGCTACGTGGAGATTGCAGTGTCAAACCATGTTGAATGTCCGACATTAAAGTTGATTAAATAGTTTGTGAAAATGGAATCGACATCAGGGAGGTGGAAGTGTGAACACAAGATGTTTAAAATTTATTATAAATAGACTGATTTATTTATTTATTGATTTATTTTTGATTGAATGTTTAAGTATTATAGGGAATTACTGAATCACATAGAATGTCAATATCTCTATCCATATTACAGGTGTAAACATACAACATATTACAATCTTGAATAAGTATATATTTAAATCAGTGAGTTTTTTGGTAAAGCAGCTACGATTAAGGGATAACAATACCATCATAACTGCTTGACTATGTGTGTCACATATATAGACAAATTTGTACCTTGATCGATGGATATAAGCGACCATCATCCTCACTAATTGGATTAAAACCCTTTTGATAATAACAGTAAAATTTTAACTTGATTGTATTCAAATAAATGAGTACAATTTACTTAAGCATTATAATACATGTATAATAGATGTTGGTTCTATGATAAAAACTATGCAAAGAATGATGATAATTTAGGGATTCAAGTGATGAAATATACGAATTACCACAACATGAACCTCAGTATTTGACCTCATGACCTCCAATCAATGGTACAACAAACTCTTTACATTTAGTCTATAAGTACTCATCTCAACATGAAGTTGGTTCAAGCACAAGGGAGACACTGATTAAGTTCTACCTTTATCTCTATATTGCTAATGTTTTGCATTCAACTATGGTCACACATTAGTACTTAGTCATATTTGAAACATGTAGCATATTTTCATTATTTTATTATTAAAAGATCATAAGAGAATACATTCACACTCATGCATGCCTCATAGCCTTACTACATCAAATGAAAGAGTTCTAGGCTCTCATATAATCCCACTTGGATTGATACAACTCTTTGTTCTACTCATAGAAAGTTTTATTCCTTCACCACTCGACTTTATGTCCCCCAAAACATACTTCTTCTCCTTCAATAGTGTATTCATGTTGACATTCCAAGCTTAATGAAAGTGTCTATTCAACTTCCCTAACTTTCACATAATGTAGAATAGTTTTACATCTTTCAATTTTTGCAATTAAATGCCAAACTAATAGTAATGACTCCTCGGTACACATATTACAATTTCAAGCCAAATGACATTTACCAAAACAATCATAACTTCATCATTGTTAATCCAATTGATTTTAAATTTTAAACCGAGCTTGTAGAATACATTTTATATCACTGCTACAAATTTTTCCAGCTAACTCTTGCATAGGTAAAGAACAACATTTCTAAGTGTTGTAGACTATGCAAATGATGTTTTTAGGTTGAAAAAAAGTTACCACCATATATTTATCATAGTTTATCCAATTGATTTGAAATTTTAAAAATAACATGATTACTACATTTTATATCAACTCAAAAAACATGTTAAATGTAATTTTTATCATAACTCTTCTACAAGGTGATGAACCACTTGTAGACTAGACACATCATTTTTTGGTTGAACGATAGTTACACAAAATGTCATAAATTTACTGCTACTTATCTAATTGAGTTAAAGCTTTGAAGACACCTTGTAGGCTATATTTTATTTCACCTATCCATATTCAGTAACCTAAATCTTATATGTATCATCTAAAAGGCAATGAACCATATACAAACTAGAAAAATGTATTTTTTGGCTGAACAATAATTACAAAATCTATCATAACATTTTTCCTCTTATATAATTCAGCTAGAATTTGAAACATAGTGTTCAAAATATAATTTATTTCACCAATCCAATTTTGCTAACCCAATTCTTACCACAACTCTTTCAAAAGTTCAAGAACCATCTACAATGTGTTCTAAAAAAACTAAGTGGTATGCCTTTACGGTGACTCTAAATGCTCTAGATTTTTTTTCAAAGGTTTTATGTTTCAGGGTATATTATCCCACTAAGTTTCATCAACCAATTATTTTCACAATAATATCAAAATTAAAGAAACCTCATTCCAAATGTAGCATTCAATACATTTATTTAGTAATTTTAAATGATCTAAAACTTGGTAAAGATATCTCAAGTGTTATATTATATGACCTCATAAAATTTAATCATCCAGTGCTTACCATAGTTGAAAAATAATTTATGACAAGTGTCTATGACATAAAAATCCATAAAGAATAAAAACTAGATGAGAGATATACATACTTTCCCATGGTAAAGTAATACTATTCTAACACCATTATAAGAGGTTAACAAGATCACACAAACAAAGACACAAACCAAAAATCCACACAAACACACCACACTATATTTTCGGTTGATTCAACATTGCACAAACCATTGGATGACCTATGCATCAAATAATTGATATTTATAAAATGTGATCTTGTGCTCACATAGATGGAGTAAATGGAGAAAAAAAAATTCTTTTTACCCTGAAGTATAGTGATTGTGTAATTCCATTGCAACACACCAAGTAATTCAATTGATATTTAGACTTGCTCCTCCATTTTTACCTTATTATTTCTAATTTAAAATTTATCCTCTTCATATCTCTTATGCTCTTTCTTTCCATATTTGTATTATCTCTCATCACTCCTGCTTTTTTTTTTTAGAAGCACCATACTATGTCCTCCTCTACCAAAGGCTCTTATTTTCTGCTCTTCATCTTCTTTTGGGATGAAACTAACATTTAGTCAACCACATCCCCCAATTTGTTTGTTCTTTCATCTTACTCTCCCTTTTGGGATTAAACCTACCATAGACCAATGACCTCTTCATAAAATTTTATTGGATTTGGCTACTAAATATCAAACCTATTCTTGGATCACTCTTCTCTATTTGTAGTTCTTATCTCATGGTTTTAATTTCCTTATCTCCAAATGACAACCCATAACCTCTAGTATCACCTCAAGGATAGTATTCACCTTCTCAAATTTTGTTGTCTACATTTCTATATCAATAAAACTCTCCATTTTGAATACAGCATCATATTATTCTCCACATGTTTTGGATGATATATAAATCAGTCATTCCTCTTAAATTTATTTCTTGAATGCATAATTTATCACTTCTAGGTTCAAATCTTGACCTTGGAATCCATCTTAAAATGCCTCTATTTTCTTAATTTATGTACCTCCACAATGCCTACGTTCATAAATCATTTTATAAAAATGATAATTAATAGTCCCCATCAGTGTTTCCTTCATCTTATAACTATTAACTCCATTCTCACTAAGCATGGGCTTCTCAAAGCCAATTCCACTCTATTTGTATTCTTGTGATAGCTCCTCTTCACTTCATAAACTCTTTATATCAACATCAGGTAGTTTTCCCTGATTTCATCTTCATAACCACTCCATGTGTAATGATCCTTAAAATCTCTTTGTTCATTTTAGAATAATTTAAACCTTTACTCATAAGAGTCTCTCCTCTAACATCTATATGGGCTATTTCCACATATACAACAACACTTTCTTCTTTTATTCTACTTGGTAGAACCATGTCCACCATCTCCATCTCCTTTTCTGCATCTTTCCATTCAACAAACATATTAATGGAATTAATGGTTCTCATAGTCACTTTTTCTATCCCTTTTTCATACCACAAGGACATGTTTTTCAAGTCATTTTTTATACTCATAGTCTTCTCACATATTTTCCCCTTCTTTAAGGACTCCCATAGGCCCATTTTTTCCAACCTCCATGGTTGTACTTGTAGACACTTAGTTTTGGCCACTTTAGTGCCTAAGCTAGGATTCAGTTCAATTTCTAGCAAACAACATATTTTACACCTAAAAATCATTTGAATTTCCTAATTTTATCTACATAAGGGATTTAATTATCTATAAATGTGACGAGGCTATATTATTTGATGTATTAACCTATATACACCAAAAACATAGTTCAGTTTTAACCCTAATCAAATTATGACCAAGTAATTTGACACTTTTGGCCTTTCAAGATATTAATTCATAATAGTTAAAACTATTGACAAAATCTAAAAACAACTAAGAAAGATTAATTACATTACATTTTTTTAGCCATATATGAATTCAAAAGTCATAGGAGCTAATCAAGGTATTTACTATCTCCTAAATATTCTATAAATATGAGTTACACCTCATAGATATTTAAAGTGAGTTGTCACATCTCATAAATATCTAAAACTAGGGTGTCAATATTTCATGGGTGATTTGACCCAACCTAAGGTTAGCTTGACTCAACCTCGGTTAGTTTAGACACAAACCAAGTTATATTTCCACCTAACCTCCTGAGCATTAAAGTTATTTCTTAGAGCTATAAATAAAAGTACATACACCATATACCAACAAGATTTTATGTGTAAGGTTATTTTTATAGAATACCTTCGAGGAACTTTTGAGAGTAGTGTTATACTGTCCAATTTATGCCAAGATTTCCACCAAGCCACAAATAACTATTGGAGAGATGCTACCACCATGGAAGAACATTTTTGCAAGACTTTAATCATCATAGACTGAGCACGAACATCATTATGCCAATAAGTGAGCATCAAACTCGACAAAGGAGGTAAGAAATCTATATTGTCTTTATCTCTATTTTGTGATCTTGCTTATTATGTTATGCTCTCCCTAGATATTAAGAAACAATGTTTAGTCCTAGTGTATTATTATGCCTAATTTTTGTCATTTTATCTAACAAAGGATTAATTTACATTTTATTTTCTCTTTGAACACATAAGGTGCATAAATCCATGCCCAATGAGACCATGCACCCCACATGTCCAAGGAGAATGATATGTTAACATTATTTTTTTATAATAAATGCATTTAATTCTTCAAGTTTAATGTTTTAGCCTTAAAATATACATCATTCTCTTTTTAAGTTATCAATGAATTCACCCAGTGAAATGGTTGCTTTATCATCCCCATGTTTATTTTTCATATTTATTTGTGCATGAATCAATGCTTAAGAATGATGACTTTGACCTACTAAATAGTATCTTTGCTATGCAGACTTGGTGACTTTAAGCCTGTGTAATGGTGGATTTCCAAGTAACTTTACACTATGTCTACTTATTTTTCTATTTTTCTCAATAGATTCACCTACCCTAACTTGTGGCTTCATGTACACTAATTGGTCAATTTGCCTTACCAAATGGTGGTTTCACTTTGGGTTTTTACAAAACTCAAGAGCTTGAAATGGATTGTTGTTTACTTGTTTGCTATTTAGCTTCTAGATATGTAAACCCACTAACATTTTACAATTCCTAAGGTGGGGAGAGAGAGGCCTAAGAATTTTAAAAATGTCATAGACACTTTTTTTTGTGCTTAAAATCCACTTAATCACACTTATATTTTATTTTTTAATGTTTGTATACTTTTTGTTTTTTTTCGAATGCAAGCAAGATCAAGGGAACAAAATTTAAATCACACTTCCATTTGGGGATATTAAAAGGAAAATATATTTATCTTATATATAATAGGGTATAATTGGTCCCTTGCCCAAAAAGACTCAAAAAAAAAACATATCTTGGTTTATTGATGCCATCGATAAAACCAAAGCCACCAAAAATAGCTTAGGTAAATAAGGTGAGAAAGAATAACCAATCCAATGAACAATAACATCCACCACCTAATGGGATTAAAAATCCATGCTCTGAACTATAATGGACCAACAACAAGCTCAACACACCCTACTTAGGGGATTGATTTTTCTTATGTAAGTGAAGTAACATGTGACACATATTCTTTTTAAAAGCATAATTTTTCCTATCACAGACCTTTGTCCATCCTTCAGAATCATTAACCATAATTTCATACCGAGGAGAAGCTAAACTAGAGTTCAAGGATTTCATTAAAGTGTACCCCAAATAGGAAGAGCTCAAAACATGTGAATAGTGATTCAACGAACATCAAGGGGATTGAGAAATAATTTTTTTTGAATCAAATCCCAATTCAAAAAAAGAAATCTCATTTTTGGCAAAAGGAGAAGAGGATAATAACTCTGAGGATACCACCAAAGGAGGAGAGGAAACTTTTATTAAGTCTATGGGATCAACCTTACCTCTACCCCCAAAATTCATATACATGTCCTTACCAAAGATAATCAGATGTTCCACATTAGAATCTTTCCACCAAGTTCTAAAACTACCCAAATTAAGTTTCTTTTTGGGTTATCTAATAAAATTCTTGCGGCAATTTTTAGCTAAATTAAAAAAATCAAAGCATTTCTTGAATATATAATTTATTCTTTCATAATCCAAAATTTGAGTCCAAATCATATCTCTAACTTTAATCTTAACAAATTCTGGCAATTTTTTAGATAAATCCATGAAAATGCATATTTGGGAAAAGGTAGTTCAGATTAAGGACTCAGTATCTTTTGAAAGGGAGATAAAATCCCCAAGATAGTTGCCAAGGACTTGAAGAGAAGAATCTTGCAAAAATTACAAAGGTAAATAATGTAATTTGACTCAAACAGGAGAAACAATAAAGGAATCAGTAGCTAGATTAAAGGTGAGGAACCATGGTTTCATGCACATAAAGGCTTTGTCTCAATTCCAAGGGCTTAAACATAGTATATGATGTATATCTGAAGATGAATATCAAATAATGATTAGAAAACCCTTAGAAATGATGAATAAAAAAATCACCAGTCGAAAGAGATTTCCAAATCCTAGAGATCCATGAATGTAGATCCCCTTTGCTTGGCTATTTTTTTTGAAATTAATAAATTATTGCTATAGGAGATAATCAAGCTTCCTCCCTTAGAATCACATCAAATATATCAACCATAGGAACATAAAAGACCACCATTGGAGTGTTCAATATATGAGTAAAATCCAAAACACAAACCTCATTGGTAACCCACAAAAGATAGGAGAAAGAAGAAGACCCTGAATTGCCTAACAGATTCCTCTATGCAGTTTCTAGTAGACTAAAGCCCATTATAACCATTAAAAACCCCTTGAAGGTATAAGAAACACTAGAATTAAATGAATGTTATCAGGGAAAACATAGATTACACCTAATACAGAGAAAACCTACACTAAAAGAAGGAATAGCCTGCATGCAGTCTACACCAAAGCCAATATAGCACATGGAAAGTCCATAAAGAGTTGATGGTGAACATGGCTGGTAAATATCTGAGTGCTAGGCATGAATGAGAAGAAGTGATGTGATGATAGAAAAAATTAATTTCACACCTTTCCATTCCCAACACCCAAGTAGATATTAGAGTTGAGCTTAGAATTCAAAGGAACATACATTTTGGTTAGAACTCTTAAGAGTTTTTTCACTTTATGTTTTTTTCGTTACTATTTAAATTTGAAATTGCATAGTTAGATCTCTTTTTTTGTAGTAAATTATAATATATTGCATGTATGCTCCACCCCCACCCCCTTTAGTGACTCAAGTGACCAAATGTGTTTAGTTTATTTCCTTGTTTGTTTGTTCTTATTGTAAAAGTTGTCATGTATGCTCTACCCAAGCTCTGAGTGACTTAGGTGACTTAGAAATGACATCTAAAGCCTTTTGAATTTATTTAATTCCATTTATATTGAAGGAGGGATCTTTTTTATCCCTCACATGTTCTTTAGGGGTGCGTTGACTTGTGGTTTCATCTTTTAACATTGTTCCAACCCCAATCCACCATGGGGTATATAAAGTGGACATGTGATACCAGGTTTTCTAGGGGTTTATGTAGATATCTTCTTTGATCCTATAAAAAATTAGGTCAAGGTTTGCTACAAATTAGACTATACTAAATAGTGTATGGTTGGAGTTATTATGCAAAGGAATAGACCCTTGCATAGTAATAGTAGGTATAAACCCAATTGACATGATTTCACCCTTGTGTTAGCCACACTTGGGACCATTTAGTGTGTTTGAGATTTATAAATTTTTAATCAACCCTGCTTGTAGCATAATTTATTGCCAAATGTTGAGTGTTCCTCACTCTATGTTCGTGCCATGTACCAACACTTGAGAGATAGAAGGGGGTGTAATAATTCAACCTACAATTGTACTTGAAATTTTGGATCAACACCTAATTTCTCAAAAACATTGGTATATCTATGTAAACTTTGGTAAAATCTATGCACACATGTGTTAGTTTTAGATATAAGATGACCCATTAGTACTACTTATATTTTCTTTGATTTATATGAGTGTTTTTAGTCTAAAACTATTTTTTGTATTTTTTCATCAAAAAATGTCCAAAACTATCACATTATTTTTACATCACTTTAGCGTAAGTGGTGTTACTCTATCCATTTTGTGTTACACTTTAGGTTATAGATGTGTTATATAACCATTTTTGTGTCACCTTTTTAAATGGGGCATCGTTACACTGCCCATTTCATTTCAAAAATTTGTATTGGATTCTTGAGTCCAAAACTATTTTCATATCATTTTTTTGAAGGAGAGTTTTTATGTTGCCTAAACTATCCCAATCTCTTGTCTCTTTTGAAACCAACTTCTTAGCCATTTTTACACCTCTTATTTCAAACCCATAATTATGCTCCCTATTTTGGTCTATCCCTTTTTTCATTAAAAAATCTGAATCTTTTTGCATTAAATTTGAAACTCAACCTTTCAAAGTGCAAATCCTAAACTAATCAGGTTTACACTGAAGCCTCATCTATTTCAGGGTTAGGTAGTTTACCTTTTATGTTTATATTATGTTACTTAGATCAATTTCCTACTTGATCTAAATGACCTTTTTTCCTACACCTAGTAGCTATTGTTTGTCTTATACCTTGTTTGAGAGTTATTTTATCGCAAGTTGTTGTTGCATGCCTCGTTTGAATTTTGTTGTGATAAAATTTGAATGTCCTAGTTTTCATTATTCCCATAGTCTCTTTTGAATCAAATATAGTCTTAGTGAGAGAATTACCGAGTGTCATTAGAGATAATTGACTTAATTTAGTTTAGTTTTGAGTTATTTATTTCCAAGTGTATCCTTATTTTTCACATTAAGTGATTATAACCATCTTTGTGCAAATCTTTGCTATCCTTTGATCTTAGTTCATAATTATTCTACATTGTTTAGACACTTTTATCATTAATTATAACCACCTTTGGGAAAATTAGTACTATAGCTATAGATAAATTTTTAGATTTTGTGTTACTTTTTATACTGATTATAACCACCATTGGGCAAATTAGTATCATTTGTTACACTAGTTTGAAGGTTATTTTGTTCTACCTTTGCCTAGTCTAGTTTTTGTACCTTTTTTATTATTTTATAGAGTTAAAGGTTATTTTTTTTTATACCCTGGTTGGTTTTTATATATTTGGATCCTTTATTTTTCATGAGACATATCTATAGATTTTAAGATGCATCATTACCCATGTATCGGGACCATATATAATCGAGACTGTGACAAATTTTTGAGCAATGACACTTTTTTTCAAGATTCATATGATGATGTACCCTATGATATGGATCCCTATCCATGTTATAAAATTGTATACATTAAAAAAATATGTGACCCTTTGGAAAATTATTTGGTGATTGTACCTCCTTATCCAAGCCAAGAGTCAAAGCAAACAACATAGTACCTTGCTAAAATAATACTTAACAATGAACAAATCCAACAACAACATCCCTAATATTTTATAATATTAACATAATTAAGTTACAATATATACTTATTTAAACATCATTTTTTAGATAATAAAGATAAGTTATCATTATAGCTATCGAAGTAAGAGCCATGTTTCTAATAGACTTCCCACACAAAAGTCTGAGTAGTTTGACTAGAACTCATAGTAATTTAACTCAAATTAAACCATTCAAATAGGCATCAGCTAGTTATAGTCTAGCTTTAGTCCAAATTCCATAGCAAGACCAAAGTATGCTTATAAAAGGGAAAGGCCCTATGGACAAACAAATAGAACATGTACAACAAGTGTACCAAAACTATCTCAATCTAGCTCACAATTTTAATGAAAGGTTTTTTTATAACACACCACCTATTAAGATAGCTTCAAAAACATGGAAACAAATGTATTATTTTGGATATACAATATAAAATGTAAACAATTTAACCAAAACACATTAGTTGGTGACATGTATAATGTCCCTATTTTGAGAGAAGAGACTATCACCAAAATGAAACACCTCACTCAAAATAATGTGGATACCAAGAAAGTGAATTCCAATTTAAAATAAAGTGGCTCTATATTACCATAAAAAAAATACACCACAAAGTCCTCCAAAGAGTGCCACAAGTGGATTAAAATAGTAGGGGATAGGCACACCTATTTCCCAAAAACAAAAATCAACCTCTACTCCTCAACCAACTACTTATTCAAGCATGAAATAGGGTAAATGAACTAAAAACACCCCATATTACTACCAAATTAAGTGCAAAACACTACACCACCGCAATAGGTGAAAATAAATGTTCTACCACAATGGTTACAGACTAATATAACTCATCAATCATAAATGTTGTCTAACCAACAACATGTTCCTATTGGTTATAATGAAATATTTGGTCAAAAAAAAAAAATTTCAAACCACCAACAGTTGCCTAACCAAAATTAAGTGCCTATTGAATAACAAGTGTCAATCTAAAAACATGTGTTTAACCAGTAACAAGATCCTTATGTACAACAATTACTAGATGTTAAGAATTAATTTCCTTTCACCCAATGTGTATCAAATTTTTAACAAGGATGAAACTATCGATGCTCACAATAAAAAGGATATAGGTAATAACATGTTCTAGATATACAATATGGTTTAATAACTCAACAAGAAGTTTCCTCCCAAACCCAACAATACCAACACATTACACATACCCAAATGCCATTACCACCACCAGAATTCACTAGCCATGGTTATTTAGCTAATTTTAACCATAATGTGTTTCAACATAAGCATATTTGATATTTTTAGTATAACCCAAATGCACAAATACACATACCTGGTCATCCAACCAATTCAACCAACATTATATAATATACCTATCCTAGTCAAATTAATCCAACTTTGACTGTGTAACCTCAAAAACAATAGGCCACTCTTGACTTATTTACACAAGAGTTACAATAGATAAAGGATGCAATTCAAGATATAAATTAGAAAAAAAATTAAAAATTAAACTGGATGAAATATGCTCTTATACATTTAACATGGAGTGTCTTCAAATACCATTTCTATTGAGTTATGATCTAGCTAAACATGACAAATAAAAATGCAAAGGAAACCCTAAAGATCATCTAAAATAATTATTTATTTCCTTCCATCTAGTGGCTAATAACGATATATACTTTCCTCTATTCTTTCTAAGGAGTCTAGCTAAACAAGCTTTGGAATGGCTATTGAAACTATCAAGAATTTTGTACTTAACCTTGATGATCTTTCAGAGAAGTTTGTACAACACTTTGCATATAATCTCAAGCATTAGATTAATTTTGTGGATTTAGGCAAAGGTAAACAAAATACTAGTGAAAGCTTTAATGCATACTTGCAATATTGAAGAGCACTAGAAAGTTGGTTTACTCATAATCTACCTGATAAATCACTGGCTACAATATTTACTTGGAGCTTATATAGTGGGATATCATACCATCTTGAGCTACAATGTGATCATACATTTGAAGAAGTTATATAGAAATGAATATAAATTGAGAATGTCCTTGTAAATAAAGAGATAATCAAGCTATCTTCTTCTAAATAGATTCAGAATCAACATCAAGGTTATCATAACTAGAACTAGAACCAAGGTCAAAATCATAATTAGATTCCAATTTGAATATTATCTTTAATTCCACCTTAGCTTAACAACAATGAGATATCTAAACCCTAAAACTATAATAAGAATGTTTTTAGTAATGGGGTTATTGAATCATGCCATGTTTAGATGGTGTAAACATTAGCTATTCATTTAGCTCTACCCATTTAACAACTACCTCCTATATACATTCAAAAAAAAACCTCCATAAAACCAACTATAAAAATCTCAAAACCAATTACAAGAACATCGTCTAAGGAGAAGAACACCCATTTCCAGGGCATTTAGTGACCTTGGTGATCCTATTAAATTTATGTTCAAAAGATTAGTTCAAGTAATTATGACCAGCTGGCTGATAATGAATCCATTTATTGAAGTTATTATTTTTCCTTATTAGCAAAAGAGCATGAATTTTTTGAGTACCATCATGTTAAAATATACTCCATAAGATGGTGTATCTAGCTAAGGAATTTAATTGAGAATATGTTGGAAAATGGAGAGATATAGAGATACACCCATACTGCTAAGACCAATCATAACTTGGGTATCCACTAGATTCCATTTACCCAACATAATAACAATAATAATAAGTAGCATTAGTACCAACAATAGAAATAACAATGATAAAAATTCAACAAAAATAACACTAACCAAACAACATCATTATAATAGTCAGAACCAATCGCAAAATCACCAAACCAATTGAGGAGTGTATGATACCATTGTGTATACCTATAACAATGTTATAAGACACATTTCATGCGGTTATGTTTCTATTATCTCTATTAATCCTTAGCCAATTACCAATATACCTAGACCTTTGGCTAATAATGCCTATTTTTTAACCAATGCTTACCAACCTCCTTATGACAGTGATTATTTTATAGGCCATGTTGACAATTAGCTTCTATAACACCCTAATATAATCACTCTAAGACTTATTACCTACGTATCCAATTACCAAATCCAAGTTCTACATCGATATTATGTAATCAAAACTAAATGAGATAGGGTCACTGTCAAAAGACTGCAACCAAATACTATAGGTGAGCCTAATCATCCTTCTATGCTTATCAAAAATAAACCAATTGATAAATTTGAGGGGAAGACTTATGATTTTATGGAAAAACTGAATAAGAGATGTACACATATATCCGTCATGGATTTTTTATGTATGTCTACCATCCAAAAAGATATCCTTGATGAGTATTTGAACCAATCCCTTATTCTAGATAGCATCACTCCAAACAAATTTTAAGGCATGGAAGGACAATTAGCACCTAGCCAACATCTTACCTTTGACCAAAATGACATGTCATCTATGGGCCCTATGCAAAATAGCTTGTTATACATTGAGGTTGGTATAACGAACCATAGAGTTAAATGAGTCCTTTTTGATAATTATTCAAGTCTCAATAGCGTGGCTCTAAATTTAGTCAAACATCTTAGATATACATATAACTTACATCTAGTTACCATTTTTATCAAGACATATGATAAGAATGAATGGTAATCTCAAGGTACTATTAGCTTATTAGTGATCATTGGACCATTGACCCATGATGCTCTATGCCCTATTTTGGACCTAGAACTATATTATAATTTGTTTTTGTGATAACCCTAGACCCATAAAATTAGGGATATACCTTTCGCATTGCATTAGTATATAAAATTTCTGCATTCAAGAATGGAAATAACTATACTAGCTGATCTACATCCATATTAGGATTGTAGTCACATTAAGGCTAAATATAAAAGCCATAACTAACAATTTGGTGTGAATCCCTTGATAAAATCAAAAGGAGAAAGATATGAAAAATTAAAATCCATAGAATAAGACCTAATAGATAATTACATTGATCTAGACAGCTTAGCCTCTACCTCATCCATGCCCCCACTAGGCATTTCTAACCACTTCTATATAAATGGAAAAGGTCTCAGATAATATAGGACCTATAATGCATTTCATATTACCAAATATTATAAAAATATAAAATATTATGAGATACCTAAGGCCAATACTACTCATATGGAATGTGAAACTAAAGGAAAATCTCTACTTAACAAACCCATTATTTTCAAAGTGGTCTTTGGCTTTGATTAGGAGCCCTTAGTAGAAAATGATTCATCGTTCTACATTAATGAGATAGTTGACTATTACCAAAGTGTAAAGTATCTTATCCCTAATCAAATTATGGATCATTTATCTTATAAAGGCAACAAACATACCTTACTTGCATTTTAACACCAATGACTAGTGACGATAATGACAAAAGAGATGGATTGTCTATTTATAGTATCTACAATGACCTTGCTACCACAAATTTGTTTCACCCTAATACCATTTTAATTGTTATCTTTGTTTGTCAACCTTCAAATTTAACCCTTTACCAATCACAATTGATAGACTAGGACCAAAAAGAGTCAATAATGACAGTAGATGATTTTGAAAATGATGAGACCATATAAAAATTTCTAAGATTGATGAGTCAAATTCTTATTGGAGTCCAAAAGTAGGTATTTATTATTAGATTAGATAATGTTTCCTACTTTGAACAGTGGTTTAAATTCCCCAGCCAAAAACAAACAAAATCAAACATTGATGTCTAATAGGGAAAACTCCTTTGAGGCAATTTTTGACTAGGGAAAAAGTAAATAGAAATGCAAGTCTCTTAGTGAAAAATGGTTTACAACACTATTAGATGGTGATGTTCACCCCTCTTCCTATGAAGTATATGAAACTTATAGGCCAAAGGTAATTTATGGACCAGATATCAATACTAAAGAATGACAAAAATTTCACAAATTATTCAAGAGTGATACAAGTTATTTATTTCATGGCGATGCTAGCATTAGGAGATTTCAATTCATCCTTCTTTGGAGAAGTAAATGAGCTAAACCATCTTGAGGATTTTTCCATTGCCAATTAGTTCAAATACTTGTTGACTATTTTAGATGATGGTTTTACACTTCTTGTGGAGAACACTTCAAAGGTGAACATTGGGATTATAGAGGGCCTAAATTGGATTAGACTAGGCACACCCCTCATTAAGGAGGAACTTGAAGCTTTTACATCCCTTTTGAGGGAATTTATTAACATATTTGCTTGGGCTTATTGAGATATGCCATGTTTGGACCCCACCTTGATTTTACACCACCTTATTATACATCTTGGTGCCAATCCTATGATATATAAATTTCATAAGATGCATCATCATATTATTTTGATGGTAAATAAAGAGTTGGATGAAATATTAGACACAAAATGTATCATGCTAATCGACTATTCAGAGTGGATTTAAAACATTGTGCCAATAAGTAAGAAACTCAAAGGTATCAAATTTTGTATTAATTTAAGAGATATCAACAAAGACTTCCTTAAATATGAATTTCTTTTGCCCAATATTGACATGATAGTAGACTCAATGGCCCGTTATGACATGGTTTATTTAATAGATGGATTTGTAGGTTATAATCATATTAGAATTGCACTAGAAGAACACAAAGAATAATGTTCACCACTTTATGGGGAAAGTTTTATTATTAGGGGATGTCCTTTAGACTTAATATGTTAGGTCCACATACCAAATGGCCCTTATAATTATTTTCTATGACATGATGAATGATATCATAAAGGACTATGTCATTAACATATTGGGTATATCAAAGTCCTGTGTTGATCATCTAACTACATTATGAAGAATCTTTGAGAGAATTTATGAGTATAAAATGAGGATTAATATGAATAAATGTGTATTTGGTGTTAATTATATAAAAATATTGGGTTTCATTATCTCTCACATGGTAATTAAAGTTGACCAACCAAAGTTCATATAATTACAGACATGCCACCGCCACCGACCTTGAAACTGCTCTACAATTTTTATAGAAAAATTTAGTCTAGTGGATGTTTAATCTCACAATTAGTTAATAAATGCCATTGATTTGTTTAATTACTAAATAAAGGTGTTAAATTATCCTAGAATCAATAGTGCCAAAATCATTCAATTAGCTTAAATAACATCTTGTCAACCCATTACTTATTTACATATCAACAATTGAAAATTCCCTGGGGATACTTTTTGTGCAACATAATGAATATGGAAAATAACATGTCATGTATTATCTGATCCAAACATTGGTTTCATATCAACATAATTATATGCCAATTGAAAATCCTTATTTAGTAATGGTGTTTTCATCCCAAAAGTTTTCTAATTATATGTTAAAAAATAGGACCATTTTTATTTTAGAAATTAGATCTTCTTAGAAATTTGATTTCCAAATTAGCTCAATAAGGACACATAGAAAAATGGATCATGATATTGTGAAAGTTTGAATTTGAATATGCCAATCAAAAATCCATTTAGAGACAAGTTATCATAGATCAACTTGAATAAGCTCATCTTCAAGATACTCAACATCTTACATTTGTGCTTAATCATCTTACATCTTCAAGTTATCCTCAAAGAATACCTCATGCCAATAATAGTTGTGTTAATGTTATGGAAACTATTGGTTCCATGATTCAGATCATAAATAGAGCAAGGGATTACCAATTCTTTATTGAACATATCTTAGCATTGACACATGAATAATTTTCTATCGAGATGATTTATGACATTTTTGGTTCCACGTCTCCCTATTACTCAGACATATATGCTTATCTTCAAGACCAAACCACGCCTCTCAATTTATCATGCAAAAAAATTCCTTCACCCATAAAGCCTCTTGTTATACCCTACATGGATCAACCTTTTATTATACAAGATATGATGGAACTCTACTTATTTATTTACCTTCAATATAATTTGGACTATCATTGAGGAAAGTCCATAAAGGAGTGTGTGGAACACACACCAGCAAGGTGATCTCAACCAAAATTTTATTACATACTAGTTATTATTGGCTAACTATAGATGTAGGTGCAACTGGATATGTGAAGAGGTGTTTCATGTGATAAATTTATGTCAATATGATTCATGATTAAACCAAGACACTCAAACCATTGACAACACCATGGCCATTATCAAAATGGGGACTTTACCTCATTCATAAGATCAATCCAAAATCTTAACATGGCCATAAACATGTCTTGACTATTACCAAATAATTCACTAAATGGGTAGAAGACATTCCCCTCACTTAAATCATTGGTAGGTGTATCTCAAAGTTTATATTCAATCATCTCATATATCATTATGGAATCCCCTCCAACATTATATCTAATAATATAAGTTCATTATAGGAAAAAGATGTCAAATCCCTTTAATCCTAATACCACATCAAATGACATTTCTCTACCACCTGCTATCTGCAATGCAATAGCCAAGATGAGGCTTCTAATAAAACCATTGTTAACATTTTGAAGAAGATTGTCAATGATGATGGTCCTATTTGACACAAATAGCTATTTAATGCTCTATTGAAATAACATATCACATTTCATACTCCAATAGTTGATACACCTTATTCACTTGTTTATGGAACCCAAGAAATTATTCTTATTGAGGACGAGTTGCCTTCTCTTTAAATTTCATTGTAGCACATCATCGATGATGAAGACTATAGATTTTCTCTTAGGAAATAGATAGACCTAATTGATGGTAAATGCTCAACTTCATTTAATAATCTTCAAGCATATTAGGATAAACTAAAAGGCTAATATAATATGCACATTAGGAATCATGATTCAGAGCTAGGTAACCTGGTGTTAAAGGAGAATTAAAAAATGGAAATGTTGAAACCAAGAAAAAAGGAAAGTTATATCCAAAATAGTTAGGACCCTATGTATTTGTTGCTAACTCTAGTTCTAGAGTATACAAGCTCACTACACTAAAGGGAGATGAACTTGATGAAAAAATGAACATAATGCACCTCAAATGTTTCTATTCTTGAGGGACTCAGATTATTGTCTACAAAGATCATCAAATTAATGTCTCATTGTACCTATTGTTTGTACTATAACCTTTGTCATTCTATCATGCCCTTAACCATTCATCATCTGATTATTTTTACTGAACTCTCCCTATCACATTTAGCCTTGATTATGATTCATATATACTTAAAGAACATGTAGTGGTTGATGATAGATTCAATTCTAGTAGTTATTTTATAACCAAACATTTGAATGGAAGTATGATAGTGATCTTGGAAATCACAATCTTCATTTTTTGTTATGTTCCCACTTTGTGATACTCATTATAATTGCCTATGGGAAAATTAGTATCACTGAACCTTTGTCATTCCTTCCTAATTATGACCACCTATGGGAAAATTAGGGATAACACCTTTACCATACATTGTTGCATCACCTTTCCATTTATGTTACCAATTTCCTTGCCATTCTCATTTATATAGAACTTACTGGTACTTAGTCGAAAGCCTTTTGTGAAGTCAGAACTATAGTGACTTAAGGTCCTAGGAGACTATGTAGGAAATGTTGATTCACATTGAGGTCAATTTAGTCACCCCTAAGCCACACTCTTACCATTTTATGAGAAACCTAAGCCATGCTCTTTCTATTCTTTAAGTTTTTATCATGTTGTATCTCATAAATCTCTACTAAGTTGAGATACCAAAAATATAAAAATCATTACAATAAATTTACCACCTTCATCGTTGAAGGAAAAACTTTAGTGAATTTAGGTCCTATGGGACTATGTAGGCATCACTCTATTCATGTTGAGGTCACCTCAGTCACCTATGTGCCACTCTGATGTGGTATCAACTCTCAAGATCTTTAAAGCATGAATATCACTTCAAGAAAATATAAATCACGTACACAAATCTCTCAAAAATCATTCTTATTCTATTAACTAATCTTCATCTACAACAAAGATTCATTAAGGTTTCTTCACATTACACAAGATTTAGATTCAAACCATGTCAATGAGGTTCTAAAAGCTTATTCCCAAAGCTAACACTCTCTACCATTCCACCTACCTTAGCAATTAAAGGAATACAATCATTTACAGAATTTACATGAATGGATGAGAGACAAACCAAGGAGGCCCAAAAATAACACCACCCTTTCACATTGGTGAATCTTGATAAAATACAATGAGCATCCCAAGGAAACCCCTGCTACATTATCCACTTGTCATGATACTTGGTAAAGGACAATATTTCTCGCTAAGAAGTTGCTATGACCCTTCAAAACTGAAAAAAGGTAAATTAGAGGTCAATATAAATAGTAAATCTTGTCTCCTCCACTTGTATAAGCTTCAAAAAGATGGTATGATTACTTTTTGAGTAATCTCAGGTCATTATCTTTTGCCCTATAATGGTAATTTTTTCCCAATCTCATGATGGAGGTAAACATCAAGCCCTTTGGATGCTTGAATGTAATGTGGTGCCACATGCCACCTATAAAACATGAATAGAGGTATTTAAACATCATCAAGATGAATAGTGTCTACCACCTCATCTATGAATAGTATCTTAGGAATAGTTTTGGCATGAATAGTATTTTTCCTCCTCATCATTCTCCTCTAGTTGAAAACAAATCATTTCCTATGAGTTTCCCCTATTTTTCTCCAAGCTTTATAGGCTCACACAAAAAAACACACAAATATATGATCACATGAACACATGGACACATGAATACACCACTATGTTTTTGGTTGATGAAATATTACACAAATCCTTTGATGCTCTTAAATCATGCACGAAAGGTTTTATAATCTGATATCTTGATCACATATATGGGGTAAGTGGAAGAACCACTCTTTTAGTCATGGATTTTGATTACCATGACATCCCCTTCCAACTCACTAGGTACTCCAAGAGAATGTTATTTTTCTTTATCCAGTTCTAGTTTCTACTTAGTATTTTTCTATCTCTCCTCTTATCATTTATTACCCTTCTCTCTCTCCTCATCCTTCTGGTATTTTAATGACCATATATCATCATCCCCCACCAAATGCTTAATTATATCTCAATAAACTTACTTGTGGTCTCAAACCTACCTTTATTTGACCACATCCTCTTAAATCCAAGTTATATTTTTACACACATTATCCAACCAACTATTTGATCATCTTCCACATCACACATTATCATGACTTGTAAATCCTCTCTCATGACTGTAACATCCTCTACATCATAAGTTATGGCTATCATACAAATCATCCCCTCCTCTATAGCTAGATCCACCCTATGTAAAACAAAAAACTCCTAAATAACCACTTCATCATGCTCTCAAGGCATTTTATCCATCTCCTCTTCAATGCTTTCATGTTCTTCATGGTCTTTAGTCTCACTATGGACTCTCAAAAGTTACATATCAACAAACCCCATGTTTGTCTTCTCCTTATCCATTCCATTTTCAGTTGTATCACATTTTTAATCTTATATCACAAACTCCTCTTGTGAACTTGATTTCATAACCTCTTTATTCATTACTTATTCAAAAAAATCTCGTAATTCTATATGGATGCAATTTTTATCTCATTAAAACTCTACATGTTTACATTTTTATTCTATCTATTAGAATAAAATTGATTGAGAGGGGGGGTGAATCAGTATTCAAAACTTTCATAAAAAATATTGCTTAACCAACCACAGATCATTAGACAAGCATGTATATCTTATCAAGCATAAACACTAATCCAAAAGAGCATGAAACACATGAACACAATATATATGTGATAAACCCTCAAGGAGAATAAAACCTACTAATGATGCAAATGTAATATATTCATATATGACAAAAATGAACTTTAGTGAAGCACCAACTTCGTATGGATCTCCAACCCCAACTATCTAAGCACCGACTCAACTAGTTTTTAGTAAGCACCAACTTACAAGGAGGCATCAACCCTATAAATGACTCAGCTCCAACTCAAAAAAATACAAAAATTGATCACCATTAGAACAATGTGTATCTCATACATCATATGATGATATGCATTATTAGCTCTTCACACACTTCTATCCCTCTAAAAACTGGTCTTTAACCTTATTCACTCAACTAGACCTTTTACTGAATTGATTAGGTCATATGATCTTAATCATAAAATATAGAATCTATGTCAAATGTTTATCACTAATTATCTAACCTCTATTAATGGTCTAAAATAACTCCTTCTACTCTGTTATATCCTCTTTTGTTTGTTTGTAAACCCACACACACATAGGCCTAAAAATGTTTAGTATATATACAAGATGTTTCTTGTTAATATCCTTATTAGTTATCCAAACACTCATATCCTCTTAGGTCAGCCATGGAATGGATATTAAAACACCTCATATACATATATCAAACATGATTTTAATCCTTATAGGTTTGACCTTTCTCAAATAGGCATTATCTCTCTTTTAAGTCTCATGGAAGCCTAATCCCAATAGGCCTAATTAACACACATTACCCTTTTATTATTTTTGAGAACAATAAAAAAAATTATATATAATATAACATCATATTCCATCCTAATATACCCTTGATAATCTCATATAGGCTTCATAACTGTTTTAGTCTCAAATCACTACTTGGAGCACATCATTAGAATAGTCTATATTAGCCCTCTGTATACCCATAAAGTCTATCCAAAATAATTGAATAAAAAACACTAATTTACAAAAAAATAATTAAAAAAATACATATACAAAGAATCATAATCACCTCAGGGTCATTACCATGTGTAGCATACCTCACAACTCTAGGCAAAATGTTGAAACCCTTCTCTATAAGCAACTTACTTAGAACTACCAGTTGATCTCAAAACATAGTCATGGAACCTTGTACTTATAAAATATTTAGGTATACTATTAAGATAATAAAAAGGATGAACAATCTTCCATCATCCTCAGATCAACTTCCATCAAAACTATCACAATCACAAATTACAACTATTAGTCTTACAGATAGATCTGTTGACCTCCTTTATCACAAACCTTACTCTGCCAGGCAAGCCATTTTGGCTTATATGTTCCAATCATATTATAATATAGTATAATTATTTTAAAATCATGGATAATACAATAATATATTAAACAAAAATAATATTTACATTGAATTCTTTAGCTAAGGGCAAAGAGCCTCTAACTCATCACTCTTAGTTGCTTACTCAGACTTGTCAATCATGGCGAGAATGAATTTCAACTATTGTCTAAAAATTTTTAGAGACACCTAATTAATGTGTATGATCCTATAAAATAATTAATAAAATATTTGATATAAATATATTATGTTCAAGTGATAAGTTTGGTCTTGCAAACCAATCTCACAACCTTACACATTCACTGTCTCATTTACACAAGACAGGTCTACTTATGAGCAATATTCTCAACATATCCAATGACATAAAAAATATATAACCAAAATTAATATGTAATAAATGTTTTTAAAATCAACCCCATGAATTTGGATCTATGATAACACATCCCTAATCACATTCTCACTTCTGCCTAGTTTTTCTCACTATCTGGATCACTAGGAATTTTAGAGATAGGTCAACTTGCATGACTAGTTTAGCACATTAGAATTTTATAAAATAATAATAAAAAACCATGTACATAATATATAAGTCTCGACATTCAATCTCCTTACAATTATAAACTTTGACTCTATCAACTCTGCCTACTATAGAAAATTTCTAAGAAACATGGCTTTTCCTATAGGGCCTACTCACTCACCTGATAGACCAATACCACTTGGAGGTACAAGGGAGAGTCAAATATAATTTATAATACTAAACAAATTTCATAAAATCCATTATGATCCATTTCCATCAAGATTTTCTATATCAAGTCATTGTTAGGGTTTTAGAAATGATTAAGACCATCTTATAGTCTTAACGATCATTCATAAAGCGTAGGCCCTTATTCCAAAAAAATTCTTGGAAATTTGAGATAGGAACCTTAAAAATATACCATGACTGGATTAGGTTATCATGAAAATTTTACACATGTCAATGAATACATGAAAGTCCTTCTCAGGTTGAGAACCCTTCATTTTATGCACATAGAAAACCTCAAAACCACATTCCATGCCTTTTATTGAAACCTTTGACCTCATAATTGTTAAACATACCTAAAGAAATATTAAATACCTATTTAAATGTTCATTTTTCCATTATTACGTTGTAAATTGATCACGATGCTACATTAAGCCACCATCTCTCTATTTTCTCTTTAGGCATTTGACCTACAAGTCACTTTAGGCCTTGAAACTAACCTTATAACCATTAATAATGCACTCTCAACCTTAATCAAATGATAAATAAAATTATCACATGCTCAAAAACTAATTTTAATGATTTATAGGTCTTGACAACACTTCATGGTACCTCATTAGGTTAAGCAGAGTCTAGAACTAGTCTAGTTATATGGTAGGACTATAGGTCTTACCCTTGTAGGCTCACTTTGAAACATACCTGAGTGCTTCAATGCCTCATATTCATACTTAAATAACTCTATAATTCCTCTTATATCTCTATACACTATATTACCATGCCACCATACTCATACCTACTCACGAGGTTCCTTCATGCTATGACTAGTGTCATAACAGGGCTTCTCAAGTAATTTGAGACTTGAAAACTGATCTTGAAAACATTAATTGATGATTTTATACCTTTATCTCATGAATTTTATGATCCTTAATCAATATTATACCTATGTACATAATTATTTATGGTCATCATGCATATGACCATGATATCACTAGGTTTTCTATGACTAGGCTTTTAAAGACACCTAGTACTCCAAACATGCTTACCTTGAAATGATCATCAAAACATATTTATGATAATATTTAAAGTCATAAATAATGACATTTTCCATATAATAATTTTTAGGTTGATTTCAAATTTTCTCTCAACAAAAAGATATCAGGTTGCCTTCAAATTCTCTCATGTCACATGGTTTCTTTATCACACACCTCATCATCATTCATCTTTACTATATTTATATTGACATAAATGATAACACTTATCAAAAAACAAACCCTTTTTCATTGATGTCAAATAATTCTTAAAACTAATCATTCACATCTCTCTATTATGGTCAATCTCCATTCTTGGACTTTTCTCCCCTTTTTACATTAATGACAAAGGATCCTGCATAGAATACCATATGAAACCATACCTTATTGATAAAAAATATAAACACATAGAATATGAAAAATTAAGGTAACATACTCATCCTTACTACAATAATAGCTCCTTTATATCAATAATAATAACAAGACCACTTCTCAATGCAGAACAAACTTAGTCACAAACCTAAATATCTCCCCCTCAAACCAAGCATCGATCATGCTTATCCTACCTAAATAGTTTCTTGATGAATCCTAATGGATTCACCACTTATTATAGGGCACTATATCATTAAAATTTTATGATATTCCTAGATATCCATGCTCTCATCTGACTTAATGTCCTTCAATACCCTTTTAGGCTTGGTTTGCAGTATAGGTTTGATCTCTTCATTATCCATTTGATCATCAATATGGAATGACAATAGGCATTCCTAATTTTTTTTCACATTTGAATCATGTTATATCACACCAATTAGTCCACTTGACTATGTGGACTAATCATGACTCATCTTCATTATCTTTAGTTTACAAACATTCATTTATCTTCTTTTTATCACTCTAGAGGCTTCAACCCTCTTGTTTTGACTTGATGACCTTCTAACCTTATTACGAAATAATATTGAAATGTGTCCCATAACATGACAATATTTGTAAACCACCTTATACATACCATTTGACTGATGTGAATTTTGACTCCTTTCATAGTCCCATAAATACTCATTCTTAAAGGCTCTTCTACACTCTCTTGCTCTATGACCAAATTGATTGCACACAAAATAGTAACCATTGAATGAATTCTCATACGTTATATCATTTTTATATTTAATATGTATCTTTATGTTGACCTTATTATCTTAAATAGTATTTTCCTTGACTTGAGGTGCCTCATTTTGCTCTTATTCAAAACCAAGAACTATTTTATCTCTTGCAGAATTTTGACCACTCAATATATCAGTTAATTCCTCAAAGCTCTTTTCAAACATCACAAAGGTCCTCACCTTATTGTATTCTTGATTCAATTAAACTTTAAGGGATTCTATTTTATTTTCATACATAATGCACTCTTCCTCTTTAGCCTCTAGGCTTGCATCGACTACCTCCTTCTATGCCTCAACTTGATTGATGATCTCATAATACTCCTTGGAAGTTTACTTAGTCTTTCCTTAAGTAAGCCAATCTATTCCTCATAGTATTTAACTAGTGATTTTAGTTTGTGATTATTTTTCATTTGGAATTTAAATTCCTCTATTACACTTACCAATTCTACCTCAATATCTAATTTAGCTTCTTCTTCATCTAATTCCAAAATAGTCATAATGCCTTTCCCACTTGAACAAACCTCATTGTTTAATTCTATGGCCATAAACAAGGTTTCATTGTTGTCATGTTTAGGTTCATGACTACCATCATCACTATAAGATACACTTGAATCACTTACATCAGAAGAGTTTTCTTCTTTGTTATGTAACTTTATTTTTTTCTTGAAACTTTCTTTCCTACCTTCATACTTCGTGAACTCCTCATTATCAGACTTATAAGTCCTATTGTCATCTCCATGATGGTAATTTTGTTCTTCATTGTGCTCAGATATATCCTTACTAAGAAACTTGGATGCAAAGTGACTAATCTTTCCATAATTAAAATATTTTTTTGGAAACAGACATTTATAATTACTATATCCAAATCTCAACTTGCTTGTAAACATAGTAATCAGTTGATCATCATCAACATAAGAGAATTTCTCATCCTCAACCTTTTTAGATTTAGAATTATTATCAACTTTGAAGGATACTTCTTTCTTTGGATGTCTTCTTTCATTGGTTTTCATCTCATAAGTAGTCAAGATTCCATGAAGCCCATCCATATATAGCTTGTCCAAATCTTGAATCTCTTCTACTACAAATAACTTAGATTCAAACCTAGGAGTTAGTGATCTCAACACCTTTTTGAAAATAGTGCATTATTTTATTTCTTATCCCAATAGTCTAATGATATTGAAAACTTCATCAACCTTCAATAGGTAGGATGCAATGGTTTCATCTTCATTCATCTTCAATATTTCAAACTATCTTCGATGGGTCTATAACTTAGCCATCTTCACCTTAGTACCTCCTTAATATATGATCTTTAAATTGTCCCATATCTATTTATTTGAATCAAAATGCATTACCTCAACCATATCTACCTATGATAGGACATAAAAATTTCAATGCATTGCATTGGAGTTGTCTTCACTAGCCTTCTTACATGTTGCATTTGTATGTGGAATAAGAGGAGTAATATAACCATCCATAATTGAATATAAAACATAATGTCCTTGTTACATCAAATATATATTCATTATAACACTCTAAAAGGCATATCTAAATCCATTTAATAATGGAAACTTACTATTAGAGAAACCACATTGAGTTTGTTGACTAGCCACTCTTGCTTGTGGGATTTTACTTTAGACCATTAGACCTGCTTCAAAGGACCAAGATCTAATACCAAATATTGGAATAAAAATGACTAAGAGCCAGAGTTGGGGGGGGGGGTGGGGGTGGGCGCTCTAGGGTGAATCAGTCTTTAAAACTTTCATAAACAATCTTATATCATAAATCATAGATCATTAGACAAGCATGTATATCTTAGCAAGCATAAGAACCAATCCACAAGAACATGAAACAGATGAACAAAATACATATGTGGGAAAAAATTAAGGGGAAGAAAACCCACCAATGATTCAAATAGACTATAGTCTTATAATAAAAACACCAAATTTATTGAAGCACCAACTTCACATGGAACACCAACCCTAACTAAGTAAGCACTAACCTAGGTAGGCTTTAGTAAGCACCCACTTTCAAAGAGTCATCAACCCCCTAGATTATTTAGTACCAACTCAGACACCTGAAAAAATGATCAACATAATAAAATAAAAAAATTAACACAACATATGACTTTCTCATTTCTCATATATTCACATGCTTATATCCCTCTCAAAACTAGTCTCTAGCCTTCTTCGCTCAACTATCCCTCTTCTTGACTTGATTAGGTCATATGATTTTGATTATCATATGCAGAATCTATGTCAAATGTTCATAACTAAATATATATCCTCTACTAATGGTATAAAAGTCCTTCTTTACCTCTGTTATATCCTCCTTTATTTTTTTGTATGCCCATACTCACATAGGCCTAAAAATGCCTAGTATATATATAAGACTTTTCTTGTTCATATCCTTCTTAGTTGACCAATCACTCCTATACTCTTAGTTCAGACATTTAATGATCTTATAGCACCTCATATACATTGATAAAATGTGATTTTGGTCCCTTTAGGTATGAATTTTCTCAAATAGGCCTTATCTCTCTTTTAGGTCTCATGGAGGCATAATCCCATTATGCCTAATTAGCACACATTACACTTTTATTATTTTGGAGAACATTGTAAAACTTTATATTTTATAGATACATCATATTACATCCCAATATACCCATAATAATCTCATTTTTTCTCCATAACTCTTTTAGGTTCAAATCACTACTTGGAGCACATCATTAAAATAATTCATATTATCCCTGTGTATACCCAAAAGCTTGTCCAAAATGATTGAAGCAAAAACATAAATTTGCTAGAAAAACATGTAAAAAAAATATAATATATAATACTCATGAAATAAATGTAATCACCATGTGAATTATACCTCAAAACTCCAAGAAAAAATGCATAAACCCTTCTCTATAAGCAACTTACTTAGAACTACCAATTGATCTCAAAACACAGTCCGAAAATCTTAAAATTTTGAAACCTTTAGGAATAATCTTGAGATAAAAAAAATTATTACTATGATATTGCATCATACTTATATAAACTTAAATTAAAATTATCACAGTCACAAATGACAACTATTTGTCTTACAAACCAATTTGTTGACCTCCTTTCTCACAGCTGTTACTCAGTTAGACAGACCATTTTGGATTCTATGTTCCAATCCTCTTATACTAACTTAATTTTTTTTATAAAGAGTGTATAAGATAATATTTTATTAAAAAATAATAATATATTCATTTGATGCTTCAACTAAGGGCAAAGGGCCTCCAACTCATCACTCCCACTTGCTTACTTAGACTTGTCAATACAACTTTAAACACAGTCATGGTGAGAATGATTTTAATATCTTGTGTAGAGACTTTTGGAGACACCATATTCAGGTGTATGTTCTTATTAAATAATTATTAAAATCTCAAATATAAATATACTATGGTTAAGTGACAACTTTGGTTTTGTAGAACAATCTCACAACATTACACCTTCATTGTCTCATCTACACAAGATAGGTCAACTTATGAGCAATATTATGAACATATATAATGACCTCAAAAACATATAACCAAAATTAATATGTTATAAAGGTATTTAAAAATAAATCTATGCATTTTTATCCATCCCTAATCCATGATAAGACATCCCTAATCTCATTCTCACTTCTGCCTCATTTTTCTCATTGTTCGCATCACTAGGCCTTTTAGCGATAGGTTAACTTGAATGATAGGTTTAACATATATAATGTCTAGAAAATAATAAAAAACCACCATGTAAATAATATATAATTATAAATATTAAATCTCCATCCACTTAGAAAATTTGACTTGATCAACTCTACTTGTTAGAGTGTATTTTTGAGAAAAATTGCTTTTACTATAGTGTCCACTCACTCACCTGATAGACCAATAGCACCTATTGGAAATTGGGAGAGTCCAATACATTATATAATAATAAAAATAGGTCATAAACACAATTTTTATCCATTTCCATCAATATATTTTATGTTGGGTCACTATTAGGATTCTAGACAGGATTAAGACCATCTTACAGTTTTAATGATCATTCATAAAGATTAGTGCCTTATTCTAGAAGAAAATTATACTAAATTTCAGATAGGAACCTTATCCATATAACAATAATTTATTATTTTCCCATGAAGATTTTACACATGCTAACAAACACATGAAACTCCTTCTCAGGTTAAGAACCCTTCATTCTATGCAAAAAGGAAACTTCAAAACAACATTCTATGCCTTTTCTTGAAAATTTTCAACTGAGACTTAGTCAACATCCATAAAATAAAATAAAATACCTATATAAATGTTCATTTTTCCATGATTACCATATAAACCAATCCTGATACCCCATTAGGCCACCATCTCTCTTTTTGCTCTTTAGGCTTTTGACCTATAAGTCACTTTAGGCCCTGAAATCGGCCTTCTAGCCACTATTCATGAACTCTCCACATTAATCACATGACAAATAAAATTATAACATTTTATAAAACTAATTTTAATCCTTTATGGGTCTTGACATCACTTCATGGTACCTCATTGGGTCAGGTAGAGTCTAGAGCTAGTCTAGTTGTATGATATGACTGTAGGTCTTACCCTTGTAAGATAACTTTGAAACACACCTGAGTGCTCCAATGCCTCAAATTCATAATTAAACAACCCTATAATTATTCTTATGCCTTTTTTTATCCATCTCACTAGGACACCATACTCATACCTTTTGGTAAGGTTCCTTCATGACATGACTAGTGTCATGGCAGGGCTTCTCAAGCAATTTGAGACTTGACAATTGATCTTGAAAACATTACTTGATGATTTTATACCTTGATCTCATGAATTTTATTCTCCTTAAGCAATATAATTTATTTGTACATATTTTTTCTTATCATGCATATGTCCATGATATGACTAGGCTTGTTATGACTAGGCTTCAAAAGACATGTAGTACTCAAAACATGTTTACCTTGACCTGATCATCAAAACCTATTTATGATGATATTGATAGTAAAAAATCAATCCTTAATCATGAAATTATCATTATAATAATAATTAGGTAACCTTAAAATTCAATCTCAACAGAAAGAGATCATATTGCCTTCAAATTCTATCATGCCACATGGTTTCTTTTTCACATACCACTTCATCATGCAACATTACTAGATGTACCTTGACATCAATGAAAACACTTTTCATAACTCTCACATTTCCATCATCCTTTACAAGGATTTCTCCATATTCTTCTTCAACAAAAATTACTTCGATATCCTCTTGCATGAGTATTTCTTCATCTATGGGATTCTTACAAACTTGTTTGCCTTTGCTGATTTTTAAAACAGCTTTGGGATCTTCACATGAGAACCTCACTCTCATTTTTTCTTATATGAAAACCTTCTTCTCCTCATTCATATTTCCTCTCATTAAAATCTTTTTCTTTTCTTCTCTCTCAGACTTCACAAAATGAAACTTCTTTATCCACTCCAGATGTAAATTTTGGTGCAAACATTCACAAATAAATTTGGAGACCATATGTTCACAACTCTTCACCTTCTCTTTTCACCTCTTGTTTATATCCATTTTATAATATTCAGAACACTTGTCTACAACTCCACTCATCTTCTTTCTTGAAATTTTCACCCTCATTACGTGTTATATATGCATTTGCTCAAAATGCATCTCTAGATTAACTATCCATTGAATGAGCTCTTTTGAATCTTCTTTTCCACATAGCATATAAAATCCTTTTATTTATCTTCAATCTATATCTTAAAACTACATAAAAAAACTAAAAATTCACATCTTCAAAAAAATCTTTTTAGTAGGATTTAGACTTGCAATGATACCAAACTCATGTGGCCTCAATTCTAAAGATATTGCAAACATGAAGCTCACTTCAACAAAATAGAAATGACATAGACAAATGAATCTTATTCTATTAATTAATCTTCATATACCAAAAAAAATCATCAAGGTTTATTCATGTTACACAACAATTAGCTTCAACCCATGCCAAGGAGGCTTGAAAAGATTATTCCCAATATTTACACTCTCTACCATCTACCCTACCTTACCTAGAAAAGGAATACAATAATTTATATAATTTACATGAATGTATGAGATGGAAACCAAGGAGACTAAAAAATGGCACTAACCTTTCACATGGGTGAATATTGACAAAATAAAACAAGCATCCCATGGAAATCCATGCCACATTATCCACCTGGGATGATAATTAGTAAAGGATAAGATCCCCCACTAATAAGTTGGCACTACCCTTCTCAACACGACAAAAGGTAAAGTAGAGTTCAATATAATTAGTAAGTCTTGTCTCCTCTACTTGTATAATATTTTAAAAGATGGTAGATTTACCTTTTATCCTCTAATGGTAATTGTGTCCTACTCTCATGATGGAGGTCAACATCAAGCATTTTGTGTTCCTTGTAAGTAATGTGGCACCCCATGCCACCTAAACAACATGAATAGAGTTTCATAAACCTCACTAGGATGAATAGTGTTTGCCACCTCGTCTGTGAATAGTAACATAGGAAAAGTGTTGGCATGAATAGTATTTTCCCTCCTCATCATCACACTCTTTCCATTTTATGAGAATTTTTATTTGAATTCTCTTATCATTTTGAGATAAACCTAATCCATGCTCTCATTATTTTTTGAGTTGGATCATTTTATATCACATAATTTTTTATTGAGTTATGATTCCTAGAAAATTTAAAAAGATTTTAAACAGTTTCAAAACCCCTAAACATTCATAAGAGAAGTAAAAAAATCCTCAAAATAATTAATATTGGATTAGAATTTCCACACAAGATATAAATCAGTCAATTTTTTCTATGATGGACCATATTATTTATTCAATTTAATTTCTCGACCACCTTGGTGTATTTCCTCCCATTTTGGGGGGAAGTATATCGGTCTGAGATCCATAGATAATTGGGGTATATCAGGTTAGCTCAGATGCACCTTCATATTTTTTTCAACCACTTATTTTCCTTAAGGATCTTGGGGCTCATAATTATGTCATGAGTAATAACTTGTCAGTTAGTTTCCCCATCCTTATTAGCCTTAAGCCATATTCTCTCATCATTTTATGAGTTCATGTTGTGAACATTGTGTAATCAAATTTGATACAATAATGACCACTTGAATTTTATTATGCTCTCATAATTTTATAATTAATTTATATTTCAACTCTCTCACCATTTTATGAGTACTCTTTATCTCAATGCTCTTGACATTTTATTAGCCTATTCTCATTCCTAGCCTTAGATGTTATAGACACTATAAATTACTAATTAGTTCATTTACTAATACTTTTCTCTTGAATTTTAGTGTGGACTTAGACTTAAAAATAATCTTTGGCTTACATGATTTTTTTGTGTTGACATTTTAAATATTTTAAAATTATATCCCCTCTTTTCTCATGTACTCACCTATTTATATGATCATTCCTATTTTACTCTAAATGTTAATCATGTTTTCATATCATTCATATTCTTCTATCCCATATCCTGGGTAAATTAAATTTGTCTTGATATTCACATGGGATCTTTTATCCATGGAAATATGTAAGAAAAACACACATGCCTAGTGCATTTGGATTAAGCTCAACTACCCCTCCTTGTTCTTCTCTTCCACATGTTTTGTTTATGTTATTTCATTATCTCCTATAGGCTATGTAAAATATTTGTGTCATCTTGTTTATTTCATTATGTCTTATAGCTTAATGGAAATTTAAATCATCTTGTTTGTGTCATTTTTTGCCTATAGCCTAGGGCCAATCATTAGACTTGTATTCTTGTGTTGTTTTGCCTGTGTTATTGCTACCTAGTTTGGGGATCACCTTATCACCAAGAGTAACACCTCTATTACACATAAATGAACAATTTGATTTCTATTTTCACCAACATCATGATTAACCATTTTATGTATATTGTTATTTTTTTTAATCTTAATTTGATTTTGTGTGTATTTAGAGTAGTTTATTTACTACATTTTTATTTGCTTTGGATTGTTTAGTTGTAGTGATTCTTTTATTTACTTTGTTAGTTGCATAATTTTTTCGTTTTATATGTTCATCTATTTATCTATTTTATCTTTGTTTGTTCTCTTTATTTTGTCTTCTTTATATTATTTGTTTGTATCATGTTTGTTTGCTTATTAATTTCTTTTATTGGTGTTCTATTTTTGTGTTTTGTTTGTTTGTTATTGTTTGTGTTTATTTATTTGTTTATGTGTGTGTTATTTTGTTTATTTGCTAGTGTTTTATTTATTGGTGTTTTGTTGTTTATTTTTATTGGTGTTTTCTTATTCTTTTTTATTAGTGTTTTATTTGTTAGTATTTTGTTGTTTGTTTATGTTTTGTCTATTTTGGTTTATTAATGTTTTGTTGTTTATTTATATCGTTTATTTATTTTATTAATAATGTTTAGTTGTTTGCATAGTTTTTTTTCATTCTACTTGTTTATTTTTATTTGTTTCTTTATTTTTATTTTTTTTTAATTTTTTGTTTATTTTGTTTATTTATTTTTTTTGTTTGTTTTGTTATTTATTTTTATATTTTTTGACTCTTATTTCCCATAACATTATTACATTTTATTTACACTTAAGCTTTGATTATCAATATCTTGTACTTAGATTGAGGCTTTTCTATATCTACTCTTATAGTTGATTTATTTTTTATATTTACAGTTAAGATTTGATTATCGATATATTATTCCTAGGTTATTTATATTTAACTTTAAACTAAGTTTTCCATGCTTAGGGTATATATTTAAATTTTAGTTATCCATAAATATCATGCATAATATCATAAGCTAAATAAAAAATGTGCACACAAAGTCTATTCTAAAAATACAATGGCATTACTTCAAAAATATATCAAAACCAACCTACTACCCTAACACATGCCTGGATCTATGACTAATAAACAAGAGAAACAAATATTTAGTGTGTTTATACAGACATGCATCTCTAAATAAACATAAATATGAGTCATATAAAATAATCAAATGATAACCAACATAACCTCTCAAAAAAAGGCATACACAATGAATGATCATAGCATGCATGAGCATGAACATTAAGAATGTAAAAAATCCTCAATGTTAAATCAATGCTAATCAATGATAAATATGAGATAATCAAGATAACAAGTATGAAATATTATATATATATATATATATATATATATATATATATATATATATATTAAGAAATATCACATACATGTATGTCAGCCTCATAGGACCCAAAAATGAAAGTTAAAGTATCTCAAATGCCATATATGTAGAGGATATATACATATCAAAATGGTGTCTTAAAAATACATAAGTATGATGATACAATGATTGCAATGCCATAGGCCAAAATAATGTAAAATTGTGTCAAAATGACAAAAAGCCAAAGTAATTATGATCAACTCTAGCTTTATGTATCCAAAATACCTATAGCTAGAGGAGACCCGGGTATCCCTATTGGTCCTCTAGTGGTGGTAGTTTCTAATGAATATATTGGCTTAAGGCACTTATAACATGAGTTTAGGTCTAAGACCGGCCAAATATACTCATTATTCACTGTGCATCTGAGATCTCAAATGTAGCAACCCATTAATACTTGGGCACAATAAAATCATAGGTTATCCTATAATATAGTGCCTCATCCTTTTCCTAAAGGTACTACACAACCATCTGTGATAACCCTATATGTGTAAAGGCTGCTCAAGTTGCATATCACTCTCACCTAAGCATGTCCACAATAGTTTATGCTTGATCCCACTCACTAATGGCCTGATCTCTCTCATTACTAAGCTATCCCTATACTTTCACCATCCTATCTATCTTATGTTTCAACTGAGTGATCTTTGTCTACACCTAAGTCATATAATTATCCTTGATGTATAATGTGATCTATAAATTAGATAGATGATATTGTAACCTTGAAATCTCTTGTACCTAAGAAATGATCTCCTGATTAAGCATGTTAGTGTCCCTACCTACCGTAATAAGCCAAAAGGCTCTACCTAGCCTAAATCCACCTATGTACTAGAAGGACCTTCCTACAATACTCTAACCTATCCAACTACCACCACTATAGAGTTATGATCTAGTATCATCACATTTGGCCATGAATCTCCATCCTAATCATCTACATCTCCTCTATCATCTCTTCCATCAAAACCATCATCATCATGATCCTCAACCTCACCACCACTTTCCTTCTAGGTGTTACTATTATTTCTTGAGGTCTTAGCCTCCATATCCTTGATGTCTGTAGGTATCTAGCCCCCTAATAGTAAAATGTTATTAGGCTCAAAGGGAAAACCTATATGCACTCATTTATATAAGTTAGAGAGACCCTTACATCCACAACTCCTCCTGCATAGGGCTAGACAACTTATGGTACATTAATGTAGGTTTTTATGGCTTCACTCCTCAAGATCACAAGATTATCTTGATTGATATGTCATATAACATGGGTAAACCATCACAAACCCTTAAGTACATCTTGTGTAAATAATAACCACCTGAGTACCCAATTAAGGTGGTAGTACTCTACGATATGGGATTGTCTCCTAATAGGAAAACATATAGTAGTCATGAAGCCTATGTAACATCTATCCTTAAACCATTTCAAATAATAGGTGAGGTATGGCATCCAAATTAATAAATGTGGTGCCAGATCATTGAACACTTAAAGATTAAAAAACATGTCTCCTTTATGCCCATACTTACCAGCTCTTATCTAAGCCCAACCTTATGCTACTTGATCCTCAAGATCTCATACCTGGTGCATATTGATTGGTCACTCAATCTAGATATTCTCTTATCCCTAAACCATGAGAAGCATGAAATCTCTAATACTACATAACATTGGTATGTTATCATGTGTAGGTATCTATACAACTATGCTAGAATAGCTAGTCCTAGGCAAATCATGTTGAATCCTATAGCATTCTCCTAACTACGCCACCCAATCCCATATGGAAATAACAACCACTTTTGTAAGGTATTAAAATGTTTTTGGAAATGGCCATAATAGAAAAACCTCCTGATCAATCAAATATGTTGGTGAAAGATCACTAATAGGTAGATCGTTTGGCCTAATATCTCTATAAGTCTCAGTAAGCTCTATATCAACCTTCCCCTAAAACATGGGGATACCTTGGTAGCTACATTAATTGTCAATAACTGACTATTTTTGTGTTGGTGGCATCCAAAATAATCATCACCCTTACATCATTAGCTTAATTATATGCTACGTATCCTCAAGTATGATACTGGGCTCTCCAATTAATAAGTGAAATGTTGACATCTTGTTGTGCTAACACTCTACTAGTGCACTAAAATAAGCTCAATCGTATTGGATAACTAGCATCTATGCCATGTCATATAGATACAACACCTATAGTAATCCCACAATGCCCTTGATCCAAATCTATGGGGTTCATAGACACTGGTATCATCTCTCATGATAGGTAAGAATAACCAATTGCTATTGAAATTAAAAATGTGAGCGATTTAACTATTATGGAAATATTTGATTTTTATTCCTATTTTAATTAAAGAGTTTAGATTAAAACATAAATAAATAATATTTCAATAATTACAATTTTAATTTATATAATTTATCTATCTTTTTTACCTTTTTTTAAATAGAGATAAATAAGGAGAAATAATGACTTAGCTAAAAATAGGCTAAAACAACTAAGACGTGGTTTGAAACTAGTTATATGGTACTGGGATAGTGTCACAAATTAAGATCTAGATTTCATTTAGTGAAAGGATGGGAGCACCAAAAATAGGACACTTTAGGGTATATTTCTATTTTCCACTCTTCTTTTTATTGTCTAAATTGGTCACAAAGACCTGAGTTTTTTGAGTTCTTTGTGTTATTCCTATGTGAGCCTACCTGTGAAATCTTGAGTTTTGAATGTCAATAGAGTTAGCTATATAGATTATTTAATTTTCAAACCCTAACCCTCCATCATGCTTGATAAAATGGGATTTTAATCACTTGAAAAGGGTGGGTTAGTGTGTGTAATATGCACTGAACATGTAATCTACACCCCTTGTATGGGCACGCTACCTACATACCAATACATATAAGAGGGATCAAGCCATATGTAGTTCTCCCACTTGATGTGATTTTTGAAATAATGTGTTATGTATCCAAAAATTCCAAATTTAGAGTGTTTAAGGTAGTTAGAGACTGGTATGAGAGTTTGAGTATGTTTCTAACTATGTTGGGTGACTGTGTATAGAGAATAGGGAAGTTTATCTTGGTGCTTACTTTATAATATTTGTCACCTGCCTACTTTGTAAATGACCTTTCAATGTTTTTTTTATAGGGAATTTATGGTCATTGGTTAGATGTATTTATGCTAGGATGACATAATGAATAATAAGAATTGGATAAAAATGACCGCTTGGGCTCAAAATGCAAATAGATAAGAGCACCAAAAATGGGACACCCTAAGATCCAGCACTGTAGTCTAGGTATGGCACTCCTATCCCATAGGCTTGGGACTTGAGGTGATAGGTTTAGCCTAGGAAATAAAGTCTAGCTAAGCTATAATCAGGGTTTAAAAGTCTATGGATGACCATTAATGAGCAAAAAGGTGTCTAAAAGGGTCATAAGAGGATACAAGAACTACCTAAGGATAGGGTGTCACAAGACACACTCAAAATACCGATTTGGATATATTATATGACTAGATTTTCTCCCCTTCATTCTGTTGTTGTATCAAAGTGAAATAATAAGATAATGGAAAAGTATAAAGTGTACCTAAACTTACCTACAAGGGGGAAGCCCATGAAGATGTGTGATGTTGAGTGTGCATAGAGAGAGCACATCATGAAGCATAAATATTTTATGCTTATTAATTGATACTAAGTGATGTTGAGTGATCTTAGGTATGTGATATACCAAGATTAACATCACAAATAGAGTTGAGTGATCAATTCCCTAAAAGTGGCTCAAGAATGCAAAGGCTAGCCTTTTAGATTCATCATCACCCACTAAGTGAATCTATGTGATCGTGCATATGTTAATCAATGTTTGGACTAAGTGTCCAATCCCTCTTATTATGTGTCTCAAAAATACAAAGGATATCTATTCTTTTGGCTCCATCATTTCCTACTAATTTAAGCTATAAACTCATACCGATATGAATGTGTGTCATATGAGATGGATCTTGAAGACCATGAATGTTATGTAATCTAATAATGTGGCATGGATTTTTGAATGTGTGCTAAGAATTAGGTCAATCTTGTCCTCTCTGAAGGGTAAAGATTAGGCTTTTATGAAAGCTACTCTAAAACTAGGAATGAGGCTTATATGAAATCCAATCCAAAATGATGACAACCACCTTTAGATGGAATAAGGCATGTAACTATTGAGAATACTTGGGTAATGTAATAAACTCAGAAAGAAAAGAATTCAAATGTGTCATGCACATTTTCCACAATAATGGGTGTCTATAACATAGATTTTGATCTAGAAGTTGTACCAACTTCCCAATTTGAAACTAGAATAGAGAGCCATCATGCCGCACATGATGCCCCCTATATCTAGATACTCTAAGAAAAACTATACTAAAACTACTAATTCTAAATTGTATTGTAGCTGACAAAACTATAACTAAACTTACCTTTCTATTTGTTTCTAGAAACTGAGTTTTCTATTGTTTAAATAGGAGTGCCAAAATCAAGACACTTTGTTGTCTGACACTGTAGTCCAAGTATGGTTCTCTTGTCCATTGTTGTTTATGTTCACTATCTATATTTGTCATTATTTTCTTGGTATGTTCTACCTAGTTTGGGTTTTGTTTATTGTTCTAAGTGTTCTAAAAATTAGTTTTTGATCGGTATAAGGTTCTAATCTCTATGATAAAACCCCTATTTGTCACTCCCTTTTCTATGCATAATAATGAAGAACTTACAATGACTTCCCTAAGAAAAGGAGCCATGCAAGTGTGTTATGTTGTGAAATACATGATATAACAACTAAAATATGTCTCAAGATATAACATAGTATGTATTGGAGATTGTTATATCAATAGGGGTATGACTAGATATATGTAAAAATGTAATATCATGTGGAGTATACTAAATTGAAACTAGAAATTTGGCTATTTCTAATTGTTAGCTATCAAGGAGGGATGGAACATGATGTCCATCATGGAATCCAAAAAGGCAAGGTAATGCATGATTTGGGTCATGGCATTGCAAATAATGAGAAGCAAATAAATAAACAAGGCAAGAAGCAAGAAGTAAGAAGCACACAAGAGTGGACAAAGGGCCAAGAAAACAAGGGACATGGGTACATGTCACTCAAACTGGAAATCAAACATACAAGTCATGTTCAAATGCCCACATACACATGTAATTGAAAACAAGCAATGGTAGCATGAGGGACACAAGCACATAGAAGAGTACAAGTAAAGGAAATCAGAAAATGTCCTAAGGCAAATATAAGAGATAAAATAGGAACTGAGAAATGAAATCACATATAGGTACTCAAAGTAAGAAAGGAAAGCATGTAAAATTTGTAAATACTATCACATATAACTAATCAAATAAATAAGTGAGAGTATGGAAAACATGTAGTACAAGATTAGGTAGATGTTAATAAATACATAAGTGTTATATACAGTGAGTGTCTATGGAATAATCTATGTAAGCTAGTAAGTAATGTATATCAGTATAATAACTAGAGCGTGGGTGTAAGAATGGCATAACTTAGATGGTGTAGTCATGTAAAAGATGCCCTTGGTTGGTTGATATGTTGATGTATGTCACGAATGTACAAGTAGGATACCCCCTCAATGGGTAGAGTGAAGTGATCAAGGATCTGGGTGTCACTGCATACAATCAATGAAGATCAAGTGAAGCACGGTAATTTAGATAAATTGATAAACAATAGCATAAAACAACGAAAATTTAAGTCTATCATGGTAGTAAAAATGTAAGGCATGGATAATGCATATAGTTAAAATATTTTGGGTATTTTTCATTATTTGAATGTATTTGTATTTTAAAATAAGCTATGTACAAGCAAGAAAATATAAACTATGTATAATGAACTAAAAAGAATCTATGTACAAGTAAACTAAGAAATTATGTACAAGTAAGCTAAGAAATGATAGTAACTGATGATTCTCATAAGAGACTCCCTATCATTGTATCTTGTATCAAGGAGAGGGATCATGCATGATCATGAAGCATAATGGAAGGGATGAGATTGTGACTTTAAAAGTTATGTATGCTATAAGTGATCTGAAATTTCTATAGTGGAAGTCAACTTTGGGGTCCCCTTGTAACTCTGATAAGTGGATGTAACTTTGGGGCTCTTAGGGACCCATCTGGTAGTAGAAAAACCTCTCTAAAAGTGTGTTCTATGTGTAGAGGCATGAGATTTCAATGATGCTACCCGATGTGTGAATACTATCATTGTAAACTATCTAGAGTCTTGAAACTATCACTGATTTAATTATTAGTAGAAGGGGATGTAAAATATAACTTTGTGTATATCATCCCCATGGTTACTATATCACTATCTAAACCCTGATGGGATACTAAAAAAGTGGCCATTTTAAATATGCTATGTATGTACATGCCCTGTATCTGATTCTATATTTAGTTCACTAACTATAGATATATCTAGAGAATTTTTAAGATTCAACCTCAACGGATGTATAACAAAAACTATGTGTTGTGAAGGAGGCTCCTCTATCGACAATCGTAGTGGATTGCTACATCAAATAACACCCTATGGCCTCTACTGTGATGCATATGACTGAGAAATAGATCAAGATATAACTATAACCTATGATGGGGGCTCATCTAATCTCAATCATATTAGGTTACTACATGAAATAGGTCCCTAAAAACTCGATTGTAGTGAATATTTATTTAGAACAGTACTTTATGATGTTTATTCATCTAATCTTAACCATAATAGGTTATTATGTGAGATAGGACCTTAAAAACTTAGCTATAGTGAATATCTCTCTAGAGTAGTATTATGTGATTTGGTTTCATCTAATCTTAATCATAGCATGTTAATATGTGAGATAAGACCGTAAAAACTCTATTGTGGTGCCTACGATTGTGATGGATATGTATATAGAATTGCACTATATACTCCTCAAACTACACTACTATATGTAGGTTGCTTTCACTGTAATGGTCTCTAAAACCTCTAAGTAGGTAGAATATGAGATATCTTATGAGGCTCTATCCTAAAACACATTACTCTCATGATGAGTAACCAATGATTCCTATGAAGTAATGTCCTAGGATGACTCAATCATGGAGGAATGAGGTCTCAGAATCCATGATGCAGGAGATCTTGATGCCCCCTATGTCAATTCTATGATGCTATTATCAACACATATATTAATGCAATCCTTGTGTCTATAACAATCATTATCTCTATGTCTATGGATACAATGATAGTTACAAAAGCATTGATGTGGATATCTATGTAAGAGATGTGGATCTCATCGATGAGTTGAAGGAAATGTGATTAACCTCCTATATAGTAGCAATAATAGTATGACATATGGGCTATCCCACTCTGAATTTAATTGTATCAATTCATTGATGATATTTAATATAGTACATACTATAGGTGGTGTTCTGGAAACTGGATCTCTATTATGAACTAGTTATTTTCTTGGTTGTGGTCTCCTATCTTGTTTAGGACATGGTGGATGCTATGTGCTAGGATCTATAGATGGAGGTAATGCTATGAAATCTAGAGTATGTTGATCAAATGAATCTACCTCAATTAATCCCAATTTATTATCCAAGGATAAAACTATATAACATTAGTGCCTGAAAGAGGAATCTATTTGATATAATATATGCTCCAAGAGAGGTTGGTAAATATATTTAATAAAGATATGTTGAACCTCTAAATCTATTAGTTTATAAATCAAGCATAACATGGATGTCTTAAATCATAAGATATAATCACTAACTTGCTCTGAAGGATTATGATGCAATGTGGTAAGTTTGTAATAATTAGAACTCGGGCCTATATTTGTTATGTAATATTTAAGAAATTCCTCCTCTAAGTCATCATATATATGCAAGGAACAAATAAGGAGTACATAAAAGAACCAATTCTGTGCATCACCCACTAATGTCTGATGGAAAAACTTGAATAGAATCAAAGGAATCGCATGAGATGGTAAAGCCTTCCAAAAGGCTTTAAGGTTCACAAATGGATTTCTAGTTCCATAAAATTTAGGCAATGATGGTATTTAAAAATATTTGGGTAATGAAGCTTTGACAGATGTTTTCAGAAGTGGGTTACCATGTAAGTCATTGGCATCCATCCAAGACTTATAATCCTTGTTTTCCAAAGTAAGGAGATGTACTTGGTGTTGTAATGCACCAACTACATGCATTAAATAAATAATCTCCTGGGATGGTATATTAGTATCTTGAAGTGGTTCATTTAAATGTTGAAGTTGATAATTTATTTTAGCCATGAGAATGTTACATTTAGAAATTATATCATAGAGAGGAGGTGTGCTCAGTTGAACCATTGGAAAAATGGTAACTTGGACCTAAGTAGAGGGATGTGGGCTACCATTCTCTTTGGGTGAATAGTGAGAAATGGGTGCTACTATTGTAGGGAGTGGTTTGGAAGATTCATTTGTATTTTCGTATTTAGTGAATCACATTCTAATTGAATAGAAGATGTGATGTTATCATTTATATGTACATCATTTCAAATAGAATCATGTATAGAAGTAGAAGCAAGATTTTGTAATGCATTATATTTGAGAGGAGTGAGAGAAAAGTTAGAAGCATGAAATGCATTTTCTTCTTCACTATGTACACAATTATCATCATTAATCCATGCATTTTCACGATTGAATTTTTGTTCATATTCACTCTAATTTTCATATCCATTTACATGTTCAATATAATACTCATTATCACTTCTATTATCACTAGGGAGAGAGGTAAGATATGATGTTAATTATTTTTTAATATGTAATAAATTGTCATGTCAAATTGGAATACTATGTGCATCTATGATATCCTTGGATGGAATGTGTGCATTATTTTCGTTTTTAATATGAAAATTAATAGTAAGTGAGTTATCATTTAGATATTATTTTATAATTATTTGAAATGACAAAGTAGAGTTAAGAACATGAGATGGATCATTTGAACTATGCATTGGAATTTTAATTCTATTAGGTTCAAATTGTTGTAATTTGAACATAGCAGTAGCAAAAGAGATAAAGATTACATTCAAATGAAATCAAATTATCACCAATAAGAGGTTCACTTGGAAATGCATGATTAATTTTTACATTTGATGTATTTTGAATACGAGAATGAGGTGAAAAATAAATTTCCCATTTATCAAAATTATTTTCTTTAGAAGAGGGATTAAAACAGATAGGTTTAAGAGAAGAAGGTGCATCTACTTTTTCCTCACTATCACTTTCATGTGCATCATCATATTCCTCATTACAAAAATAGTATTGTCTTAATTGTAAATGAAATCATTTTCCACATTATTGGCTAATGTTCAATTTTTAAAATTTGTCCATTCATTATCATAATTATGAGAAAATTTTAAAAATTTATCTATGGGATGAGAGGGAAGAAGAGCCTTAGAGGCCATTTTATTGCTTTCACCAAACAGAATATGAAAAATTACTATTAAGTGAATAAATGAAAAATTAACTAATAACATAGATTTTTCTAAATTATTTTTCAACCCTCCAAAAAATTTGAAAAAATTCCAAAGTTTCGATCTAAACATTTTAAGGGAGGAAGGCATGCGGTTTTAGGACCTAGTTTGGAAATCTAGGGTTTTTGGTTGGGGTTTTAGAATTTTTGAAAATTATTACAATAATTTAAATTATTAAATAAATTTGAATAAAATAAATACACAAAAATTTATACAAAAATAAAAAATTTGGATTTGAATTTTTGCACAAAAATTTGAAGGAAAAACCCTCAAGGTACCTAAGGTTTGAAATTTGTTCTAAGTATGTCGGGTTCACTAAATTATTTAACTGTTTAGGAATATTGGAGTTTTATTCCTATTTTAGTTAAAGGGTATAGATTAATAAATCAATAAATAATATTTCAATAATTATATTCCTAATTTGTATAATTTATTTATCTTTTTTACCTTTTAAAAATAGTAATAAATAAGAAGAAATAATGACTTTATTGGAAATAGGCTCAAATGGATGAGATAGGGTCTAAAATTCGCTGTGCAGGACTGGAATAGTTTCACAAATTAGGATTTGGATTTCATTTGGTGAAAGGATAGGATCACTAAAATAGGACACTTTGAGGTCCAATGATGTTCACTCTTTCCACTATTATCGATAGTCACAGAGACCTATGTTTTCTAGTTCTTTGTGTTGTTCTTGTGTGAGCCTGCCTATGAAATATTGAGTGTTGAATCTCAAGAGAGATTGTTGTAGAGATGATTTAATCTTCAAACCCTAACCCTACATGATTATTAATAAAATAATATTTGAGTAACTTGAAAATGGGGGTTAGTGTGTGTAAGATGCACTAAACATGTAATCCACACCCCTTGTATGGGCATGTTGCCTAGATACTAATACTCTAAAGAGGGATCAAGTCATATGTAGTTATTTCACTTGATGTGATTTATGAAATAGTTTGATTCAAATGCAAAAAATTCAAATTTAGAGTGCTTGAGGTGGCTAGGGACTAGTATGAGGGTTTGAATATGTTTGTAATTGTGTTGGGTGATTATATGTAGAGAATAGGAAAGTTTGCCTTAGTGTTTTAATTGTATTATTTCTTACTTTGAAAATTTATCACCTTCCCCCTTTGTAAATCACCTTTGGATGGGATTTTATAGGGAAATTTTTGTCATGGGCTATATTTATTTGTGCTAAGATGACATAATGAATAATAGGAATTAGATGAAAATGACTGTTTGGTCTCAAAATGCAAATGGATAGGAACATCAAAAATAGGACACCCTACAGTCCAACACTGTAGTCCAGGTATGGTTCTCTTGTCATATAGGCTTGATACATATGGGGATAGGATTAACCTAGGAAATAGAGTCTAGTTGAGCTGGAATTGAGGTTCAAAAGTCTAAGAATGAATAATAATGAGAAAAAGGGTGTCTAGAAGGGTCATAAAAGCATACAAGAAGAACCTATGGATAGGGTGTCACAAGCCACACTCAAACTACCAATTCAGAAATTGTATATGACTATATCTACCATCAACCTAATTACATGTAGATAACTAAGCCTAAGCCTAGCTTATCCAACCTAACTGACCCTATTTCAAATGTTGGACACATTTTGAGCCCTTAAAATTAATTATTTTTGGCTTCTAGAGAAAAGCTACTAATTTCTCCATGTCAAAGCCATCTTTAGGTGATTTTACAAATTTTTAGGTTAAACTATCATTTTCATTTTCATGCAAATAGTGACTTTGCCTAAAAATGGGTGAAATTGCCATTGTATCAATTTCTATCCATTTTTGGCATTACAACCATTTTTAGGAATGGAAAACTTGATCGAAGTCATCATTTTCCTTGGTAAAGCCATCATTTCCCTACCATACAAATGGTTAATTTTCCAAATTTTTACCTAAATCACATAATAAATACCACTTAATGAAATTAATGACCAAGTTGAATTTACTTACCAATGTCCCATCATGTTGTTGTTGCATGTGCTCCCTCACTCACTCCAATACATGTCACTGAGCTCCACCATGCACTATTTTCTCTCAGTGATGCATGTCAAAAACCAAAGCTCAAATTCTCAAAGGGTTAGGGTGAAAATGAAATTTTTTTCACCTTAGGGGTGAATATATAGCTAAAATTTTGATTTTTTATCCCCTAGGGCCTATAGTTCATTATACGTCCTCTAGGAAGTGTATTTTTCACATCTATGGTATGGTTTACATTTTTAATCTTACATACCTTATTTTTTGACCATATTATAACCAGACTATCTTTTTGGGAATCCCTTAAGAGTTATTTAACAATATGATTTTTCAACCTATATCTCATGTTTATTCTAACATGCATCTTTGAACACACATTTAGGCTAAAAATGTGATGTTATCTTTTGCCAACTCATCATAAATCCATTTACATATTTTTCACATAAGCTACCCTTGTCAATTTGCCTTGTTGAAATAAATTATTTTATTTGATCAATAAATAATATATATCTTACCTTTTTGCGGAATTCATATTTTAAATCACTCGATGTCAATGTGAAAATGATTATAACCACCTTTAGGCAAATCATTTTATTTTTGACCAATTTAATGATTATAACCACCTATGGTAAAATCATTGATTTTACATCACATATGAATTATTATAGCTTCTTTTGGGAAAATAATTATTTTTACCTGATCCACCTACTTTTCTTGGCCAAATACTTGTGTCCCTAATTGTAACCCCATTTGGGGAAATCAGTGTATCCCATTCCATTCCTTATTATAAACACCTTTGGGCAAATAAATGTTTCCCATTTCATTACTTATTATAACCACCTTTCGAAAAATTATTGTTTCCCATTTCATTACTTATTATAATTACCTTTAGGCAAATTTGTATCCATCCCACCACCCTATTAGGGTAACTATCTATGCCACTACTTCTAAACACCTTTGTCCAAATCTGTGTCACAACCTTTTGTCACTAATTATAACTACCTTTGGGAAAATTAGTGACATAGTCACCATTATTATTTTTAATTTCCTTTGGTCAATTTAGTAATCCCAACCCTAATTTCATCTAAAACATGTCATTTAATTCATTTTTATGGAATGTTCAACAAATCTATTTTTCCACTCACTCCCTCAAGGGGGCATCAATGGATTATTGAACACCCTTTAGGGAATGAACCAATCGAATTAATGAAATTTGAATTATTTGAAATGATATTATTATGACTATGTATCTCAACACCTTCTCAAATAGGTGCAAACTATAGACACATAGTTTTTTCCACCTTCATGCCTAAACTAGGATTCAATTCAATTTCTACCAAATGCCATATTTTAAGCCTGAAAAACACTTAAATTACCCAATTTAATTCATGTAAGGTATTTACTTACCCATAAATATGAGGATTCTATATTATTTGGCATATTACCATGTATGTGCCAAAAACTTAGTTTAGTTTTAACCCTAGTAAAATTATGACCCAGTAATCTAACACTTTTATCCTATAAAACTATTAAGTCAAAACATTTAAAACAATTATCAAAAGTCAAAAACACTATCAATACTAATTAAATTTAAAATCTTAATAAAATTACCTAAATAAAACGTATAAATCAAATTGGTGAACTTCATTTAATAAATAAAAGATTTTTTTATCCAAATATGAAGTCAAAGGTCAAAATATCTAATAAAGTGATTAATTATCTCCTAAATATTCTAAAAATATAAGTCACACCTCAAAAATATCTAAAGTGAGTTGTCATGCCTAACAAATATTTAAAACTAAGGTGTTAATATGTCATGAGTGAAGAATTGACCCAATCTAGGGTTAGTCTGACTCAACCTAGGTTAATTTAGACTCAACCCAAGTTATAAATTAGCCTAACCTCCCTAAGGTTAGACTTAGTTCTTAGATATATAAATACAAGTGCCCACCCCATGTGCCAACAATATTTTGTTTATACGGTTATTCTTGTATAATACCTTCAATGAGACTTTGAGAGTAGTGTTATAATGACCAATTTATTTCAAGCTTCACACCAAGCCACAAGTGACTATTAAAGATATGATACCACCATGGAAGAGAATTTATAAAAGACATTAATCAATATAGGCCAAGCATGAACATCTTTATTCCAACAAGTAAGCATTAAATTTGAAAAATGAGTTAAAAAATTTCTATTATCTTTATCTCTATTTTTGGATATTTCTTATAATGTTATGATCTCCCTAGTTCTTAGGAAAGAGTGTTTCATCATAGTGTATTATTATGCTTGATTTTTGTGATTTGGACTAATAATGGACTAATATACACTTTTTTAACTCTTCAAACACCTAAGGTAAAATAATTTACTCATTTTTTTTCTTGTTTTTTTCTCCTGCCAATGTATTTTTTACAAACATACTCTCCTCATGTGCATTGAATTTCACTTCTTCTACCTCTATTGTTTCCTTCATGTAAATGTATAACTACTCACGGTTGCCCTCTTCACTTAACTATGTTATTTACTCTTCACCTTGGAAATTAGCTACTTGTCTTCAATGTATTTATTGAGTGGATAATTTATCAATTCTAGATTCAAATTTTCACCTTATAAGACCTCATAGAATGCCTCCATTGTATTCATTTCTACACTTGTACACTGGCTACAGTCAAAAATCTATTTATAAACATGAGACATAATAATCCACATCAGTGCTTCCTCCATATTCAATCTATTAGCTTGATTATCACTAAGCATGGTATTTTGATATCCTCTTCCATTCTTCCATTCTTATTGTGACATCTCTTATTCACTTCTCAAACTCTTTATATCAGCTTTAAGTTGATTCCTTACACCTTATTTCATCTCCACATTCAATATATGTGAAATGAACCTTGAATTCTTCTTATATATTTCAAAATAATATAAACCTTGACTCATAATATTCTCTCCTCTAACATATATATGAGTTGATTACACATATAAAACACCACTTTCATCTGGCATTCCATTTGTTAGATCCATGTCCACCATCTCCATCTCCTTTTCTATATTTGAACATTGAAAAAACATATAAATAAAATCAAAAGTTCCCACAATCATTTCTTCCATCTCATATTCATACTTTAAGTAAGTGTTATCCAAGTCTTGTTTGGTTCTCATAATATTTTCAAATATTTATCCCTCATGAGGGACTCCCATAAGCCAATTTTCAAAAACCTCCATGGTTGCTCTTTCCTCATTCTTATTCTTATTTTTTTATCATTCAAATGGATGGTTGGCAACCATACTCTCCTTATGTGCATTGAATTGGACTTCTTACACATTTAAATTTTTTTTTATAGAAACTTAAAACTCATCATGGATGATATATTAATTCACATTTGTTGTTTTCTTTATGGAAACCTACAACTCTTCATGGATACATTATTCATTCACTTTGTGGTTTCATTTACATAAACATATAGCTTTCCTCAATTGTCTTCAAACCTTCTACCCTCCAAAATAGAAAATACAAATGCATTGTCTTCATTAACCAAGGATGATTCTTATTCTTCCCACTCAAGGGATACCTAAAACTCATTCCCATCATCAAAAAATGGGTCAATTTTATTTGATTCAAATAATATAACCTCCATGTCCTCTTGCATAAATATTTCTTCCTTTGTAGGCTACTCACAACTATCTTTCACATTGTTGTTTTATAAAACAAACTTGAAAGTTTCACATGAAAAACTCAAATTCTTGTTGTCTTCCAATACAACCTTATTATATGCATACAATCCTTCTCCTTATTATTTATCAAATTAGACTTTGGCTGGTCAAATGGCCACTTCCCATTGTTATCTAATTTCTTACTAATATTATTCTTATTTTCTCTTTCAAGCCTCATCACATCAAACTTATTAAACAATTTTTTCTACAATATTGGATGTACAAAAATACCCAACAAACTGAAAACCATATGTTCCCATCGACTCAACTTCTTACTACCTTTTCCTTATCTCCTTTCTTGGAGATCTTTTTACACAACTAAACTTCTACATAATTTATTACTTGTAGCATTAACCACCATAGAGTCTTCAATATTTTAATTTTCAAAATAATATTTTATATGTATTATCAATTTAATGAGATTATTAGGGATTCTTTTACCACATAAAAATCAAAATCCCAAGTAGACTTGCCTCTTTTATTCACCATGACCTTTGATGGTATTTTCCTTCTACTAGAATCTTTTCATCTATTTGATTATGTTGTTGTAGGTATTTAATACACTTACTAATTAATCTTGTTTATGACATTAATATATATTTATTAGGTTATTATGGCATGATCATGATGTCACCATGTAATTTTGAGTGCATGGGGTCACATAATGAGTGTGTGGGGTCATCCATCCCACTTGGTCCCTTCAGTGCCTTGTCCACTCAAGTTCCCTTTCCATTGTGTTCCCTTAGTGCTCTCTCCACCCCTAGTGGAGGATCCCATCCACTCACCTTGTCTGGGTAAATCATCCTGCACTCAACTTGCCTATTTAAGGAAATGTCATCCTTTGTATTATATGGTGGAATATGATATACCTTTGCTCTGATACCATGTGAGAATAATCTATAATCAGAAGTCCAAAACCAATGAATCTAAAGTGAACACAAAACTATTGAATCCATAAATTAGAAGAGAACAAAAACTAAACATAATGTATTCAATAATAGATGATTATTTATAAAAATATTACAATAAAAATGTGGCACACATCGAAGAACAAAGGATTATCAAGCTTCTTTGTAAAATAATGGATGTCTTAAAAGCTAAAAAACTGACACTTCATACAATAGTAATCACTCTCACTCTACACCAAACACCTTGGAGGAGAGGTCCATAGTTTTTTACACTATATTACTACAAGTTATCATGGATCTTCATTGCCATGTCGAATATATAAAGTGTCCATGCAATATTTGGAGCATCATATATTATTCTTTAAGAGATCCTATTAAGACCCACATCACACATCCTCTACTACCTATTATCTCTTCTGAGACTTCTATACTCTTTGCTCTTGAATCTATTTCCTATGATAACACATTCTAGGTGGATAGTGCTCTTCTTTCTATTGATCCCCCATTATAGGATGAGATTCTACCTGATCTTAGTTATCCTAATGTAGATTCTACTTCCATCCTTATTTAGGATGTTTCTCTTATAGAGCCTTCATAGTATATCACTTTGGAGGAATCTAAAATTTTTAGTGAGATTACACACATTGAGAGCATAAATGACTCATATGTTCATATGGATATTCATATTACTAAGTTGTGTGTTTCATCTATAGTAACATCTTCAATTTCAATGGTTGTTGAGCCTTGATCTCATCTTCCCATGGAAATTATTTCAGTGAATGTTCCATGTCTCTATTCTTCTTTGGATGTAATGATGGTACTTATAAACCCTCATGTTCTCTCCCCTTCATTTAATGATTCTTAATTTCCATCTTCTATTGTTAGGATTGCGATACTTGATCAAAATTTGGCACATTTAAACATTAATAGGGAGACATTTGATCATTTTCTAGATATATACATCATGACTCCTACCTACATTCAACTAGAGTGTGAATTAAGTAGTTTGATTTCTTGGTGCTTATTTCTTTCGAAAGGAAGAAATAGAATTTGTTATAGAGGGACCTTCTAAATAATTTTCCATGCAATATTCTACACTTAAATTCTCTTTATTCTTTACAAAGGCACACATCTTTCATATATTTTAGGATATTAGGGATCATAATTTTATACTTGGATTGTTGTTTGCTTTATCATCACCTTATAGGGGGTTTTTTAGTTTGCTCTTCCTATTTTTTCACTTTTTAGGGGGGATTTTTTCCCACAAGATTTTATCCTTTTACTCCATTTTTTATATTTGCATTGTATTTGGGTACATTATCATGCCTATTTGCCAAGACCTAATTCTAGTTCCCACCTAAGTTAAGCTTAAAGTTGGGGGCGGGGGGTGGGGGTGGTGTAGGTATTTACTAAAATTATTACTTAATCTTACTTATGTGCTTAATACATATTTATTAGGTCATTATGACATCATAATTATATCATCATGCACTTGTGAGTGCATGGGGTCACAAAGTGAGTGGATGGGGTATTTCATACCACTTGGTCCCATGAGTGCCTTATCCATTCAAGTTCCCTTTCCACTGAGTTTCCTCAGTACTCTCTCCACCCATAGCGTAGGATCCCATCTAAATACCTTATTTTCCTAAGTCATCATGCAATCATCCTACATATTTAAGGACATGCCATCCTTTGTATTCTATGGTGTAATATCATGGATCTTTTCTCTAATACCTTGTGAAAATTATCAAGAATCAGACATCCAAGACCTGTGACTATAGAGAGAACACACAATTAATAAATCCAAAAATTAGAAGAGATTAGAAATTGAACATAATGTAGTTAATAATGGAGGATTAATTATAAATGGCTTATAATAGCATGTTGGCACATGCCTAATAATTAAGGGTTAACAGGTTCCCTAATACAAAAATAGATAGATTACAAGTTAAATAACCCACACTTCATATAAGATCAATAGATCTCACCCCGTACCAAATTCCTTGGAAGAGAGGTCAATAATTAGTCTATTTAATCTATTTGAGTGATTTATAACATCATATTAATGTCATTATACACACATGAATGCATGGGGTCACTTAGTGGGTGGATGGGTTCTCCCTTCCACTTGGTCCCCTTAGTGCTTAAACCACTAAACCCTCCAACCCACTGATGCTCCCTTAGTGCCTTCACCACTCATAGTGGTAGGGACCACACACTTAGGCTATCTAGTGAGTCACTAGTCTACTCAACTAACCTATTTATGGACCTCTTTTCCAAGGCATTTGGTGTGGAGTGAGAGGTATTACTCTTGTAAGTAATGTTGGTTGTTTAAATTGTAATACATCTGTTATTGTGCTTAGGATATCATTAATCCTTTATGCTTGGGTGTGTGACAACAAGCTATTGTAATGTTTGTATAAATAATCCTCCATTATTGAATACATTGTGTTTAATTTTTTCTCTCTTCTAATTTTTGGATTCAATAGTTGTGTGTTTTTTATACAGTCACCAATCCTGGACATTTGATTCTGGACAATTCTCATAGATTGGTATTTATACAAATAATATAACTTATATTATAGGGACATCAACCCTAACATTATCTCATCTTCATAATATTCACTTTAAGTTAAAATAACACCTATTTTTGGAATCATATCCATCATATGGAATCTTACGTAAAATATTTTCAATGTCTCTATCAAGTCTTCTATCTCTGGTTATCTTCTTACTTTGCATGCCATATCTCACCTAAATTAATAGGATTATATTTCATAACATGAAAGAGACTCAAAATAGAGCCTCTAAAACTCCCTCTCAACTTACAAGACTTTTCTCACACTTGTAACAAAATCATCCAAGGTTATATTTCACAACTTGTAGGACACTCAAAAGACTTCTCTTTCACAACCTACAATTAACTCATATAAGATTTTCACACAAAACAACATAGAAAGATAAACCTTTCCTAATATATAACTTGGTATGAGCATGAGATAGAGAGACCAATTAAGGTCAACCATTACCTCTATATTTATAGGTTTTTAAAGTATTGCATGGTCACACATTATCACTTACTCATACCTGACATACTTAACAAATTCTGATTGCATTAATTTTGAAACATCATAGAATAATACATTCACACTCTTACATACACATATACCCACACACACAAATAAACATAGATACACACATGCTTCCATATGATTATTAAATTACATAAAAGAATTATAGACTATTTTAAATTCCCCCCTAGACTAATATTAATGTTTGTTAAACTCCTAGAGAGTTCTACTCCTTCAGCACTTATCCTTCACTCCCCCAAAACTTATTTCTTATCCTTCAATATTGTATCCTATTAACATCCAAAGTTTTATGGGGATGTATCTTCAACTTAAATTACCTCCAAATAATGTTAAATAGTTTTTAATCCTTCATTTTTTTAAATTAAAATCCAAACTATCAGTAATGACTCCCAAGTATACATGTGGCAATTTTAGGGAAAACAACAGTTACAAAAAAAACTCATAACTTCATTGTCATTTATCTAATTTATATGAAATTTTAAACCCATATTTTATTATATATTTATATCATATATCCATACTTTAACTTGTAAATATTAGAGTAAGTTAATTTAGGTAAATAATAATATTTTAAAGTTTCATCGACTACACATATGATGTTTTGAAGTTGAACAACAATTACCAAAATTACTACAACTTTACCAAAATTTATCCAATTGATATGAAATTTGAAACTTAGTATGATAATTAAATTCTATATAAACAACAAAAAATTCTTACCATAATTATTACATTATCTCTTCCTCAAGGTAATGAACCTTATACAAATTAGACATATGTATTTTCTCATTGAATGACGGCTACAAAATTATCATACCTTTCCAATTGAAATGAAATTTGGAACAAAACTTTTAGGATACATTTTATTTCACCTATACATATTTGGTAACCCAAATCTTAACTTAACTGTTATGAAAGGTAATGAACCATTTTTAGAATAGACAAATACATTATCTATCTCAACAATAATTACAAAAACTATCATAATGTTTTTTAAACTTATCCAATTCTAATGAAATTTGTAACACATTGTGTATTCTATAGTTTATATCGCCAATATAAATTCGGTAACCAAATTCTCAAATCAACTCTTCCACAAGGTAAAGAACCATTACCATGTGTTTTTATAAAATCAAGGGGTACATCTTCACATTCAATTGAAATAATTTGAAATTTTTTGAAGAGGTTGTGAGTTTTTGTCTATGTGATACCACAAAATATCATCAACAAATTATTTCCATAGTATTACCATAAGTAAAGAAATGTCGTGCCAAGTGTAATAGGTGTAAAATTTACATGATAATTACAAATAGTCTAAAACTTGGTATTTATATTATAAGTGTCATATGTTGTGACCTCAAAAAATTTCATCATATAATTATTAATGTAGTTGAAGAACTATTTCAGATAATTGTCTGACTTAACAATCTACACAAACTAACATAACAAATGAAATATATTTCCTCTTTCTCATGGAAAATGAACTATTTTACAAAACCATTATAAGAGGTTAAACATATCACATAAAAAATACACAAACTAAGAATAATAATATAAACACATTGTATTCTAGTTTTGTTTGATGCAAGATTGCATGAACCCTTGGATGTTCCTGTGTCAAATATTTCCATAAGACTAATAAGTCCTTCCATGATGGATTTTTATATTTATTTTTTAATATAAATATAAGGATTCGATCCCAAATAATAATAAATTATGTCATTAAAACCTAAATTAGTTTTAGTCTATGAACTATTAATTAAATGAACAAAAGGTGGAGGAGGAATTGTTTATATATTAGTTTACACTAACTTGGTTGTATTTTTTTCAAGCCTCAAATAAAGTGTTGATTATTGATCTTATTACATAAGTGATAGAAAAATAATACATCCTTATTGTTTATCATTATGGATTGAACATAAATTACATATGTTAGTATAATTACACTTTGTCAAAGATGCACATAAATAAGTTATATGTTTGAAAACAAATATTTTCTATCCATTAAATCTCACATTCATTTTTCATTGATTAAAGTTATATGATCAATTTGTGAAACATTATAAATCTTTGGAGCATAATGCTTTCTGCTCTTACATTATTATTATGCACCAGTCATATGTTATGAAATATGCTAAGTTTATTTTGATCTGGATGGTTAACATTGCATATAAATGGAAAAGAAAACAAATGTGAGGCTATTTACTATTTCCTAAAACTTTTGTATGGGATAAAAAATTTATGGATTTATTCAAAAATGTGAGGGATAAAGTGAATCCTTTATTAGTAGAGGCGGCTCTTTTTATAGAAAATAAGGAAAATAAATTATTTTCAATATTTAAATTTATTGGTAGTGAAATATGGAGTATAAAATCATAGAATTATGAAACAAGAACTATTTTGTATAAAACATGAGTCTTGTTGGAATATAAAAGTTTGTATAAGATGAAATGCATTCTTTGATGCTAGAATTGAAAGGTTGTGAATGTGAATCAATACATTTTCATTGAAACTCTATAAATACTTTTTATTTTAAAATAAATGTAGTTTTGATTTGTGTTTTAAATAAATATAATAATATAGAGATAAGCTTATGGTTAGACCTTGAATGTTTTCTATGTTATTCTATGCACATAAGTTTTCCATGTTATATTTGAATCTATGTATCTATCTGAATAAATACGGATGATCTTATTACGTACATTGATTCTCATAAAATATATTTCATAATTAATAATGACTACTTTTTATGCCATATCTACTGGTAAACTAAATTCAATTATATCAAATTTGAAACAATAATCACCTAATAAAAACATTAGCATTTTCTAACAAGGAATTATAGGAACATATGCTAACAATGGTATGGTGAGAATGGAACCCAAAATGTGATGATATAGTTATGTAATTAAAGAGACCCTAAACATTAGTTAGATGAAAAAATACAAAAGTTCATAGAAGAAGAATCTAGAAGAATAAGAGGCATTATAAGAGAAACCATAACTAAACATATTTATAGTGAGATTTATGAAATATTCTAGTGTGAATTTCTTGAATTGTTAGCCACATGGTTATCATAGACTGAGTATTATCATTTTGTAAAAAGGGGAATAAAGTGATTCGCTTATAAATGAGGATAATATCAATTATTTAAAAAATTAGGATATCGATTGGCCATGTGTAATTTATCATTGCCTAAAGAATACAATTTACATAGATCACCTAATTTGTTATACAAGGATATATTGCATTTAAAATTGTGCATAATTCTTTCCCATAGGAATCTCAAGAAAATTCTTATAGTTAATACCTAAAATAACAAAAATATTGGTTGTGGAAAAGGACATGGTTTTAATTCCAATTGATATGGAGTAGTCACCTTGGGTGTCATAAGATCCACACTATGAGTGGAATGATAAAGAAATAAGATAAGGAACCTGCACCTAACCCAAAATATGGATGATATAGAAATGTAGAGTGATAAGGTATTTATGGGACTTCAAATAGAAATGTGTTATAAAAATAAATGGAATAAATAGATTTATCCTAAATGAACTTCTAGTAGGAATAGGTTAGAGACTAAAGACTATGGGAGTAACTCAACTTCCAATATAATTTAAAAACCAGGTAATCAAGGAGTGCATATCCCCTGAAAGAACCAAAGAGACCAAAAATATTTTAGAGACAGTGTAGTACTCAAAATTTTACCCAAATAAAGAAGAAATAAAATACAAAAGTGATTAATGAGAAGTCATAGAGAGGTAATTAGATCAATTAAATAATGATTTTAAGAAGCATTTTCAAGGGAAGATATTATTAGGGATGATAAGACACATTATTTCATAGAATTAATGTTGAATCTCATGGTTATTTTAGGCTTATGATTCAAAAAATAAGATAATTCATATATGGATAAATTTATACAACGGGACCCATCCCCTATATCTATTTTATCATTTGAAAAAAAAATCAAAAGTCTAGAAAGCTAATAAGTGGTTTGATAATTTCATATAGAAAGTCTAAAATCTTATTACAAAAAATAATAAGTTGTTTGAAAATAAAGGTATTGGTACTCCAAAGATAGTTGTAGTGAATTTTAAGACACTAGTGAAAATAATTTATAAAGGTATTTGTACTCCAAAGATATCCAATTGGATCAATTATAAATGCAATAAATATGGCTCTTAATGCAAGATTTTTTGTCACTCTAATGTTATTTAATGAATCTTCTGACACAAAGTAGTATTTTTTGACCTCTAAGATGAAATTATAGGTGTAAGGTGTGAAAAATAATGATTTGAAAAGGACTCTTGACAAGAAGAGTTATAAAATTTATATTCAAGAGTAATCCATCACAATTGACTTTATAACATGTCAAATATAAATAAATTGGGGAGTTAAAAATGTAAAAAGATGTAATTCAATCTATTTAGGATTTAAAAGAGATTTAGTAAAAATTGGGAGATTTTGTGTTGGACATGATTATAGGTTCCATGATGTGATGAATAGAGTAATTTTTCAATATCTAGACTCAAACAATGTTATGTGTTTGGTTCTAGTACTGTGACTTAGGATTGGGTTTTCCATAGCATAAACTTAATTTTTAAGTAAATTTGATGCTTGATAAATTATGATATATGTTGAAGAGATAAAATATTATGGAGATTGTCCTCTTTCTAAAAAAATAGATGATAAATATATGTTGTCTTGTTTAAGTTGTAATATTGAATGAGAGAAACAAACCATGAATGACTATATGGTGTATTGAGTGTAGAAAATAAGGACATCATAAAACTAAATGTCTAAAAATCCAAACTGAATGTTATAATAGTTTCACATAGTAGGACATTCCACTAAAAAGTTTCATCTATTCAAATTGTACGTAAAATAATATCACTTCATGTTCTACAACTTTCATAAATCACACATCTATGAGAAGAAGAACTATCAAGCTCTATAAGATTTAAAGGAAAATATTGCTTGATATGTCTTTGCAGTAGACACAAAATAGTATCTAATTGTGAAACCAATATTTAAAAGTCCTTATGTTGAATGTAAATTCTAGGTACATTGGTTCCATAAAAAATGTATTATAATCTAGAATGAACACCTCAATCACCTCAAGAACATGCAATTTGCACACTGCAGTCCCCATATTATCAAGTAGGATGGATACCTCACTCACTGTAATGCCATCATGTTTGTAGTATTATGTATCCACCACAAAAATCAATATGGGATTTAGCTTCACCACAAATATAATATGGGGGATATTATTTTCATCAATAAGTATGGGGTTTAACATAAAGGAAAATAGGTTACCAAGGTGGATACAAAGGAAAAAACTAGAATCATAGACAAGGGGATATATAGTCTAGATAACCTATTATGGATTATATATATGTTGAATTCAGTAATATCACATGAAATTATACTTGTAATATAGAAAGGAAAATGTACTATGCACATTTAATAATTACTTATCAACACATACATAAAATTTTCCATATTAGAAAAGGAAAGGAAACAAAAGGTTGACCTAAATATCAACATGGTGTACTCTCACCATAAATATCTAACATTTATGCCAATCATCACCAATAAATAATACAAATGTCAAGGACTACAACTTTTAGAGTTGCCCTAAGAGACTATTATTAAAAAGGTTTTGCAGGTTAAGAACTATCATCTTATATTATGAAAAATAATAATGTTTGAAGCAACATAGTTAATTTAGTACATAGAAAATAATAATTATTATGAAGGAGATGATACAGTTTTGAATGTGAAGATGTGCAACATATTTTTTGCATCCTAAGATAAGAGGGAGCACTTACAAATTTGAAATATATTCTTAAGCTAGTAAGTACTCTTCACAATGAAGATATATCATATAATATTACAAAATTATTACATAATTTGTTGGATTATGGAAAAGGGGATAAAAACGAGATGAAAAGGTGGTCTTGTATGTCAACATAAAAATCCTTATAATGTTGAATCTAGAATGGACATAAAACTCATAGACTTTGAAGTCTCTAGTGGTTTATTTCACTTTGGGAGTATGATGAATATATTCCTAGGTATACTTAATAGGCCATTGGAAGGCCATCCATTAGTTAAATCCCTATCACATTAAATATTGAAAAATAAAACTAGATGTAACCCATTGGGAGATTGGAAGATGTGGAGATAAAATTAAATAATATAAGTATGTTATTGATATGAAAAATGATTAAAAAAAAAAAAAAAACCTAGATTAAATGGGAATAAAGTGTATGATGGTTAGATGACCATAAATAAAGTATATAATTATTTATAGTCACATGAAGTGGAAATATCATTATCATAACATTAAATAAGGTTGATCTCAAGTCTTACATCATTCAAAAAGAGCCTGCATAACCATACACCTACAGAGGAGAAAATTAGTTTTAAAATATCTCAACACCAAAGATACATATTATAAAAAGTAGGGTCAACAAACAAAATATTTTTCATATCTATTATGTACTTAACCTATAGTGAATTTAGGGATATGTGTGGTTGAATTGTGGCTTACATATCATTCATATTATCTTACTCCATTTCTCTATGTTCTTAGTGTAGTCGACCTATAGAATAACCATGGATAAGTAGAGAATATATTGGAGGTAGTGGTTAGTATTTTATCATCATATTAAAAATTATGCTCTTATTACATTATTTTGGAGGTTTTCATATTGAAACAAATTAGTAATTATTATCAAGAATTTTTCTCTTTTATCAATTATTGTTGTGGATCTTATAACTTATTTCTTATTTTTTAGTTTTATTCTATTATTATGAACATTTACGTAATTAAAATATGATTTTTATCGTAGTATCGATTTGGGATAGTTTTACTAGTGGTTTTTTTAGATTTGGTATTATGGTTGTCTAAAGAGATGAAGGATCGAAGAAACATATCTTACAATTCAGGAAGAATATAATTTTTCCACCACTTAAGTATTGTTTAAAGTCTTTTTAATAAAAAAAATTTGGAAATTTTTTTATACCCTTATGAAAATTAGTAGTTATTAGATTCATTTTAGTTAGTTGATCTCAATTTTATAATATGTTGGTACAATTTTTCAAGACCTAAATGTTCTATACTAGGGTTTGTGAATGGTTGTTCTAAACACTCATATACATAATAAAGGTTAAAACACCCCACAAACTCCTTGCACTAGTGACATGGATTCTAAATATTTAATACTAGTTATCTTTGAGGTAGTTCAAAAAATCCAGTCAAATATACAAAACATGTTGAGGAAGGATTATCTTGATGTAGTTAAATGGTAAATGGATTATCTCATGGATAATATTTCAATGATGAGTGCTTATTTGACCTCTACTCTATCTTGGCTTCCATAGAATAATCATCTACCAGTCTAATTGAGTTCACCCACTCAAAACAATCATAAATCCAATATTGGTTTGAAGCACATGATGCCAAAATTAGAAGTGTGAAAGTTTTATGGTAAGGATCCACTCACTTGGATCAATCAAATATAAAATTTATTTGATCTAAATTAGACCCCATGTGTGTAAAATGTTATCATGATATCTCTATATGAAACATGAGCCATTCATTTGGTATAGGTGTTTATTTCTCAAAATAACACATGTGCTCTTATTACTTGGTTAGTGTTTACTAAGGGTCTATCTATTCATTATCATAATAACTTATTTAAAAAATACTTCAGTTAGTTAGCCAAGTTATGACATATAAATAATATTAAGGATTATATTCATAAATTCCATAATCTATCCTTCAATTTTGATGACATCATTGAAAACAAATTGACTAACCTTTTATTGTAGGCTCAAATATAACATATAACTTAAGGTTCATATTTTTAGTCCATCGATTATTTCTAAATACATACCTTTCATGTGCTAAAGAGGGGAAAAATAATTAGTCAAAATAAGGGCTTTCACTCATGGTCATAAATGTAATTTCACAAAACCATCATTTCTACAACCTATAAGATTGACCCCTCAAAAAATTGAAGAGAATTATTCCAAAGGGTTAGGTATTTACTATGATAGTAAGTGGAACAAGGGACATAAATCTATAAAAAAATAAGTTGTTCTACATTTAAGGTGCCAATGAATATGAAGATAATGATGAGGTCACATGTGAGGGTATGGGAAAACCAATTCAGGAATCTAAATAGTTTCATCGTATAATCTCATTCCATTTTATTCAAGGTATAAATACTCTTAAAAATCATATATGGTGAGATTTATCAAGAAACATAAGGTCATAGTGTTGATTGACTAATAAATTACACATAACTTCATCAATAGTGAGTTCGCTACTCATTTGAATTATTTTATTTATCCATCCCCAAAATTTTATGTCATGATTTTATATGGTGGCATAATCAAATTTTATGTAAAATTTCATATAATTAATATTTCCATGGGAAATTATGTGCTTAATTATCCCATGTTTTATCTTCACATAGGTGGGGCTGACATTATTTTTTTAGTGTAATGGATCAGGTCTTTGGGCACAATAGAAATGAATTTATAGGAACTATTTATGCACTATAATTTTTAAGGTAATACATTTGAACTATGGGGATTAGGATAAAAGTATACCTAGTTGTTTAGTTCACATTAGATGACAAATATTATTAAAAAGGTGGTGGAAGGATTTGTAACATGATTATTTTCTTTAATATTCTATATAACACATGTGTCTACACATATTAATTTAAAAATGATTCTTTATGACCATCCAAAAACATTTGGAAGAATGATAAAATGCCTAGCACATAATAAATAACATGATCATGCTATAATACTGATTCTAGGTAGCACACCACTAAACATCACACCATACATGTATCCATATGCTCAGAAAAGTGAAATTGAAAAAATGGTACGTGAGATGTTGGAGGAATGTATTATATACATAGACAAAGTTAATATTATTCCCCAATGGTTATGGTGTGGAAGAAGGATGACACATTGAGGATGTTCCCTAAATACAAACAAATCAATAAATGCACCATTAAAGATAAGTTCCCTATTCTAGTTAGTGATGATTTGTTAGATTAATTACATGGTTTTGTTTATTTTATAAAAATATATCTTCATTGTGGTTATCATGAATTTTGGATCAAAGATGAGTATATCCATAAAAAATTTAAGAACTCATGAATGCTATTTTGAGTTCATGGTCATGACTTTTGATCTAGAAAATACAATGTCTAAATTTTATAGTTTGATGAATATTATTTTTAGGCCTTTTTTGAGGAAGTTTCTATTGGTGTTTTTTGATGACACCCTATTCAAAAATAAAACTTGGGAAGAACATTTTAATCATGTGAAAAATGTAATGTTAATTCTAGAACAACATTAGCTTTATGCAAAACCTTCCAAATGTTCTTTTGGCATCCATGAGGTGGAGTACTTGGATCATATTGTTTCAAATGAAGGATTCAAATTTGACCCTAAAAAATAAAATATATGATAGAGTGTAATGTGGAAAATAGCCTTAAGAACCTTCATGTATATTTTGGGCTAACATAATATCTCATATTTGTAAAAAATTATGGCAGCATATCAACTCCACTCATAACCTTGTTGAATAAATATTCCTTCTATGGGACTGAACCAACTACTAAGGCATTTGTGCAGTTGAAAGAGGCTATGTGTAACATTTTAGCTTTGGTGAACCCTAACTTTTATAAAAGGTTTGTTTTTTAATTTGATGCATCAAAATATGGCATGGGAGTAGTGCCCATGCAATAAAGAAGACATGTTGCATTTGAGAGTCATCAAATCAAAGGAAAAATTAATAGCAGGCCAATCTATGACAAATAAATGATGGTTATTATTCATGTATTCAATCAATGGATACCATATCTAATGGGTAAATTTTTAGTTAGATATTGATCATGATAGTATAAAATATATTTTAAATAAAGAGTGTGATTAGAAGTGCAACAAAAATGGGTGACCAAAATGTTAGTTTATGACTTAGAAATAGTATATAATAAAGGAAAAGATAATGTGGTAGAAAATGAACATTAAATGTTGGATGACTTAGTTGAGTCATTGTTATGCACAATGATCATTTGGAAATTAGATTGGTTATAAGAATCAAGAATACAATGGGACAATTATATGGATACATAGGTCGTGATTCTAAATATTCATCATGGTTTGGGTGTTTCAAAAAAAATTGAGAGGAATGGAATTACATTATAGTATAACTATATATTGTGCACATGTAATTATTTTGTCCTCAATCGTAAGATCATTCAGGATCTTCATGCATCTTAAATAGTGGGCATTTAGTATTTTTAAATACATATCATCACATCAAGCAAGATTAATTTTGGGATGGACTCAAGGGGAATATACAATTTATTTTGGTAAAATTCATGGTTTATAAACATAATAAATGGGAAGAAATAAAAAAAACATGCCTTCTACAACCATTATCCACCCCTAGCTAATGGTAGGAGGAGATTTCAATAGATTTTATTACAGGGTTGCTAAGATCTTAAGGTAAAAATGTCATCATGGTAGTTGTGGATAAACTCAAAAAATGTGGTCATTTTTATTTGTTATCATAACCATTTGTATCTAGTTTAGTAGTTAATTATTTTCTCAATATAGTTCAAAAATTAAAAGCTACCCCAAGAAACATTGTAAGTGATCATGATTTTATCTTCAGCAATATATTTTGGAATAATATATTTAAAATTTTTGGTACATAGTTGGATCATAGATCATATTATCATCCTCAATATTATGGGTGGACAAAGGATGTCAAAAAATGCTGATAAGGGTATCTTCATTTTTTTTCACTAGATAAATAGGAAAATTGGGTCCATTATGCCACTAGTAGAATGGTGGTACAACACTTCCTTCCATACCTATTCTAAATTGTCTCCCTTTATGTATATTTAAGGATTCCATCCCCATCCATCACTTCATATTTTAATGTGAAACCCAAGGTTTGATCTATTGAGGAATACATTCATCACCAATAGGAAGTATTAGATTGTTTAAATGAGAATTTAGAAATAGCATAAAATAGAATAAAGTAACATGCTAATCAATACCGTAGGGACAATAATTTTGATATCGATGATTGTGTCTTTGAATTATTGAATCCATATAATTATATGTCTTAGAAACAATGTAAGAAGGATATAAAACATTATCCTAAGTGTTATCTCCCTTATCATATCCTATAAAAATTTGATAATGTGGCATATAGTTGTAGCTATGCCAAACCACTAACATGCATCTTGTATTTCATGTATATTAAATGAATAAGTTCATTGGAAAAGGAGTTTCCATCCATATTATTCATTTGAATTAGATCAATAAGGTAGAGTTATTTTAGAGCCTAAGGATGTCCTTTATACATCTACCAAAAAGGTTAAAAATAGGAGAGCTTAGGAGTCTTTGATCAAGTAGAAGAGTCTCAATTATGAATATGCAACATGGGAGGATGATTTTTTCTTATTATATCTTTTATAATTATTGAGAGAAATGTTTTTTTTAAGTGGGATAGGAGTGATATGCGCTTAACATATAGTGTGTCTATGGATATGTGTGGCTGACATGTGACTTACATACCTTTCATATTATCTTATTTCATTTTTATATGTTCTTAGTATCGTCAGTCTATGAAATAACCATGGATAAGTAGAAAATATATAGGAGGTAGTTTTTATTATAATATCATCATATTTTGAATTCTAATCTTATTGAATTTTTGTTGAAATTTCCCTTTGAAGTGACTTAGTCATTATTATCAAGTATTTTTATCTTTTGTAAATTATTATTATGTAACTGATTATTCTAATATTAATTATTATTTATATTCCCTTATTAATAATATATAATTAATTTCATTACAATATCATCCCATCAAGAGAATGGACCAAGATCCACAATTCCACAAGGACAAGTGAAAGTATCTATTAGTGAGATCTCTAAAAAGGTTAGAAGTGGATCTCTTGTATCACATGATTCCTACAAATACGTATTATGTGTAACCCACTAATGATGCACATATTCATTGGAAGCTACATATTTTTTAAGAGGTGATTCTGATATGCATGTGATAAATTGGGCATGATAATATCATGAGGTAAGGCCCATAAGAATGGTTTACTCTACAAAGAGAAAAATACCATATAAGTTTTCAAATGAAGATTTAACACAATTTATTTAGAGGTTAGAATAACATGTCACAAATATATATCTATGAACCATTATGATAAATTATGCTCTAAATTGCATTAAAGTGTGTTCTAACATTGTTGGAAGTTCATTGATCAAATAAATTTCATTGGGAAGAGTCTCATGAAAAAATGTGAGATGGATTCTAAGTAGTGCATGTGATCTCAACTAACTAGCCATTATTCTATGGAGGATAGTGCCCCAAGTTGGATATTCATATATGTGTAGATATATGGTCATTGTAGGGTGTAAAACAAAGAGATTGGTTTCATGTATTCTAGCATACCTTAGCACATGTGTCAAATTCATGTTACATGCATCATGAGCACAAATGTGACACCAATACTTCATTTTAGGTTTTAAAAAAATTATGCAAACATTTGTGTTTGAGTATGAGAACCAAATTCTATGTAAATCTATACAAAACCATAAAAAACATGATATGATAGATGTAATGAGGACATATAATTTCAAATCAATGTTTTTAAGAAGAATCAATTATATAATTTAATAAATCCACCAATAAAATTTATCTAAGGAGGAGAGGTAGGAATTTATATTAAATTAATATAATGTAAATATTGACATGGAAAATAAGGTTGAGTCTAGTAAGAGTGAAGATGATTTATACTTGAAAGGATTATTTGAACAAGAGTGAGATATAAAAATCCTAAATATAATATAACAGAGAATAAAATATACACAATTTTGAAACATAAATATTCAAGAGCAAGAAGGGGAGAGGAAACTAAGATAATACATTCTAAATGAAGTTATAAAAATATATCAGGAACCAATGAGGAAGGTAGCTAAAAACATTATTTTTTAACCTTTAAAGGACTTAGATGAATTTAAATCCTATGTTGGCAAAGAGTTGAATATAGTAAATTAGGGTAGAAATATGCCATAAATACAACCACTTATTTATTACAGAATTGATTAAATTTGACTTTTCTAAAAATATCAACAAATAATGTAAATGATAATTTATATGAAAATGACTAAGATGGATGATCTAGTGGATAAAAATTGAGGTAGAGGATGCTTTAAGTGTTAAAAATAGGATCTAGGTGTCAAAACCCCTCCTAAATAGTAGTTCTCTAATTGGATAGTAGTGCAATGTAGAACTAGTGTCCCTATTTTGGAGGTAGTGTCTGCTATGCAATACTATTCCAAGCTTTTGTGTGCACATGTGTCTAGGTCTATCAATCTTATTCCTATGTTAACAAGTTTTGAAACCCGATATATGACCTATTTTTATGAATTTTATGATCAAACCCAAATCTACTATGTTGCTAAGGTGTTCAAGTTATACAAGTATAAAAGTGTGTTTGTTAGAGGGGTGGGTTAGACATCCTCAACACCTCATTGCAATGATATTTTCCTAGATACCAACACTCCAAAGAGGGGTCAAGCCTGATTTATTTTTTCCCACCTAAGTGTTAGTGGAATTCAAAGTGAATCTATTATGATTGTAGACTTATGTGCTTGAGACTAGAAATCTGATTATTCTAAGCTTTGGAATGTTGTAGATGGTAATATGTATAAGTAGGGAAGAATAAGGATTGATAACTTTAATTGTTCACAACTTGTTCTAAGTTTGTGTGTGGAATTTTTCATCTAATTTCCATATAGTTGTTAGAGGGATAAAATTCATGTATATATACTATTTTGGAGCTTGTGTGGGTGCTAGAATAGGTCTAGGCTAACCCTAGGAGGTTTAAGATTTGAAAAAAAAAATCTATTTGTGAAAAAGGAGGGAAAGGAAAGTAGTGTAAAAAATGTGACACTAGCACCATGTGGTGTCATTTTCCCTATTATGGTGCTAGTGTCTAAGTGGTATAACCTTGGTCATGAAGGGAATAAATGCAAAAATGAGGATCTCAAACTACTTTAGGGATGATTAGGGACAATTAGGGATGATGTAGCCAGTATGAAGGGGGAATAATATAAAAAATAGGCCTTACAATGTGTCTTGGACTAAGCTAGGTATAGGTGGTCTCAAGTAGCTCTCTTAGCCCTTAAGTGTCATTTTACATTATTACATTTCCCTTGTTTTATTTAGGAAATGTAGCAAAGTGAAATAACTAAAATATAGGAAAAATAAGTGTACATAAACTTACTTAAGAGGAAAATTCTATATATCTATATCTGAGTATATGAAACATGTTTCATTATGTATCCTAAAAATGAAATGTGCATAAATCAATCCCTATTTTAGAGATATCAAAATCAAAGATGAAACTAAATAAAATAGTGAAATTGAGTAAAACTAGGTAAAGGGATAAAAAAGTGGAAATGAATGAATATAGCTCATAGGGAATGTGAAACAATGTATAAACCTAGTGATAATTTGTGTGTGTGCATGTGTATAGTGAGAAATCAGTGAATATCTTGGACTTAGTTGATGTCTTGCTCAATCCTCATGTGTGGGTGGCTCAATAACTCAATCTGGTTTTACCTTCATCATTTCCCACCCCTACTTGGCAGATGATGACATATGAATATCCTGTATTAGACTAATGGTGTGTCCAACCCTCTCACATAAGTGGCTAAATGCCTCAAGTAAACTATGACTCCATTTTTTCCTACCCATGTGTAGTAGATTCTTTTAAAACTAAAACTATATTATGTAACTATAAATGTCTAACTAGATATGTCTAATTGGAGATCTCATCTTTGTGACCATTCAAGTATATGAGGCATGTTTGAGCTACTCAATAATCCCAACCACTACAGATGAAGGCATGAAACTAGTGTGTAACTTAGAATATGATGTCTAATATATATAACATAGAGAATTACATGGAATTTCTTATTCCATTGCATGAATTGGTGTATAGGTGAGCATATAGAAATAATGTGTCATGCACATGCCCCCAAATATGATATCTGATCATATGGATTATGGATTGAGTTTTAATAATCTATATCTGAGTCTGAACTAAAAATTAGAATGGTTTTATTGTGTAGGATGCACCTATTATAATCAAACTGATATGAATTAAATCTAAAATGGTATGAATCTAAGTTAAACTAGTGAATCTGTAAGTAAACCTATGAAAACCTAGATGGTACCTTTCATAATTTTTGGTCCAATCTATATTTTTATGAAGGTGATTACATTATATAGTAGTGCCATATCCTTCATAGTAGCACCATGTAGCTTTAGTGTCCCAATTTAGGTGCTAATGTCCAAATGTTTTGATTTATGTGTAATTGTATTGATCTCTATGTCAATATTTCTTACTGTGATTACCTAAGATTGATTTCTATAATTTGAACCTGTGTACTAAAAGTTGTACTATGAGTGCATTTAGGTAACCTATTCTATATGAAAAAATATTGTGAATGCCCCCTAGTTTGAGTGTATTTATTGAGCCTATGCAAGAACTATCCTCAAGATAAAAATCTCTAAAAGAAGTGTGTTAGTCAAATCATATACAATATTTATGTAATAATAAAATATAATGTGCATACATAACACCAGAATGTAAGATAATATGAGTCTAAGTTTTTAATGTGTTATGTATGTTATGTCTAGCATTCATAAGTCTATCAAGATAGATATAACAATGTATGTAACAACAAATATAGGTAGTAACTATGTAGATACCTAGGGGGATGCAACATGATGTCCATCACAGAACCTAAGTAGAAAGGGGATATGTATAAGGTCCTTCAAGGTATCTAAAAATGGAGTGTGTAACAACCAAGAGACAAGTGTCATGGTCATGATGCATACAAGAAAGCATACATAAAACACACATGAAGCATGCAAAGTAGGCCAATGGGAGAAAATACAAGGGACATGAGCACATGTCACTAAATCTAAGAAATCAAGACATACAACTACATGTTAAAATTTATGCATACACAAACAAAAAGCAAGTTGGCTAGTGCCACATCAAAGAGCATGTTCAAATGTTTGAATACAAAATCAATAAGGCACACACAAGGACATGGGCACGTGTAAAAATTATACATATTGTGAAAACAAGCATGTTAGAAGAAAATAAAAATGGTATATTCAAATTCACTTGAATAGAAGAAGCATAAAGATGCAATCAAATCTTAACTGGGAAAGCTATAAATGAAAGTATGCATGAACATGTAACACAAATATGTGTAAGAGACAAGAAGTACATATACTAATTATAAAGTAGAAGTAGCCAACAAAACATTTATTTGTATCATGATCAATATCAAGATATATTAATTTTAAAGTTGTGATGTAGAGTATATAAATATGTAACCTGGTAATGAAAATTGTGCATAGGGTGCCCCCAAATGGGTGAATATGTCAAAAAAAGAACCTGTGTATTTGATTATAATCCCTCAATGGGTAGATAATAGTAAAGTTATATTAATGTAGTAAACCTAAGTCCTATAATAATATACAATCACTGAATAATAAAAAGTGAAACATGTATGTATGGTAAAACTGAATATACTAAGATAGATATCATATGTAATGTCTAAAAAGTATAGTAAGTGTAAACATGGCAATGCATACAATCTATAATTTATGTTTTCAGAGTAAAAATTTGAATATTTTTGTGTTTTTTTACTATTTAATTATTTTAATATTTTATGGATATAAGCTATATGTAAGAAACATGAAAATTAAACTATATACAAGGAGTATGGAATAAGGAAAGTATGTACAAGAAGGGAGGAATAATAATAACTGATGAGTTTCATCAAAAATTCACTATCAATGTGGCCTATATCAAATAAAGGAATAATGACCATGCATGATGTATGAAAAGGTAACTATAGTCCCATAACCTCTTATACTACGTGATCTATATCTAAAACTGATTGTGTAGTGGTGCTAAGAATCTATGAAATTTATTATGGTATCATATTAACTATAAGTGTATTAGGGACCCATCTGGTAGAATATGAAGTAGCTAGCATAGGTGCCTTATGTTGAGAACCTTGAGAACTTAATAATACTAATAATGGAAGAAAGTTAGTAGAGGGAAGCCCTCTATAATCTATAACATATCTATGACACAAGGGTCTCTATAATAATGGCCTACATGGGAGAGTATGCATACGTGGAAACACTTTAGGTGTAGACTTGTCTTAAACTAGTGGCTCTACTAAACTCTATGGTTTACTAATAGGAATTTTGGTTTGAGCTATAATTGTTAAATGAGATATAACTAGTAACTATGCTATAATTACATATGAGACAAGTAAAAGATACTCATATGAAAGACCCTCAACAATGATCACCTATTTTTCATGTATATATTTGAGGAATATGTGCATGGTAGATAGAATGGTTCATATCTAATGTATCCATGGCCTATCCAATAAAATTTCAAATGTACCTAAATTAGGTACTACTAAGAATCTAGTGGTTGTATGTGTTGGTCCAATGTGTAGTGAAAGTAAAATCTCCTTGATGGAGCTCTAAACATGGACATTAAAGCCATGAATAATTGTGTTTGAAGGAGATATATCCTGATCCAAATACCCTAAATGTTGTAGAAGTGTGATAGTGCACATGTTAATAATTGACCCATTTTCAACCATAAATCTAACAATAAGATGATGATCTATGTAATCTCATAAAAAAATTACATATAAGTCTGAGTTGTCATCAATAATATCCTTCTTTGATAAATTGATGAGTGGTTTTCGTGGAACTATAGTATGGTACACACTAGTGATATTTTTTAGTGGGTGTGCATCTTCTATAGTAGTGTGATATGATGTTGGTGGTGGATGTGTCTGATACAAGTAGTGAACCCTTGAACTACCTCCTACCTCATTTTTTGTATGCTTTAAAAATGGATTTGAGAATATTTTCAATGATTTGGCTTCTACTTGTTAAAATTTTGGTGCCTTTATGGTTGTTCCCATATCAATAATGTTAACCTATATAAAATATTATATTTTATGCTTTAATATGATGCATCAATTTGTTATATGGAGTGGTGCCTTGTGATATTCACAAAATGCATTTGAATCATATATTTTTAGAAGAGGTCACATCATATCAACTTATTTGATGGGAGTGAGACATATGTAATTATATTATAGGATCTACTATAAAACATGTGCTAGAGATTATGGAAGGTTAGTAAAAACTCTATGTGGAGGATCTAATAAAACCAGGCAAGGATATGGCTCTGAATCTATGTTGATAGTGGCCTTTATATCACTCTTGTTTTTAGTGGCCCTTCCCTTGTATCAAGGATTACTATAACTCTTAGTAGTTGATCATGGTCTAATTCTATATTCTAGTTTTCTCATAGAGAGATTCTTGAATTATCTTTATTCCATTGTGTGGCATAAGTCTAAGAAAGTTAGAAACTTATTGAACACGTTATCTTCATGTAGTGTTGGTAGTAGGATATATTTGAATATGTCCTGGAGCTCTCTATCTTCCATGGGTCTTATCAAACTTGTCAATATAGTTTTATATAGCAAGACATATTATGTAATATGATCATTTGATTTTTAACTCAATTGTGTTACATGAGCATATGAGATCTTATCACTGATGTTTATTGAGAAGTGTCTTAAATACATATATGCCAATGGATTAAATGATGTGATACTAATTTGTGGTAGATCATAGAACCACTATAATACATAATCCTTTAAAATATATTGGAAAAACTTAGTGAGGTTCCAATCATTATACATGTAGTCCAAATATGTTGCATGAAAATAGTAAAGATGGTGTTCTGGGTCACCCTTACCATCATACAATGTAAGTTTAGGTTCCATGAATCCATATGGTGAAGGACTTACCAATATGTGATGTGCCAAAGGTGTATGTAAAATAACATGATAATCTAAGGCATGTGATGGCCTAGCAACTCCCTACTCAAGATGTAACACCTTAGCCTATAGATAATGAACACTGTGCATAAGGGATTTTACATATGGAGAGGATGAAATAGCCATAGGAGGTGAATCTATCCCTAAAGATTATCTAATTAAAACTAGTTATTTTGATAGTTGAGTTGGCCCAAAACGATGTGTAATAATGTTATTATCTAGGGGAGTAAAATATTATCCATTATTTGATTTTTTATTTATTTCAATTATGGCTTGTAAAATATCTCCATGATCATGGGGATGTTCCCAAATTCTATCTGTGAATGTCTATATAATTTCATCCTTATTGACATTTTGATTTTCATTGTTAAGTGAGGGAGAGTGCCATGATTCCTATCCTATTTATCATCTCTATATTGATTGTATTACTCAACTTCAGATTCATTATCATTTAAATACACATAATTAGGCTATGAAGTATCAATGATAGGACTTGTAACTAGTACCTTTTCCATGGTATAAGCTCTAAAATAATGAATTTGAGTATACTCAATAGGATTGTTGCCAAGATTAACACTTATTCCTAAGGGAAAAGAGATAATTTTTTTATATGCCATATAGTAAACAAAGTGAAACAAGGATGCTAAACTAGAAATTATGAAATATGAAAAGCTTAACACAACCAATGGAAATAGGAAAAAGAAGGAACAAACCCTAGTATCATCAATGATTAGGGTTTGAATAGTATTTGACATAAGATGGGTTCACCAAATGTTTTAACCTTTTGAGGACTTTGATGAATGTGAATCCTATATTGTTAAAGAGCTAAGTATATAAAATTAGGGTACAAATATGTGATAAATATAGCCATTAATTTGTTATAGATTTGAAAAAATTTGACTAAATTAAGGCAAAGGCTAGTTTTAGTGTCACAATTAGGATATAGGTGTTAAAACCCCTCTTATAAAATAGTGCCTAATTATACATTAACACCATGTGGCAATAGTGTCCCTATTTTGGTGGTAATATCCTCTACACATGACTATTTTGAGCTTTTGGGTGCACCTATGTCTAGGTTTGTCAAGCCTCTTCCTTTATATGTGAGTTTTGAAACCCTATTTATGACCCATTTTCATTGATTTTACGATAAAACCATAATCCTCTATATTTCTAGGGCATCTAGTTGATACAAGAAGAAAATTGTGTTTTTTAGTGGGGTAGCCTAGACATCCTCAACACCCTATTATGATGTGAGTTTCCTATATACCAATAACTTGAATATGGATCTATCCTAATGTAGTTCACCCCAAATAAGTGTTGGTGAAATTACAAGTGAAGCTAATATGATTTTAGACCTGAGTGCTTTCAATTTTCTTGAGATTAGAAATCTGAGTATTCTAAACATGGGAATGTTGTAGATGGTAGTATAGAGAGGTAGGGTAGAATAAGGATTGATAACCTTAATTATCCATAACTTGTTCTAAGTTTGTATGTGTAATTTGACTTTACTTTCCATGTAGTGGTTAGAGGGATAAAATTCATGTATATATACTATTTTGGTGATTGTGTGGGTGCTAAAAGAGGTATAGGCTAACCCTAAGAGGTCTAATATTTGAAAAGATACATGTTTGTGAAAAAAAGAGGGAACGTATAGTAGCAATAAAATTTGGAAACTAACACCATGTGGCACTATTATCCCTATTATGTCACTAGTGTTTAAGTCATAGAACCTGAGGCATGAAGGGCTTAGATATAAGAATGGGTATCTAGGACTACTTTAGGAATGATTGATGATGCATATGGTGTATAATAAGGCTACATGAGTGTTAAAATAGGCCTTAAGATAGTTATATGGATAATTTAGGGATAAGTGGTCTCAAGAAACACTCTTAGCACTCGAGTGTCATTTTAGGTAACTACACATTGTTAGAAAATTTTCCCAAAGCATGAAACTAGAGGAGATTATTGAGCACAATAATATATTTCAAAGGTAATACCATTACTATGAGACTATATGGATATAATTTGCACAACTTTTTTTCAATTTAAGGTTGCCTACCCTTCATTGGGGGATATGCATGTCGATTATATGTAACGTGCCATGCCTATTAATAAGTGATTGTATAGACTAAACCCAAATATGAATCCAGAATTGAAGGTAGAGATGAACAGAATGTATGACTCATTGATATGGTTGATAAATCAAAATGGGTAAGTCTCATGCTAGTGAGAAATAATAAATAACATGGAATACGAGTTTTAGATGCCTATAGAGAACTAAATGATGCATGTGAAAGTGATCCTTTCCCAATTTATTTCACAAATGAATTGTTGGAGTAGTCACATGACATGAATTCTACTCCTTTATATATGTTTTAAATGGATTTCATCAAATTCAAATCATAGCATAATATGTTAATAAAATCATCTTTAAAACTAAATGGGAAATTTTACATATAAGGTAATGCAATTTACTCTCAAAAATTATTTTTTTGTATTTTATATAGTCATGATCACTTTTTTTAAGCAAGGATAATTTTAAGAATGTATCCATAAAATCTTAATATAAAATATTAGTGAATATTAGATTATAAGTATAATTCCATTGGCCAATATTTGGCAAAATCACCATGCTAGTATAAATTGACTAGCGATTTCTATTAACTCTCTCAAAAAATTTATAAATAACTAATGAATCAAGCATCATATTCAACTCAATAAATAATGATGAAAAATCTAAGTTAAACCCCTTTCCCCAAACACATCCATGGGGAAAATAACATGGAAATAGTCTAAATTCCTTAAAAGATAGGCAAAATTCATTAAAAGTGTGAATTTTTTTTCAAATATGTACGAATGGAATTCATTACTTGGATTGTACTTCATTTTTGGATACTTAGACTCATCCTTAGCCTCCTCATTTCAATTGTCTCTCACATTGTGATTCCCATGACTACAAAGGAGTAAATTTTAAAAGAAATGACATTATATGAATTTAGGTTTTAGGGTTTTGTGGTTCTAGTGTTTTAATCAATTTGAATCACTTATTTATATATTTTTTTAATAAGAGGTAATTTGTGTTAATTAAAAAACCTATAGAGAAAGAGGTTAGAGGGTGAGAAGTCTAAAGTCAAGATCTTTTTTATAGTTCCTTATTTTTAACAATTAAATTTGTCCTCCTTTTTAAATATTAAATTTATCCTTTTTAAGTGCTAAATTCGATGCCATATTATGTATAAATTGAGTATAGACCTCGTTGAGTCTCTCAAAAGACCAACCAGATAATATAATAAATTGATTATAGAAAAAATTATGACAAAAAATCAGAGTATAGAGTATAAACCAACTATGGTTCCATAGGGCAAGACAACTATAAAATGTGAGGATGACATAATCGAAAAAATATTCAAAACATTTTCATAGTTTTAAAATTATAAACTATATAATAAATCTTGCAAAAATGTCTTAACCACATCCATATTGGCATTTCAAATATTTTTTATTTCAATTAAAAAACTATGCCAAATAGAATATAATAATTACCTTAAGCATTTAAAAATAAAATACAATATGATCATGAGTATTTATTGCATTTAATCAATTTATTCTTTGTGTATTATTTAAAAGACGTATCTTGCATGTGATTAGTTCTCATAGGAAATCAATTTGTTATTTATTTATAAAAGGAATGTGGTAAATACCAACCAGATAATATAATGAACTATGTATAGCAAAAATAGTGACAAAAAATTATAGTAGAGAGTATAAACCAACAATGGGGCCATAGGGAAAGATAACTATGAAAAACAAGGATGACATAACTAACAAAAATATTCAAAACATTTTAATTTTTTTTAAATTACAAACTACATAATAAGGTCTGCAAAAATGTCTTAACCATATCTATATTGGACTTTCAAATATTTTTTTATTTCAATTAAAAAACCATGCCAACAAGAATATACTTATTACTTTAAACATTTAAAAATAAAACACAATATGATCATGAAGATTTGTTGTGTTTATTCAGTTTGTTCTTTGTGCATTATTTACCTTAAATGTTTAAAAACAAAACATAGTATGCACACTATTGGATGTTGTA